>NC_069401.1:12894068-12906568 GCF_026875155.1 Cherax quadricarinatus
TAACTCGTGAACGGAATTTAAACCTCGTGTGAAGTAATCTGGATAGTATGAAGTAATTTGACCTCGTGTGAGGTATTTTGACGCCATGGAGGTAAATTGACATCCGAGGAAGGTAACTGAGCGTCGTGAGGAGAGGATAATTTTGGTTATTGTAATCTAGCTAAGAATCGGCTGAGTGGAGGACGAAGAGTGTGAGGAGCGAGGATGGTGTGTGTGGCGTTTGATAAGCAGTACCTGCTTATTGATCACCTGCTAACGAAGGTGCTCAGGGGTCTCTGCTGGTGTCCCACGGTGGTACGTGGGGGAGGGCTCTCCCTCCAAGGTGGTAGCTGGTAGGAACACGTGGGTTCCCTTCCCTCCAAGGTAGTAGCTGGTAGTAACACAGTAGATGTGTCCCATAAATAGGTAGGTATCAAAGACCTATGTACGCTTACAACTGTACCCAAACAATAACCAACAATGTGAAGACAGACTCAGAGTTCTCAGAATGTCTTTAGGGTACAGTCCTGCCTATGGCGCAAAGATGTGAATCGCCAAATTGATGTATTTGACTGACGATCCCTGATAGATTACCAGGCGCCGATTTTAGTATAGTAAAACAGAAAAACTATTGAAAGACTTGAAGAAAATAGGTCGAGGAAAATTAGAATTGATTTTAAGGTGCAATTTGTAAATACAGGTAAAGCTGATTTTTCCTCTCTGTGAAAGTACCTGGATGTTCCCTGAGTTCGATAGTGTAAAGCCTCCAAGAGTCCCGGCTGTGGAAAAAAAATCACTATTTTCCAAGATGGCCGCCGTCCAGGTACTCTAATTTAAAAAAAAAACCTTATCTCTCTTATTCCATGAAATATAAAGATCTTTGTGTCTATTTCCATGTTTTTGCTTACATCAAATATCAATAACACAATGATTAATTAGAATTATATGAAATATTATATGATATATGTCAATATTACTCCTGAAAGAAGAATAATATATCGTTGTATTATTTATTTTAAACTCTTTGCTTAAACATCTGAGGGTGGAGAACTCCGTCACCAGAGCCTGGAGAACTTTCCTCCTGTAAGTAGCTGATGGAGTTGTTGCAAAAGTCTTAGGGAAAAACCTACCTTGATTCATTACTCCTGCCACAGAAAATATCTAAGGCCCAGAGCAACAGCCAGACGAAAGATAGATTGAGAAGGATGACTGTGATATAGAAACTATCCTGTGATATGAGGCATCACACATGACTGTACTGTGGGACGCAAGTGCCAAATTATTCAGAGAAAGGCAGTCGAATTCCTATTCCTGGTCATGATGTTCATGAAAGAGAATGATGAATGGGATCAGACTGTAAGTAAGTAAGTAAGTAAGTAAGTAAGTAAGTAAGTTTATTCAGGTATACACAAATACAGTTACATAGAATTATCATACATAGCAGCATATGTGTAGAGAACCTAGAATAACCCAAAAAAGTCAGACAGAGTGACTTATTTCCATTGGGGTCCTTTTACCTTATTATTATAATATGAAGGTTATAATATTTTCTTATTATTCTACAATGAAGATAACATCTTATTATTATACTAAAAAGACTATCTACTACACCAAGGTCATTAAGACTATCTACAATACGAGGGTCTTTTTGGAATATGGTAAAATTTAAAACGTATGTTAGCTAAAAAATAGAAAATCATTCCCCTCCCTTTCTGTAGCTACATTCATCAGACCCCTTTTTGGGCCCACTCTTCTTAAAACTGGTTCATGCTATGACTGGCTTTGACATGTGCGGGGGTAGTCTGTTCCATTCCTTTATTGCTGTACAATAAAAGGTGTTTAAAGCCTGTCCAATGACTGTGGCTACTACAAAGTTGTGTTCTCTCCCCCTAGTACTATGATTGCTTTGGTTCCCAACCTTGACAAAATTGACAGCAAGATATTCTGGACATTGTTTGTGAGCAATTTTATAAACATGATTTAGCTTCAGTTGTTTTACTCTGTCTTCAACATTCAGCATATCCAACTGCTGTAATTCATCCTGGCCTACATGTTCTCTTGGTCCCAGCCCCAGGATGAATCTTACGGGTTGGATTTGAGTGGGACTTTCACATCAGAGCTTATTTCTTGGGTGGCATTGAAAATTGGATTGGGCAAATGTTTTGTTAGTGGGATGAATTGTAAAGGACCTGCCTAGTATGGGCCAGCAGGCCTCCTGCAGTGTTCCTCCTTTCTTATGTTTTTATGTTCTTATGTTCTGGGTGATTTGCAGTCTATCTTTCAGTTTTTTTGTCAAGGCAGAGTACCAAGAAGAGCAAGCGTAATCCATATGGCATTGTATAAGGGCTAGACATAGGGTCCTGCGAGCCTCAGTAGGTAGACACTGTGCTTGTCTATACAGGAACTTCAGTCTGGCATTCGCTTTCTTTACTACACTGTTCCCTATCTATTCTCCTGACATGCATGGGTCAAAGGGGATTCCCAAATATTTTACTGATGAAACCAAAGTGATGGGCTCCCCATTACATTGAACATTAAAATTATTTACCCTTCTCAATTTATGTTTCGTGCCAAAGAGAATGGCTTCGTTTTCCCGAGGTGAAATGATAGTTTGTTGTCTACTAACCATTTGCTGCAGGACTCCAGTTCCAGTGTTAAAACATTAGCAATATCTTGTGGGTCTTTCCCCTGTCACTAACAGAGCACTGTCATCTGCATACAGTAGGAGTTTGCACTTGACACTGATAGGCATTCATTGACATAAATAAGAATAATAAGGGACCTAGAATCTCCCTTTGGGGGAAAACTCCACATGTTATCGGCAGGGGTTTGATTTTGTTTTGTTGATTTTGACTATTTGTCTCCTGTTGCTAAGGTAGGACTTAAACAGTCTACAGAACCAAAATACGATAGCTTGAAGTTTTTACTAATATATTGTGGTTAACAGTTTCGAAGGCCTTTTGCAGGTCTAAGGTTACCATACCTATGAGTTTCCCCCTTCGACATTTCAGTTCTCAGGTAATCCAATCAGATTAATAAGGGAGGTGTCGGTTGAGTAGGATCTTCTAAAGCCCGATTGATAGCTTGGAGAATGTTGTTGTCATTAAGGTACTTAACTACTTGAGAATACCCCGCCCTCTCTAGAATTTTAGATTATTATACTGAGTATATAACGGCCTATAGTTGCTTACATCAGCCCTACTTTTTTTCTTGAAGATAGGAGTGACTCTGGCCCCCTTGACCCCTCCGGTACGGTATTAGTGGTGATTGATAGTTTTGTTATGTGAGCAATGGGGATTGACATTCAGAAGCACCATCTTTCAGGAAACTTAGAGGGGATGTTATCAGGGCCTGTGCTCTTACTTGGGTTTAACCTGCTTAGTTCTTTTTGAATAAAGTCATGAGTACCTTTACTAGTTGACAACTGTTTGGGGTTACCCTTTATTGGTATAGTATGTTTGAAAATTTCAGAGTCTGTGTTAAAGGTATTTGATGCAGCTGGTAGTTTACTTACTAGTGTTGATGCAACAGATGTGTAGTAGGAATTAAAGCAATTTCCCACCTTAGATGTTTCGGGGACATACCTTTTTATCGATATTTAGTACTATGTTAGCCCTATCTACTGGCTTTTGGCTATACCGCAATGTTTTAGTTGTTGCCAGAGCTTCCTGGGGTTATGCTTATACTCTTAAATTTTTTTGAGCGTAGTGCTTGCCTTTGCTCCTTTTATAAGTCTCTGTACTTTGTTCCTCACCCTTTGGAATTCATTTAGTGCTGCAATATCCTGTCTGTTTGCTTTAAATCTTTTTAGCAGCTGGTCTCTGAATTTTATATTATCTAATATCTCAGTGTCATCCGGGGTTTTCAGTTCTTCGTTTAATCCTAACCTCTTTAACTGGTGCAATATTATCAAGGATGGTAGTGAACATTGTTTTGAATTTTTCCCAGGCATCGTTTTACGTCCGTGCAACTTGTTATCTCTGTCCAGTCACAATTGTGTAGCCTATTTACCAGTTTCTTTACTTTTGTTTCTAGTTGACCTCATTTTTATTGTCCTGTGTAGGCCTATCCTATCCTAGGGATTTTCCTGGTGCAGTAAATGATGAAATGATCACTAAGCCTGTGGTAATGACGCCTGACTGACTAATGTTCTCAGAGCGGTTACAAAGTATGTGGTCAATTAGGGTGGCTGAAAAACGGGTGATCCGGGTTGGATGTATTAATTAGTTGGTGTAACTATTTAATCCTAGAATTTGCTTTTTACCTTTTGCATAGCCGTTATTTTGCTGCTGAAAACAGATATTGAAGTCGCCCAGTATTATTGTCTCGCAATTGTTTTCAACTCCGGACAAGACTCTGGAAAAGTCTTCTAAGAACTGGTCCTGGGTAGGGGGCGGTAACTAGTTCCTACTAAGATGGGTTTGGTCTTAGGAAGCAGCACTTCAAACCATAGAATCTCCAGTTTATTGCTATTTAAATCAGGTCTTGGGTTGTAAGCTAAGTCATTTCTAATGTAGGCACATACTCCACCACCCTTTCTGTTCCTATCTAAGCGTTTTATATTGTAACCATCTATTTTGACCTCGTCGTCAGTCACCGTATCATCTAACCAAGATTCAGAGATGGTTATAACTGCCGCCCTAATTTTGTTAGCTAGAATCCTAATCTCTGCCAATTTAGGAAGAAGTGATCTTGCATTGACATGAATAAAGTGAAGGCCTGTTTTGTATAAATACATGTTCAAAATGTTGTCTCATGGTTGCTTAAGCCAAGTATCATCGTGTCTGCCACGATCATTCAAATTAGATTAATCGATTTTCGTAAAAAAAAAAAAAAAGTCAGGGGCCGCTCTTCTGGATCAGTCAATAGGAAAAATATAGGAAAACACTTTCCTGACACTGTGTGATCACCTTCGTATGAATAATACTAATTAATGGGAACTTGGAAGGTGAGAAAGGTTATATAGCAAGTTCGGCAGTACATGACCACCAGCCGGGTTATGGTTCGTACGTCACTTTACGTGCTGCGAGCGGTAACAGTTTGCTGATCAGGCCCTGATCCACGGCGAGACCTGGTCACAGATAGAGCCACGGGGGCGTTGACCCCCGAGACCCTCTCCAGGTATACGAGCGAACATCGAAAAAACGCAATTAATACATTCTTAGACACTGGGTACAGAATACTGAGACAGATATACAGGAACTAGTTTAAATAATGAGGAAATAGTGATTATGACAGAAAAAATATTGAGGATGCTATTAAGTTGAAAGAATATAAAAGTTCAGAGTATCCAAAAGTTTGTGATTAAGTTGACTATGACATTGTCACAGCGTTTCTCTCACTATTGCTAAATAGACTCATTAAGGTTAAATTTAAAACTGCTGAAAGACGTCGTACACTGCTCATATTAAATCATGAACGCACCCCACGTCTGTGTGTATCAATACGAAGCTTAAATCTCGTGATCTGATTTATGTTCTCATTATCATTTGCTGGTGACAACAGAGAACTAAGAAACTGTATAATGTTGTGCTTCTTCCTTCCCAGAAACAGGTAATACTGATGTCGATATTTGTATCTTATGTGGTTAGATTCGTGGCGCAGTGTGTAGATAACTCCAGGTAAAGATTGTGTCGAGATTGAAATTCCAAGGTCTACCTTTATAAGAGCTGCTGCTGAGGTTGGTCAGCTCAGCCACATGCAAGGCAGTAGGTGTCGCTCTGAAGAGTGACTTTATAAGTCCCGGAAATCCATAAAATCCTCTTCTGTCCACTCTAAAGCTAGCATAGTCTCTTAATAGTGATGGGTTAAGAAGTTTCTGTCTTCTGATCCATGGCTCAGTTACATGGTCAAATTAGGCATGATTCATTCAGAAGTTACTAGCACGTTAAAGTTTATGAGAGCTACATGATTGATAAAGAAACAGAAACGAATGAAAGAATATCTGCTATTTGATTAGGGAATCTTGCGTAAGACTGCAAGAAATTTTTGAATTCACATCCTGAAAGATTCAGTTATATCTTAAGCGGTAGTTCCTTTAGCTGTCAACTATGTTGCTGCTGTGAGTCACCGTCACCTGGCTCTCTGAATTAAATACTTACATATACGCTGACATTTGTAACATATGTGACTCATGTTGTCAACATGACTGGGACAATTAAATGCCTTGTCGTGTCCGATAAATACGACAGCGGCTCGTGGCTTAGTGGCAAAAGCTCTCGCTTCACTCGGCGAGGCGTCCGGGTTGGATTCCCGGCGAGGGTAGAAACACTAGGCGTGTTTCCTTACACCGGCTGTCTATGTTCACCCATTAGTAATAATGGATACCTGAGTGTTAACCGACTGGTGTGGATCGCATCCTGGGACAAAACTAACCTAATTTGCGGGAAATGCTCTGCATAACAAGCAGATTTCTTTATGGTAGTATGTTACTGATGTCAGCTATGGTCTGTATACCTTGTACATGTACTTGTAGAAATAAAGATATTATTATTATTATTATTAAATTTTCTGAGCAAGGGAACTGTGCTTCTCGGAACGCTTCGGCTAAGACAGTGTTTAACACAGGCACAACACATTCAAGTTCACAGAAACAATTTCTGTCGAAGAACCATAGCAAGTAACGGTTGCTTACTCAGCTCATATCGAGGTTAAGATGCTCTAGTATTGCATGTATCCAGAGCCAGAGGTTGCACCACTGCTTAGTACCATGCATGCATCTTGCCATCCTTGTCGGAAATGACACGATTTACTTGTGCTTGACAAGACCCGACATGAAACTGCGTTTCAGTATACAGTGAATCAAACCAATATATAAAGTATTACAGAGATCCATCAAACAATTTATGTAGTAGTAAAAAACCCCATATTCCTGACCATGTTTTACTGATGGACGCTGTTTCTGTCATCTTTTTGAAGGGCCCTTTCTGTCCTGAAAGATGGAAGGATAATTAGGAATATTGATGGGTTCAAACGAAGCCTAGCGAGCCATGATGAGATCGCACTTGCTAAGATGCTCATTCTCAGGTTATGTAACAATCAGAACATTTCCATTAGACAAATATCAGGATGCTATGTAGTTGAAATGGATTATCCAAATGTCACTGACACTACATGTTTTGTGTTTCAATTTGGCCGTCGCCCACCCACTTTTGCTGCTGCCAGATACCATTTCTGCAGGACATAGACTGCAGTCAGCAGTGACTGGGCAATGATGGAGTGAATGTGGCAGTCTGGGGCTGGCAGGGTCGGATAGGTAGGCCGGGTTCAGTTGAGACCAACAGATCTGTACCGCCTGGCCGAGTCCTAAGTATTGTCAGCTGTGAGTGTAAGAGTAATCGTGGTAAAGATGCAGATGCCGAAGAGTTATTTTGCACATCTATGTGCTCATCCTATTTCGGGCATGGACTGGCACCTCTTCCAATGGATTTTAAAGGAAGAGTTGTTAGACTTTCATCTAGAAACACAACTGCGTAAATCGGTCACCCACATAACTTTCACCCCCCAGATGAATTTTGATCAAATTATCCTATCAGAATGGCTCTGTGATATGAAGTTGTGAAGTTGCAGCAACCCCTGCAGTGTATTATATATGTAGTCTAGTGCTGTGTATTATACTGTCTTATGTGATGTATTAGAGATTGTATCAGTCAGACATAATGCGGAGCAATATAGGATTAATAACTGAATATCTTTCATTAAAAAATCATTAACGCTGTTCCGCAGTATCAGCTTTGCTGATACTGCATGACTTATTCAAAAGAAAATTTTTGTATCTCTTGCTTTCTCTGTTCTATAATTCTATAAACCTGAAAACATGTCTATGATGATCCAAAGAGCAGTGAACAGCGAGAGTGTAAGAAGTGTTCCTTCTGATGTTCTGATTTTCATTGATACATAAAATTTAGATCAGTTTCGTAGAGGTTAATATGGGAACCGACTAGTTTCTGTGAAAATTCACCATGTTTCAAAAGATTGGCATAAACTCCAAAAATTTTTAACTTCAACATACGAATTTTAGTTACAGCCAAATATAGCGAATTCGGCTTCCTTGGTAAATAGCATTACTGTACCTCCATTTATATTGATAATGATACGTCTTTTGCATTTCTGAAGGTTTTATTGAGATTTTTATGTGCTCTTCAAAAGAGATAGAATGAAATATTTAGTAGACTATACACAAATATCCCGCACTCAAAAGAAAGAGACTTATGACGACGTTTCGGTCTGACTTGGACCATGTAGACTATCTGGACAGCGGACAAAGCCGAAACACCTAAGCCTTCCCTAATTTTTCTACGATGCCACCACGTTGCACTTTTTACTCCCTGTTGACAAGTAATGCTCTGTTACGCAGTGTACTACAGTAAAATTTATATAAGAAATAACGCACCTATGTCATTTTCCGGGTTTGTACTGAATCCGAAAGCGTATTATTCCCGGCCCGTTAGAGTGGCCATGAGACAGGAGCAGATGAGGTGTGGTGAGTGTCAGTTGGTGGAGCACAGCACTTGTAACAAGATGTCCTAATACATCACGGTGTGTTTAGTAGAGATGGTGTTTTCTGTAAGTTTATACATATTTTATTGCTCTCATGTTTACCTGTAAGACCCTAGTATGCAGAGGCCTGTTTATGCGAGAGTACTGTATGGTGTTTTGCCTGCTGGTAATTAGTCTACCAGACAGAAGTGAAGGACGGGGTGTGTCATGGTGCCTCCCTGATGATTTATTTTAACTTCTTAGTAGCAGTGTGCTAGTGAGCTAATGAGAACTGGAGTGTGATGGTTTTTGTAGTAGTTATAAGAGGTATATAAGTTATTGTAGTTAGTAGTTAGTATATAAGTTATTATATATATATATATATATATATATATATATATATATATAAATATATATATATATATATATATATATATATATATATATATATATATATATAATATATATATATATATAATATATATAAATACAATAAGATCACAGTAAACAGGTGATTTCAGAATATGCAAAACAACAACTCTGAAAGAATAGAGAAATTCCTAGCGCTTTCGTGACTACTCACATTATCAAGGAACTATGAAAGTAAAGCATCCAAAGAAGCTATATAAGGGGTCTGGCCAACACCTCCTATCAAATCCCACAACGGTTAAACACCTGACGCGCGCCGACCCAACTTGGATAGGTCCTTTGCACAACTCCACAACAAACTATTCTACCCAAGAAAATTTAAAAATATTATTTGTCCAGTGTATTATTAAATTCTTCCCAAATTCTATTAATTATAAAATGGATCTAATTTATATAACCAAAGGAAATATTCATATTATTCTCAAAACTGCTTTTTTATGAAACAAGATTCAATTATATTCCTGTCAACCATGGACTTGCTTGATACTACTTTCTCAACTTTTTGAAAATCAATTGGATGGTTAAAATCTCTTACATGAATAAATAGAGCATTGGAATCTTGTCCAGTTCTAATGCTATATTTATGTTGTTTTAATCTTAGTTCGAGATTTTTACCAGTTTGACCGTAATAACTTTATCGCAAATTTTACATGGAATCTTATAGACACATCCATCAGCATTTTGGGGGAATTCTTTATCAAAAGTTTTTTTACTGTATCAGATTTTTGAATACAACTTTAAGATTAAAAGTCTTAAGAAGAGAAGGCATATCAACCAAGTTTTCATGGTAAGGGAGAACCAACATATTTTTAGTTGAATAAGGCTGGTTGTCCCTTTTTGGATTGTAAAAAGTATTTCTAGCAACTTTAAAAGATTTATCAATTACATTTCTTGGGTATTTTAAATCATTACCTATTTCATAAATTTTGGATATTTCCTCATCTATGAACTCAGGACTACAAATTCGTAAAGCTCTCAAAAACATTGATGAGAAAACAGACAGTTTGACTCTATCTTGATGCGAGGAATAATAGTAGACATAGGAACAGTTATTTGTAGGTTTTCTGTAAATTTTAAATTTGAATTCAATATTACCCTTAATAATTAAAACTTCTAGAAAAGGCAATGAGTTATTTTTTTCAAACTCAACAGTAAAGTTTATAGAATGGGCTAAGTTATTTAATTTTCCAAGGAAATGGCGTATATCTACATTTTTGGGCATAAGACACAAAATATCATCAACATATCTGAACCATTTAGCTCTATTAGGGAGGATTGTGTTAAGCAACCTTGTTTCAAAAAATTCCATGTATAGGTTACTAAGAACAGGCGAAAGAGGATTTCCCATTGCCATACCAAACTTCTGAGTGTAAAACTTATCATTAAATACAAATTTTGCATCAACAATGCAAAGTTTAATAACTTTAATGATAGTAGGAACTGGCAATGGTAAATCATAGTTAACGAGTTCTTCAGATAAGAAACTTAATAAATCGTCAACAGGAACTTTCGTAAACAAGGAAGTAACATCAAAACTAACCATGTTAAAATCATTTAAGTCAGTCAAGGAGCTTAATTTATCAACCAAGTCTATGTTGTTTTTAACATTAAAGTTAGAAATTTTGCCAACAATAGGGCTTAAAATATCAACAAGCCATTTGGATAATTTATATGAAACTGACCCTATGGAGCTAATAATTGGTCTGACTGGATTCCCTGGTTTGTGTGTTTTTATTAGTCCATACATGTAAGGTAAAGATGGATTAGTGGAAGTAAATTGTTTGACTAATTCATCTTTGCCTTTCAGTAGAAGTTTTATTGTTTTATTGAAATTGCTGTTAACGGTTTCTAGGGGATTTTTCCTAAGTTTAGAATAGGTTTCAGTATCATCTAAGAGATTATTCATTTTTTTTGGTAATCATTTTCTTTCATAATTACTATTGCATTTATTTTGTCTGCTTTAGTAAGGCACAAATTTTTATTGTTATTAAGTGTATCATAAGACTTAAAGAATCCCAATTGCCCTCAAAGATTTTTTAAGTCTTATGATACACTTAATAACAATAAAACTTTGCGCCTTACTAAAGCGGACAAAATAAATGCAATAGTAATTATGAAAGAAAATGATTACCAAGAAAAAATTAATAATCTCTTAGATGATACTGAAACCAATTCTAAACTTAGGAAAAATCCCCTAGAAACCGTTAACAGCAATTTCAATAAAACAATAAAACTTCTACTGAAAGGCAAAGATGAATTAGTCAAACAATTTACTTCCACTAATCCATCTTTACCTTACATGTATGGACTAATAAAAACACACAAACCAGGGAATCCAGTCAGACCAATTATTAGCTCCATAGGGTCAGTTTCATATAAATTATCCAAATGGCTTGTTGATATTTTAAGCCCTATTGTTGGCAAAATTTCTAACTTTAATATTAAAAACAACATAGACTTGGTTGATAAATTAAGCTCCTTGACTGACTTAAATGATTTTAACATGGTTAGTTTTGATGTTACTTCCTTGTTTACGAAAGTTCCTGTTGATGATTTATTAAGTTTCTTATCTGAAGAACTCGTTAACTATGATTTACCATTGCCAGTTCCTACTATCATTAAACTTATTAAACTTTGCATTGTTGATACAAAATTTGTATTTAAAGATAAGTTTTACACTCAGAAGTTTGGTATGGCAATGGGAAATCCTCTTTCACCTGTTCTTAGTAACCTATACATGGAATTTTTTGAAACAAGGTTGCTTAACACAATCCTCCCTAATAGAGCTAAATGGTTCAGATATGTTGATGATATTTTGTGTCTTATGCCCAAAAATGTAGATATACACCATTTCCTTGGAAAATTAAATAACTTAGCCCATTCTATAAACTTTTCTGTTGAGTTTGAAGAAAATAACTCATTGCCTTTTCTAGATGTTTTAATTATTAAGGGTAATAATGAATTCAAATTTAAAATTTACAGAAAACCTACAAATAACTGTTCCTATGTCTACTATTATTCCTCGCATCAAGATAGAGTCAAACTGTTTGTTTTCTCATCAATGTTTTTGAGAGCTTTACGAATTTGTAGTCCTGAGTTCATAGATGAGGAAATATCCAAAATTTATGAAATAGGTAATGATTTAAAATACCCAAGAAATGTAATTGATAAATCTTTTAAAGTTGCTAGAAATACTTTTTACAATCCTTAAAGGGACAACCAGCCTTATTCAACTAAAAATATGTTGGTTCTCCCTTACCATGAAAACTTAGTTGATATGCCTTCTCTTCTTAAGACTTTTAATATTAAAGTTGTATTCAAAAATCTTGATACAGTAAAAAAAAAAACTTTTGATAAAGAATTCCCCCCAAAATGCTGATGGATGTGTCTATAAGATTCCTTGTAAAATTTGCGATAAAGTTTATTACCGTCAAACTGGTAAAAATCTCGAACTAAGATTAAAACAACATAAATATAGCATTACAACTGGACAAGATTCCAATGCTCTATTTATTCATGTAAGAGATTTTAACCATCCAATTGATTTTCAAAAAGTTGAGAAAGTAGTATCAAGCAAGTCCATGGTTGACAGGAATATAATTGAATCTTGTTTC
>NC_069401.1:12911568-12916568 GCF_026875155.1 Cherax quadricarinatus
TTTTTCATAGTAAAGAGCACGATCTAACTTAACCTAAATTAACGCAGTCTAACCTAGCCTAGCATAGTCTAAACCTAACTAAACTTTAGACAGGTGTATAAATGGAAAACAGGAATAAATAAAGGGGATGTAAATAGCGTGCTAAAAATATCTAGACTAGACAGGACTCGCAGCAATGGTTTTAAGTTGGAAAAATTCAGATTCAGGAAGGATATAGGAAAGCACTGGTTTGGTAATAGAGTTGTGGATGAGTGGAACAAACTCCCGAGTACAGTTACAGAAGCTAAAATGTTGTGTAGTTTTAAAAACAGTTTAAATAAATACATGAGTGGGTGTGGGTGGGTGTGAGTTGAACCTGACTAGCTTGTGTTACTAAGTCTGATGCCGTCCTCCTTTCTTAAGTGAATGTGACCTGACCTGACTAGGTTGGGGCATTGGCTTGGGCCGGTGGGGGATTTGGACCTGCCTCGCATGGGCCAGTAGGCCTGTTGCAGTGTTCCTTGTTTCTTATGTTCTTAACCTACCCTACTCTAACCCAAATGAGACATTGCAGCAAATCACACGTGAGAAATCCACTTATACTGTTATGAGAGTTAGGAGGCTGGATTATATGAGGTAACGACCACCACCTCCTTAACCGTCTAGGCGAAGAAAGCCGAGTTCTTCAAACACCCTCACCTATAAACCTAGTTAGGAAGTTGTAAATGGATAAGTTACTATTGCATTTATACAAAAAGAGGTCATAAAATTAAAATCAGTAACAATATTATTAATAATAAAATATTTGGATCAGAGATAATGAAAGAATCATGAGAAACATTTCTACGAACTGAGATCGAAGAAGGAGAAGAAGAAGAAGAAGCAACAGCAACAAGAATGAAGGTCTAAAGCTCACCATTTGAATAATATATTAGACCAAAAGAATAGAAAGAACAAACTTTTGCAAAAATAGTTGAGTAGTTTTTGCTTATTGATTGTGGTGACCAAGCGACGCTGCAGAAGCAACATGCTCTTGTGTGGTAATGAAGGTAAATTGTAACGTGTATATAGCAGCTGTGTGGCTGGTGTGTCAGACTGGTCTTTGAATCTCGTGTTCAGAGAGAGCTGGTGTGTGTGTAGTTAGTGTGTGGCTGTTGTGTGTGTAGCCGGTCTGTGTACCAGGTGTGTAGCTAGTATTATGAACACAGCAAGTCAAGGCTTGTAGCACCTGATCGTAAACGCAGTCATTAATACAGCTATCAACTGGGCAAGACAAAGGTAAGGTGAACACATCAAGGGCTAGATTTCTTAACCCTTGTATTCCTTCACCATTGATTTACAGTATTTACAAGGCTAAAATCTTAAATCAGCAGAATAATAATGAGTTAGTCAAGAGACCCTCGAAGCAACAAGTGGTTTCGACCAGAGTTTGAGAAAGTCTGCTTGCCCAGTCAGGCAGACAGGTATGATGTTACATTGGGCGAGGAAGCGTACTCTCACCTCATTGATGGGTTGACCTCGACAACAAATACAGCAGTGGGGCCCCAGAACTGCTATACTCAGAACTGCCAGTGTGCTGATGGAGAGGACGTGCCAGTGGTTGTGTGACGAACGTTGAATAAAATGTAACATACTCGGTACACGCCACAGCTGGTCAGTGTAGCTGGTATGTTTAGTTGGTGTGTGTATGTGTGTGTGTGTAGCTGGTATGTGTAGCTGATGTGTGTGTGTGTGTAGCTGGTATGTGTAGCTGATGTGTGTGTGTGTAGCTGGTATGTGTAGCTGATGTGTGTGTGTGTGGTGTGTGTGTAGCTGGTATGTGTAGCTGATGTGTGTGTGTGTAGCTGGTATGTGTAGTTGATGTGTGTGTGTGTGTGTGTAGCTGGTATGTGTAGCTGATGTGTGTGTGTGTGTAGCTGGTATGTGTAGCTGATGTGTATGTGTGTAGCTGGTATGTGTAGCTGATGTGTGTGTGTGTGTGTGTAGCTGGTATGTGTAGCTGATGTGTGTGTGTGTAGCTGGTATGTGTAGTTGATGTGTGTGTGTGTGTGTAGTTGGTATGTGTAGCTGATGTGTGTGTGTGTAGCTGGTATGTGTAGTTGATGTGTGTGTGTGTGTAGTTGGTATGTGTAGCTGATGTGTATGTGTGTAGCTGGTATGTGTAGCTGATGTGTGTGTGTGTGTGTGTAGCTGGTATGTGTAGCTGATGTGTGTGTGTGTAGCTGGTATGTGTAGTTGATTGTGTGTGTGTGTGTAGTTGGTATGTGTAGCTGATGTGTGTGTGTGTAGCTGGTATGTGTAGCTGATGTGTGTGTGTGTAGCTGGTATGTGTAGCTGATGTGTGTGTGTGTAGCTGGTATGTGTAGCTGATGTGTGTGTGTGTGTGTGTAAATGGTGGTTCATTGCGATTGAACATGGTAAATAAAGGTACAAGGTGATGGTACATGATGTTTGATGGTGCAGCATAAAGGTACATGATGTATGATGGTGCAGCATAAAGGTACATGATGTTTGATGGTGCAGCATAAAGGTACATGATGTGTGATGGTGCAGTATAAAGGTACATGATGTGTGATGGTGCAGCATAAAGGTACATGATGTGTGATGGTGCAGTATAAAGGTACATGATGTGTGATGGTGCAGCATAAAGGTACATGATGTGTGATGGTGCAGCATAAAGGTACATGATGTGTGATGGTGCAGTATAAAGGTACATGATGTGTGATGGTGCAGTATAAAGGTACATGATGTGTGATGGTGCAGTATAAAGGTACATACATAATGTGTGATGGTGCAGTATAAAGGTACATGATGTGTGATGGTGCAGCATAAAGGTACATGATGTGTGATGGTGCAGTATAAAGGTACATGATGTGTGATGGTGCAGTATAAAGGTACATGATGTGTGATGGTGCAGCATAAAGGTACATACATAATGTGTGATGGTGCAGTATAAAGGTACATGATGTGTGATGGTGCAGCATAAAGGTACATACATAATGTGTGATGGTGCAGCATAAAGGTACATGATGTTTGATGGCGCAGCATGAAGGTACATACATAATGTGTGATGGTGCAGCATAAAGGTACATGATGTGTGATGGTGCAGCATAAAGGTACAAGATGTGTGATGGTGCAGCATAAAGGTACATGTGTGATGGTGCAGCATAAAGGTACATGATGTATGATGGTGCAGCATAAAGGTACAAGATGTGTGATGGTGCAGCATAAAGGTACATGATGTGTGATGGTGCAGCATAAAGGTACATGATGTGTGATGGTGCAGTATAGAGGTACATGATGTATGATGGTGCAGCATAAAGGTACATGATGTGTGATGGTGCAGCATAAAGGTACATGATGTGTGATGGTGCAGCATAAAGGTACATGATGTGTGATGGTGCAGCATAAAGGTACATGATGTGTGATGGTGCAGCATAAAGGTACATGATGTGTGATGGTGCAGCATAAAGGTACATGATGTGTGATGGTGCAGTATAGAGGTACATGATGTATGATGGTGCAGCATAAAGGTACATGATGTGTGATGGTGCAGCATAAAGGTACATGATGTGTGGTGGTGCAGTATAGAGGTACATGATGTATGATGGTGCAGCATAAAGGTACATGATGTGTGATGGTGCAGTATAGAGGTACATGATGTATGATGGTGCAGCATAAAGGTACATGATGTGTGATGGTGCAGCATAAAGGTACATGATGTGTGATGGTGCAGCATAAAGGTACATGATGTGTGATGGTGCAGCATAAAGGTACATGATGTGTGATGGTGCAGCATAAAGGTACATGATGTGTGATGGTGCAGTATAGAGGTACATGATGTGTGATGGTGCAGCATAAAGGTACATGATGTGTGATGGTGCAGTATAGAGGTACATGATGTGTGATGGTGCAGTATAGAGGTACATGATGTGTGATGGTGCAGTATAGAGGTACATGATGTGTGATGGTGCATTATAGAGGTACATGATGTATGATGGTGCAGTATAGAGGTACATGATGTGTTACACTCCCTCTCAGGTGTTGTCTTTCATAGTGAGGTGATGTTTTTTTGTTATCTTGCCTGTGTCTGGTGGAAGGTGTTATCTTGCCTGTGTCTGGTGGAAGATGTTATCTTGCCTGTGTCTGGTGGAAGATGTTATCTTGCCTGTGTCTGGTGGAAGGTGTTATCTTGCCTGTGTCTGGTGGAAGATGTTATCTTGCCTGTGTCTGGTGGAAGGTTTTTATCTTGCCTGTGTCTGGTGGAAGATGTTATCTTGCCTGTGTCTGGTGGAAGATGTTATCTTGCCTGTGTCTGGTGGAAGGTGTTATCTTGCCTGTGTCTGGTGGAAGATGTTATCTTGCCTGTGTCTGGTGGAAGGTGTTATCTTGCCTGTGTCTGGTGGAAGATGTTATCTTGCCTGTGTCTGGTGGAAGATGTTATCTTGCCTGTGTCTGGTGGAAGGTGTTATCTTGCCTGTGTCTGGTGGAAGATGTTATCTTGCCTGTGTCTGGTGGAAGGTGTTATCTTGCCTGTGTCTGGTGGAAGGTGTTATCTTACTTGCGTCTGGTGGAAGGTGTTATCTTGCCTGTGTCTGGTGGAAGGTGTTATCTTGCCTGTGTCTGGTGGAAGGTGTTATCTTGTCTGTGTCTGGTGGAAGGTGTTATCTTGCCTGTGTCTGGTGGAAGGTGTTATCTTGCCTGTGTCTGGTGGAAGGTGTTATCTTGCCTGTGTCTGGTGGAAGGTGTTATCTTGCCTGTGTCTGGTGGAAGGTGTTATCTTGCCTGTGTCTGGTGGAAGGTGTTATCTTGCCTGTGTCTGGTGGAAGGTGTTATCTTGCCTGTGTCTGGTGGAAGGTGTTATCTTGCCTGTGTCTGGTGGAAGGTGTTATCTTGCCTGTGTCTGGTGGAAGGTGTTATCTTGCCTGTGTCTGGTGGAAGGTGTTATCTTGCCTGTGTCTGGTGGAAGGTGTTATCTTGCCTGTGTCTGGTGGAAGGTGTTATCTTGCCTGTGTCTGGTG
>NC_069401.1:12924068-12951568 GCF_026875155.1 Cherax quadricarinatus
AGTGTCCATGCAGTAGCCACCACCACCATCACCGTCATTATCACCACCAACACCAACAGAACCCCGTCAGTCGATAGCTGAGCGTGTGCTCGGTCACCACCACACAGCAAGCCACAGTACACGTCGCCCTACCGTTGTTACTGTTAAGGCGTGCTGGTCTCTCCGTTGCGTCCTGCCGTTTCTCGCTGCCTTACCCCATTTCCCAATACTCCCTAGTGATACTGTTGGCATTAAACGGTTGTGAATTTGCTGTTACTTGAAGGAGTTACTCCCGCAGTGTGTCGATCCGTTTAGTAGAAAGAAGAAACATCTTACATCAAGTAACACGGGAATATCACTTTTACGTGCGTGTGTTGCGCTGACATGACTCCTCTAGTGTTGCTTACATCTGAACGGAACTGTGACGAAAGAAACACTAAAGTATCGAAAAGTATTTCTTGCAAGAATTTATTTTCTCTTCCAGTAGCTTGAAAAGCTGATTTTTAAAGAGACGTTGAAGCGGTGTTTCATGTGTTGCTGAAGGTGTTGCCTCACAGTGTAACAAAAGTGGTGGCTGTTGTTTGGCAACGTTATTAGCAGTTACAGAAGTTAGTGTAAAACTTGTAATTATTGGGACCAGGAAAGTGCTGCTTATATACATAAAAGACGCATGTTTAACGCCAGCTGGGCGAAACGTTTCCTTAAAGGTATCTTATGTTGTACGTTTGTAATTTTTATACTAACGCTGGTATTATATACTTTATTCAATACACGCTACGTAAGTGTTCTTCAGGGCCAAATGGAATCTTCAAAAGTTTAACATAAGTGTTACGTTTTAAAGGAAAGTTATTTGTTTTTGGTGTTCCTTACTGAACGTCATAAAGTTACACCGTCCAAACAACGCAACACAGAATTTTCTTAATGAACGACAGAAGAACGTCTTTTGAAGCATTGTTATTTGAGAGTTCTTCTCGGTATTTACTTGAGTGTTCTAGTCTAGTAACTCCAGTTATTGCTTGACGGTTCTTGAGTTCTTACGTGATAATTTTGTGTGTTACTTGGTATTTCGCCTTGTGGTGTCAAATTATAGTTCCTGCTTCGTTACTCCAAATGCGCTGCTTGCAACAATGTTGCATGCAGGAGTGTTATTTGTCGGTGCAACATGAGGAAATCCTCTTTCAGGCATGTTTTTCTGTGTTTCTGAACATCGCTCCCTAATTAGACCCTTTCTGCTTCACCCACGCAGTGTTGTGCTGCTGTCACTAGTGCTTCTTGATATCTTGTGTTAGCACCTACGTAGTAAACTATCGCTGAGTGGGAGAGTAGAGGAATATGAAGAAAAAAATATTCGTTTTTCAGTCTTGTTAGTTGGCAACATTATGAGAGACGTATATACAGTAAATCAGGTGTAAACACACACACACACATACACACACACACACACACACACACACACACACACACACACACACACACACACACACACACACACACACAACACACAACACACACACACACACACACACACACACACACACACACACACACACACACACACACACACACACACACACACACACACACACACACACACAGTATGCAAAATCATGGAGAAGATCATCAGGAGGAGAGTGGTGGAGCACCTGGAAAGAAACAAGCGTATAATCGACAACCAGCACGGTTTTAGGGAAGGAAAATCCTGTGTCAAAAACTTACTGGAGTTTTATGACAAGGTGAAGGACAGTAAGACAAGAGAGAGAGGGGTGGATAGACTGCATTTTCTTGGACTGCAAGAAGGCCTTCGACACAGTTCCTCACTAGAGGATAATGCATAAGCTGGAGGATCAAGCACACATCAATGGATCAGAGAATACCTGAGAGGGACGCAACAACGAGTCATGGTACGTGATGAGGTGTCAGAGTAGGTGCCTGTGACAAGCAGGGTTCCACAGGGGTCAGTCCTAGGACCTGTGCTGTTTTTGGTATATGTGAATGACATAACGGAAGGGATAGACTCAGAAGTGTCCCTGTTTGCAGATGATGTGAAGTTAATGAGGAGAATCAAGTCGGTCGAGGATCAGGCAGGACTACAAAAAGACCTGGACAAGCTACAAGCCTGGTCCAGCAACTGGCTCCTTGAATTTAACCTCGCCAAATGCAAAGTCATGAAGATCGGGGAAGAAGACTGCAGACACAGTATAGTCTAGGTGGCCAAAGACCGCAAACCTCACTCAAGGAAAAAGATCTTGGGGTGAGTATAATACCGAGCACATCTCCAGAGGCGCACATCAATCAGATAACTGCTGCAGCGTACGGGCGTCTGGCGAACCTAAGGATAGCGTTCCGATACCTCAGTTAGGAAGCGTTCAAGACTCTGTACACCATATACGTCAGGCCCATACTGGAGTATGCAGCACCAGTTTGGAATCCACACCTAGTCAAGCACGTCAAGAAATTTGAGAAAGTGCAAAAGTTTGCAACAAGAATAATCCCAGAGCTAAGGGGGTTGTCCTACGAAGAAAGGTTAAGGAAAATTGGCCTGACGACACTGCAGGACAGGAGGGTCAGGGGAGACATGATAACGACATAAAATACTGCGCAGAATAGACAAGGTGGACAAAGACAGGATGTTCCAGGGAGGGGACACAGAAACAAGAGGTCACAATTGGAAGTTGAAGACTCAGATGAGTCAAAGGGATGTTAGGAAGTATTTCTTCAGTCATAGAGTTGTCAGGCAGTGGTATAGCCTAGAAAGTGACGTAGTGGAGGCGGGAACCATACATAGTTTTAAGGTGAGGTTTGATAAAGCTCATGGAGCAGGGAGAGAGAGGATCTAGTAGCAATGAATGATGAGGCGGGGCCAGGAGCTATGACTCTACTCCTGCAACCACAAATAGTTGAGTACAAATAGGTGAGTACACACAGGAAAATAAGGAGATTAGTCGAAGAGCCAGAAACGAGTATGCACAGGTAAGGAAGGAGGCCCAGAAACAGTACAAGAACGACAGCATCGAAAGTCAAGTCTGACCCGAAACTGCTGTGTAGCCACATTAGGAGGAAGATAACAGTCAAAGACCAGGTGATCAGGCTAAGGAAAGAAGGTGGGAAACTCACAAGAAACTATCAGGAGGTATGTGAGGAGCTCAACATGAGATTTGAGGAAGTATTTACAGCGGAGACAGGAAGGCCTCTGGGAAGACAGAACAGAGGGGGACACCAGCAAGGAATATACCAACAAGTGTTGGATTACATACACACAACGGAGGAGGAGGAGGAGGTGAAGAAGCGGCTATGTGACCTTGATACCTCAAAGGCAATGGGACCAGACAACATCTCTCCGTGGGTCCTTAGAGAGGGAGCAGAGACGCTGTGTGCCACTAACCACAATCTTCAACACGTCCCTTAAAAGTGAGCGACTACCTGACATATGGAAGACGGCAAATGTAGTCCCCATTTTTGAGAAAGGAGACAGAAACAAGGCACTAAACTACAGACCAGTGTCACTGACGTGTATAGTATGCAAAGTCATTGAGAAGATTAACAGGAGGAGAGTCGTGGAGCACCTGGAACGGAACGAGAGTATAAACGACAACCAGCACGGTTTCATGGAGTTTTATGATAAAGTAACAGAAGTAAGACACGAGAGAGAGGGGTGTGTTGATTGCATTTTCTTGGACTGCAAGAAGGCCTTCGACACAGTTCCTCACAAGAGACTAGTGCAGAAGCTAGAGGATCAGGCGCATATAACAGGAAGGGCACTGCAATGGATTAGAGAATACCTGACAGAGAAGCAACAACGAGTCATGGTACGTGATGAGGTATCACAGTGGGCACCTGTGACGAGCGGGGCCCCACAGGGCTCGATCCTAGGACCAATGCTATTTTTGGTATATGTGTTTATCTGGAGTTTATCTGGAGAGAGTTCCGGGGGTCAACGCCCCCGCGGTCCGGTCTGTGACCAGGCCTCCTTAGGTCAGTGTCCCAGGATGCGACCCACACCAGTCGACTAACACCCAGGTACCCATTTTACTGATGGGGAACATAGACAACAGGTGGAAAGAAACACGTCCAATGTTTCTACCCTGGCTGGGAATCGAACCCAGGCCCTCACCGTGTGAAGCGAGAGCGTTAACCACCAGGCCACCAGGGATAGACTCAGAAGTGTCCCTGTTCACAGATGATGTGAAGTTAATGAGGAGAATTAAATCAGATTAGGATCAGGCACGACTTCAAAGAGACCTGGACAGGCTGGACACCTGATCCAGCAACTGGCTTCTCGAATTTAACCCCGCCAAATGCAAAGTCGTGAAAATCGGGAAAGGCCAAAGAAGACCACAGACAGAGTACATGGTAGGTGGGCAAAGACTGCATACCTCGCTCAAAGAGAAAGATCTTGGGGTAAGTATAACACCGAGCACTTCTCCGGAAGCACACATCAACCAGATAACTGCTGCAGCATATGGGCGCCTGGCAAACCGTGTACGTCAGGCAAATACTGGAGTATGCAGCACTAGTTTGGAGCCCACACCTATTCAAGCACATCATTAAATTAGAGAATGGGCAAAGGTTTGCGACATAGTTAGGGAAGGTTAAGGGAAATCGGCCTGACGACACTGGAGGTCAGGAGGGTTAGGGGCGACATGATGACGACATACAAAATACTGCGAGGAATAGACGAGGTGGACAGAGACAGGATGTTTCAGATAGGGGACGCAGAAACAAGGTGTCACACTTAGAAGTTGAAGACTCAGATGAGTCGAAGAGATGTTAGGAAGTATTTCTTCAGTCATAGAGTTGTCAGGAAGTGGAATAGTCCAGCAAGTGATGTATTAGAGGCAGGAACCATGCATAGCTTTAAGACGAGGTATGATAAAGCTAATGGAGCAGGAAGAGAGAGGACCTAGTAGCGTTCAGTGAAGAGGAGGGACCAGGAGCTGAGTCCCGACCCCTGCAACCACAATTTGGTGAGTACTCACACACACACACACACACACACACACACACACACACACACACACACACACACACACACACACACACACACACACACACACACACTCACACACATACCCATCTCAATAAGAAATCGTTCAGGACCCTATACACCATGTGCGTTAGGCTTATATTGGAGTATATTCGGAGCCCACACCTAGCCAAGCACGTACGGAAAGTAGAGAAAGTGCAAAGATTTGCAACAAGACTAGTCCCCGAGCTATGGGGTATGTCCTACGAGGAGGGATTAAAAGAAATCGACCTGACGACACTGGAGGACAGGAGAGATAGGGGGATGTGATGACGACTTATAAAATACTGAGAGGAATTGACAAGGTGGACACCCTTTGCACTTTCTCTAGTTTCCTTACGTGCTTGGCTAGGAGTGGATTCCAAACTGGTACTGCATACTCCAACATAGACCTAAGGTACACGGTGTACAGGGTCCTGAACGATTCCTTATTGAGATGTCTGAATGCTGTTGTTAGGTTTGCTAGGCGCCCGTATGCTGCAGTAGTTATTTGGTTGATGTGCGCCTCAGGAGATGTGCCTAGTGTTATACTCACCCATAGATCCTTTTTCCTTGTGTGAGGTTTCTAGTTTCTGGCTCCCTAGACTGTACTCCAAAGTCATGAAGAGTGGGAAGGGCAAAGAAGACCCCAGGGTCTTCTTTGCCCTTCCCACTCTTCATGACTTTGTACTTGGTGGGGCTGAACTCCAGGAGCCAGTAGCTGGACCAGGCCTGTAACCTGTCCAGATCCCTTTGTAGTTTTGACTGGTCCTCGTCCGATTGAATTCCTCTCATTAACTTCACATCATCTGCCATCAGGGACACTTCTGAGTATTCCTTTCATCATGTCGTTCACAAATACTAGAAAAAACACCAGTCCTATTACTGACCCCTGTGGAACCCCATTCTTCACATGTGCCCACTCTGACACCTGGATACGTACCATGACTCGCTGTTGTCTTCCTGACAGGTATTCCCTGATCCATTGTAGTGCCTTCCCTGTTATCCCTGCTTGGTCCTCCATTTTTTGCACTAATCTCTTGTGTGGAACTGTGTCAAACGCCATCTTGCAGTCCAAGAAAATGCATTTTACCCACCCCTCTCTCTCTCTTGTCTTACTGCTGTCACCCTGTCATAGAACTCCAGTTTGTGACCCAGAATTTCCCGTCCCTGAAACTGTGCTGGTTGTCGTTGACAAGCTCATTCTTTTCTAGGTGCTCCACTGATCTTCTGATAAACTTCTCCATGACTTTGCATATTATACGTCAGTGACACTGGTCTGTAGTGTAATGTTTCGTGTCTGTCTCCTTTTTTAAAAATTGGGACTACATTTGCTGTCTTCCATACCTCAGGTAGTCGCCCTGTTTCAATAGATGTGTTGAAGATCGTTGTTAGTGGTACACATAGCTCCTCTGCTCCCTCCCTCAGGACCCATGGAGAGATGTTATCCTGCTCGCTTAGGTATCTAGCTCGCTTAGCTCTTTGAACACTTCTTTGAATCTCATGTTGAACTCCTTACATACTTCGCGGTCGTTTCTTGTGATTTTCCCTCTTTCCTTTCTAAGCCTTATTACCTGGTTCTTGACTCTTGTTTTCCTCCTGATGTGGCTGTACAACAGCTTCGGGTCAGATTTGGCTTTCCCTGCTTTGTCATTTTCGTATTTTCGTTGGGCCTCCCTTCTTACCTGTGCATATTCATTTCGGGCTCTAAGGCTGCTCTCCTTATTTTCCTGGGTCCTTTAACTTCTTTATTTCTTCCATTCTCTAGCACACTTGGTTTTGGCCTCTCTACACCTTTGGGTGAACCAAGGGATCATCCTGGCTTTCTTGTTATTTCTGTTACCCTTGGGTACAAACCTCTCCTCAGCTTCCTTACATATTGTTGACATATATATTCCATTATCTAGTTTGCTGACTTCCCTGTCAGTTCTATCTCCCAGGATGGTTTTTTCATCAGCAGATTCCGATAAGCTAGAGATACTCTGTAACAGAAATAACAGAGTAAAGTTACGTTTCAAAGATAATGTTTAAAGATTTAAGAAAAAGAAAGCTGAAGTGCGTGACGCTAATCAACGTGTTTGTGACGAACAACACTGGAGTGCGTGAGGCTGCCAGCAAGTGTGTGAACAACAACACGAGTGCGTGAGGCTGCCAGCAAGTGTGTGAACAACACCACTGGAGTGCGTGAGGCTGCCAGCAAGTGTGTGAACAACAACACGAGTGCGTGAGGCTGCCAGCAAGAGTGTGAACAACAACACGAGTGCGTAAGGCTGCCAGCAAGTGTGTGAACAACAACACGAGTGCGTAAGGCTGCCAGCAAGTGTGTGAACAACAACACGAGTGCGTAAGGCTGCCAGCAAGTGTGTGAACAACAACACGAGTGCGTGAGGCTGCCAGCAAGTGTGTGAACAACAACACGAGTGCGTGAGGCTGCCAGCAAGTGTGTGAACAACAACACGAGTGCGTAAGGCTGCCAGCAAGTGTGTGAACAACAACACGAGTGCGTGAGGCTGCCAGCAAGTGTGTGAACAACAACACGAGTGCGTGAGGCTGCCAGCAAGTGTGTGAACAACAACACGAGTGCGTAAGGCTGCCAGCAAGTGTGTGAACAACAACACGAGTGCGTAAGGCTGCCAGCAAGTGTGTGAACAACAACACGAGTGTGTGAGGCTGCCAGCAAGTGTGTGAACAACAACACTGGAGTGCGTGAGGCTGACAGCAAGTGTGTGAACAACAACACTGGAGTGTGTGAGGCTGACAGCAAGTGTGTGAACAACAACACTAGAGTGCGTGAGGCTGGCCTGTGAATGAACAAAAACTCGCGTACGCAGAACACGTCTTAACGTGGCAAAGTGTCGTTCTAAGTAGAATTTTTAATCACGTCTTGACTTGATTAAACTCAGTTTAATGCGAAAAGTTGTCGCAATAAAGCTTTATTGTTGTTACCTCTGTCGTTCGTACAGAGAATGAAACTGAAGAAAAGATGTTAGTGTCGTTGCTAAATAACTGTCCAAACTGGACCATGATAATGATCCAGGAGAGACCATGTTAATGTCCAGGAGAGACCATGATAGCAGCTCAAGAGAGGCCATGATAGCTGTTCAGGAGAGGCCATGATAACGGTCCAAGAGAGACCATGATAATGGTCCGGGAGACACCATGATGTTGGTCTAGGTTGGTCAATGATGGACTATTATAATAGTCCCGAACGTATCATAATTATGGTCCAAGACGGACCGAAAGTTAGACTTAAATTTCCTCACCTAACGTTGAATTATTTGTGAGAGGAATGTAATTATTGTACCGAATATTTCGATTATTAAATACAGCAATAAATATTTTGATCTTAAACTCAACACATCTAAGTGAAATGTAGTCCAGTGAAATATATGCAGATGAAGTGACGATTTGCTAAATGGACATTGGTGAAACGAATACCTGTGCAACACCTGCGTATCATTATTCTGTAGACGGTTCGCCAACCAGTGGCTCTGTCGACTCAGTGCAGATGTTATTTGAAGGGATTGAAACTGGAGTCAATAGGTAATCAGTCCCTCAGCCTGGATAAAGGTGCACATCACCGTAGTCTTGATGACTATGAAACACGGGCAGGAAGATGGTCGCTCGTGTAAGAGCCAGAGGTGTGCAGCAGTTGGAAGCTTGGTTACAGGCCGGGCCGCGGGGGGCGTTGACCCACGAAAACCTCTCCAAGTAACCCTTTCCAGCTATTCTCACAGTAGGAGAACCCACCAGAGGAAGTAGGTCAGAGGAGAGTGGACAGGTATCCTCTGTACCAAGATTACCAAGATTCTGTGGTACAAATGATAACTGGACCTACTTCCTCTAGAGGATCCGCCCACTGTGACGGTGTCTGCAACTTCTGCATCTCATTTGACTCTTATGTTAACATAAACAAGCGGGAGACAAGAACAAACGGGATACGTAAACAAGCGGGAGACTTAAACAAGCGGGAGACGTAAACAAGCGGGAGACATAAACAAGTAGGATACATAAACAAGCAGGAGACATGAGCAAGCAATGTAAGGAGCTGTATATTTCGACCTACAACTAAGATCCTCTTCAGCAGATTCAACATTTCTGCTGAAGACGAACTCAGTTGGATCCCGAAACATAAATTCCGAGTTTCTGTCTCCTACTGGTTTAATCAAACACATAAAGCTACAAATACCTCTGAATACCTTGGCAAGTACAGATTAAAAAGTTATCCTAAAATAGTTATTTAGCTGTGTGAGAAACTAAGCTATATTGCCTCATTTTAAACGCTCGGTCAAAAATATGTCTGTGGAAACTAACGATATTGTTGCTTTTCTAACTTGTCGAGCCATGTAAATCTTTAAAGTTTTCTTTAAATTCATCATATTCATTGTGACGTCGTGTAACAAAATGGACTCTGTAATAGAGAAATATGAGTTACTAGGAAAGACTATGGACACCGTAAGCACTTCGACTCCAAACCATTGCAGTTCTACCAAAAAAATCTTAATTTTAGTGGAGGATTTGAAATTTTAAATCTTACTAATAAACTCTCGACTAGTCGATAGGCTTTAAATCTAATAGACCAGTTAACTCACTGAGAGCATGAGTTCAGTTTCAGTACCCAAAATAAGTAATAACAAATAGGTAATGAGAATAATACACAAAATTGTATACACACACAGAGCCCTAGCCGCATACACAGACATTCTGTATATTTACACACAGAGCAGTAGTCGTACACACAGACGTATATAAAAAACAGACGATATACAGAGACAAATAAGCATTCGGAGACATGGCAGCGACAGAAAGACATACACAGACAGGCAGAAACAAACCGACATACATTCGGGCAGAGACAAAGAGAGACAAAAATATAAAGAAGATACCCGTATAGAGAGAACCAGACAGACTGAGACAGTTATTGGAGTGTCAGCAGCAGGATGTCACTATCATCACTGCTGCGAGTAACCTCACAGTGTCTGTTGTCTCGTCTCTCTTATCTTGGTCTCATCCAGGGCTGAGATGTTGGGATGTTGTATCTTATGCACCTCATATCCATCCTGCAGATGGCACTCGAAAGAATACAGAGGCACATAATGGGTCCAGGGACTAGGTACCCTTGTAATAGTAACTAAGTTACGGTGGTAGTGAACTATTTACAAGTTTTTGATGAGGTTACAATCGTATTGGGTTGGTAACACAGAATTAACTCGAAAAGCTTTTCAATGTAGTTTATGTGTGTTCTTTAATTATTAATAATAGTTTAACAGGGTAAAGCTGACTTTAGACAAGCTTAAGTGATTATGAGTTATTTACAGTTCAATGTCGGGAGATTTCTCCAGTACAGTTAGTATTGTGCCACTGTGGTTAAAATTCTTCGACATTGCTTGAACATTTCTGAGTGAGTTGTCTCAGAATTCCAGAACTTTTTCTGTGTTCCGGCACATAATGATGCAGTATTACAATAGTCCATCTGGTAAAGCTTACAGTTAGTTATGCCTACATCAGGCGATACATGTAGCCCAGCTGATGCTGAGAGAGAGAGGGAGGCAGGTACTATTGAGTGAGAGGGAGGCAGGTACTGCAAGGTGAGAGGGAGGCATGTGCTGCAGGGTGAGAGGGAGGCAGGTGCTGCTGAGTGAGAGGGAGGCAGGTGCTGCTGAGTGAGAGGGAGGCAGGTGCTGCTGAGTGAGAGGGAGGCAGGTGCTGCTGAGTGAGAGGGAGGCAGGTGCTGCTGAGTGAGAGGGAGGCAGGTGCTGCTGAGTGAGAGGGAGGCAGGTGCTGCTGAGTGAGAGGGAGGCAGGTGCTGCTGAGTGAGAGGGAGGCAGGTGCTGCTGAGTGAGAGGGAGGCAGGTGCTGCTGAGTGAGAGGGAGGCAGGTGCTGCTGAGTGAGAGGGAGGCAGGTGCTGCTGAGTGAGAGGAAGAAGCCTTTAGATGCTTAGGAACTACAGATGTGTTTTTAAACATCATTACAGTGGGTACAGGTGACCCCATGGCCTGGCTGGTGAAGCTCTCCCTTCGCACACGGAGGGCCCGGGTTCGATTCCCGGCGGGGTAGAAACATTTCGATGCGTTTCCTTACACCTGTTGTCCTTTTCACCTAGCAGCAAATAGATACCTGGGTGTTAGTCGACTGGTGTGGGTCGCATCCTGGGGCACAAGATTAAGGACAACAATGGAAATAAGTTAGACAGTCCTCGACGACGCACTCACTTTCTTGGGTTATCCTGGGTGGCTAACCCTCCGGGGTTAAAAATCCGAACAATATCTTATTTTATCTTAATTAGTCACAATTCCCCCTTGAAAAATTCCTGTACTTATCCTTCTGTGTTTTTATTATTCATGAAGCTTTAATGGCGCCCTCAGTCCTCTGAATATTTTCCTGTATTTCATAAAACTACTGTAATACACTTCGTAACAGTTCGGTTCATACTTTACCGTGAATGTCTCGGTGTCTACTCCACTTCCTACACCTCTTGTCCTATTCTAACTGTGCCCTGTGGCTACAGTTCTTGTTTCACACGGTGAGGGTCCGGGTTCGATTCTCGGTGTAAGGAACACGCATTGGGTGTCTTTCCTTACACCTGCTGTCCATGTTCACCCATCAGTAAAATAGGTACCTGGGTGTTAGTGGACTGGTGTGGGTCGCATCCTGGGACAAAACTTGCGGGAAATGCTCAACATAACAAGCGGCTTTCTATATAGTAGTATGTAAACCATACCCCCGGCCGGGATTGAACCCGCGGTCATAGAGTCTCAAAACTCCAGCCAGTCGCGTTAGCTATGGTCTGTATTCCTTGTACATGTACTTGTAGTAAATAAAGATATTATTATTATTATTATTATTATTATTATTATTATTATTATTATTATTATTATTATTATTATATTATTATATTATGGGTGAGATTTGCCGCTCCATTCCTGATCGACATAGAGAACACGAGAGAGATAGTCACCCTGCTGACACTAGTAACACTTTCATATGTCATGTTAGAAACCATAGCCATCCTAGGAGCTGGTCCTCAGCTAGACATATGTATCCTTATCTAGCCCTCACAGACGTTTTCTTGCTGAGTCTGCCATTATCCACAACATTCGTCATTTAAATCTTAACCCCGGTTTTGACTCTGTTGATCCATGCCTTTCTTAATACATTATCAAGTGTTTTAATCTTCAGAACATAACTTTTTTCTGGGGTATTAACTTTCTCGCCTCTTTCCCTTATCTGTCTTTTAGTATTCTCACCACCTTCTCACTCATTTTCGAATTCATACTGGTCCTGGATCAAAACGTCACCTAAAGATTTATCCACAAAGAGTGGGTTAATTGTAAAGAATGTATTTACGGTTACAAAGTCCCACAACTCTCTTCAGAGAATTACGTTGTCGGAACAATAGCTAGCTATATTTTCCTATTATAGTCCACCACTTGGAATTGGTTTCATACATAAGGTAATGAAATCTGTCATCCTGAGATGGGAGACCTATGTATGGCACTGAAGGATACTGTCAAGCCTTCCATAACAGTTACAATAGGTAAAAGCACCCTAAACGATTCGTTCCAGCAGAGCCGGATAATAACCATCTCTCAGGATGGACGATCCATCACACGGAGAAAAGAATTTGTGAGAATATCACCACGAAAATGGAAAGAAATATTATTGACACATACATTAGAATTGCATACGTTTATTAGAATTAATTTTCATATTTGTAATGACTAAATTTGTTACTCTAACAGTAAATTGATATAGAAGGAAATTATTGGTTGCTTTATTAGTGTTAAAGCCTGATGACTGTGTAAGGGTCATGACGGTTTCATGTCACCTGTTGACATGACACATGTGCAACACTTAGGCAACTTTATCGTCGAGAGTAAAGATGTCTGAGTATCACACATGTCTTGTCAACTTGTTGATATTATTTACCACTAATAATATAGATGGCATGTGTTCACCACCATGTACACTGCTGCACCATGTACACTGCTGCAACATGTACACTGCTGCACTATGTACACTGCTGCAACATGTACACTGCTGCACCATGTACACTGTTGCACTATGTACACTGCTGCAACATGTACACTGCTGCACCATGTACACTGTTGCACTATGTACACTGCTGCAACATGTACACTGCTGCACATGTACACTGCTGCAACCATGTACACTGTTGCACCATGTACACTGCTGCACATGTACACTGCTGCAACATGTACAACTGCTGCACTATGTACACGCTGCACTATGTACACTGCTGCAACATGTACACTGCTGCAACATGTACACGCTGCAACATGTACACTGCTGCAACATGTACACTGCTGCAACAATGTACACTGCTGCTAACATGTACACTGCTGCAACCATGTACACTGCTGCACCATGTACACTGCTGCACCCATGTACACTGCTGCACTATGTACACTGCTGCAACATGTACACTGCTGCAACATGTACACTGCTGCACCATGTACACTGCTTGCACACCATGTACACTGCTGCACTATGTACACTGCTGCACTATGTACAACTGATGCAACATGTACACTGCTGCACCATGTACACTGCTGCACCATGTACACTGCTGCAACCATGTACAACTGCTGCACCATGTACACTGCTGCACTATGTACACTGCTGCAACATGTACACTGCTGCACCATGTACACTGCTGCAACATGTACACTGCTGCAACATGTACACTGCTGCACCATGTACACTGCTGCAACATGTACACTGCTGCAACATGTACACTCTGCAACATTACACTGCTGCACCATGTACACTGCTGCACACATGTACAACTGCTGCAACCATGTACACTGCTGCACTATGTACACTGCTGCAACATGTACACTGCTGCACCATGTACACTGCTGCACCATGTACACTGCTGCACCATGTACACTGCTGCACTATGTACACTGCTGCACTATGTACACTGCTGCAACATGTACACTGCTGCACCATGTACACTGCTGCACCATGTACACTGCTGCAACCATGTACAACATGCTGCACCATGTACACTGCTGCACCATGTACACTGCTGCAACATGTACACTGCTGAAACCATGTACACTGCTGCACCATGTACACTGCTGCACATGACACTAGCATGCACCAATGTAGACTGCTGCACCATGTACACTGCTGCACATGTACACTGCTGCACATGTACACTGCTGCAACATGTACACTGCTGCAACATGTACACTGCTGCAACATGTACACTGCTGCACCATGTACACTGCTGCAACATGTACACTGCTGCACCATGTACACTGCTGCACCATGTACACTGCTGCACCATGTACACTGCTGCACCATGTACACTGCTGCAACATGTACACTGCTGCAACATGTACACTGCTGCAACATGTACACTGCTGCAACCATGTACACTGCTGCACCATGTACACTGCTGCACACCATGTACACTGCTGCACCATGTACAACTGCTGCACCATGTACACTGCTGCACATGTACACTGCTGCACATGTACACTGCTGCACATGTACACTGCTGCACCACTGTAACACACTGCTGCACAATGTACACTGCTGCAACATGTACACTGCTTGCACATTGTACACTGCTGCAACCATGTACACTGCTGATACCATGTACACTGCTGCAACATGTACACTGCTGCAACATGTACACTGCTGCACTCATGTACACTGCTGCACCATGTACACTGCTGCACACATGTACACTGCCAACATGTACACTGCTGCACCATGTACACTGCTGCAACATGTACACTGCTGCACATGTACACTGCTGCAACATGTACACTGCTGCACCATGTACACTGCTGCACCATGTACACTGCTGCACATGTACACTGCTGCACCATGTACACTGCTGCACCATGTACACTGCTGCACCATGTACACTGCTGCACTATGTACACTGCTGCACAATGTACACTGCTGCAACATGTACACTGCTGCACCATGTACACTGCTGCACCATGTACACTGCTGCACCATGTACACTGCTGCACCATGTACACTTGAATCATCTTCACTGCTGCAACATGTACACTGCTGCACTATGTACACTGCTGCAACATGTACACTGCTGCACCATGTAACACTGCTGCACCATGTACACTGCTGCACATGTACACTGCTGCACATGTACACTGCTGCACCATGTACACTGCTGCAACCATGTACACTGCTGCACCATGTTACCAGCATGCTGCACTATGTACACTCGCACCATGTACACTGCTGCACGTAATGTACACTGCTGCACATGTACACTGCTGCAACATGTACACTGCTGCAAGCACCATGTACACTGCTGCACACGAGTGTACACTGCTGCACCATGTACACTGCTGCACATGTACACTGCTGCAACATTCATGACATACACTGCTGCAACATGTACACTGCTGCAACATGTACACTGCTGCACCATGTACACTGCTGCACCATGTACACTGCTGCAACATGTACACTGCTGCACCATGTACAACTGCTGCAACCATGTAACTACTGCCTGACACCATGTACACTGCTGCACAACTAATGTCATGGAGAATGCAACATGTACACTGCTGCACATGTAGTCAACTGCTGCAACATGTACACTGCTGCAACGCGACATGTACACTGCTGCACCATGTACACTGCTGCACCATGTACACTCTGCTGCACTCAATGTACACTGCTGCACATGTACACTGCTGCAACCATGTACACATGCCTGCACACTGCACATGTACACTGCTGCACCATGTACACTGCTGCAACCATGTACACTGCTGCAACCATGTACACTGCTGACACATGTACACTGCTGCAACATGTACACTGCTGCACTATGTACACTGCTGCAACATGTACACTGCTGCACCATGTACACTGCTGCACCATGTACACTGCTGCACCATGTACACTGCTGCACATGTACACTGCTGCACATGTACACTGCTGCACCATGTACACGCACTGACTGCTGCACCATGTACACTGCTGCACCATGTACACTGCTGCACTATGTACACTGCTGCAACATGTACACTGCTGCAACATGTACACTGCTGCACCATGTACACTGCTGCACCATGTACACTGCTGCACCATGTACACTGCTGCACCATGTACACTGCTGCACCATGTACACTGCTGCAACATGTACACTGCTGCACCATGTACACTGCTGCAACCATGTACACTGCTGCACTCATGTACACTGCTGCACATGTACACTGCTGCACTGTACACTGTGCACATTACATGCTGCACTGTAACTGCACATGTACACCACTGCTGCACATGTACATGCTGCACCATGTACACTGCTGCACATGTACACTGCTGCACCATGTACACGCTGCACATGTACACTGCACAGTACACTGCTGCACATGTACACTGCTGCACATGACACTGCATGCTCACTCATGTACACTGCTGCAACATTACACTGCTGACCATGTACACTGCTGCACCATGTACACTGCGCACATGTACACTGCTGCACCATGTACACTGCTGCAACCATGTACACTGCTGCACCATGTACACTGCTGCACATGTACACCTGACATGCTCACCATGTACCTGCTGCACATGTACACTGCTGCAACATGTACACTGCTGCACCATGTACACTGCTGCAACCATGTACACTGCTGCAACCATGTACACTGCTGCAACATGTACACTGCTGCAACATGTACACTGCTGCACCATGTACACTGCTGCAACATGTACACTGCTGCAACATGTACACTGCTGCACCATGTACACTGCTGCACCATGTACACTGCTGCACATGTACACTGCTGCACAGTACATGTAGCACCATGTACACTGCTGCACCATGTACACTGCTGCAACCATGTACACTGTGCACATGTACCTGCTGCACATTACAAGCTGCACATGTACACTGCTGCAACATGTACACTGCTGCATCGTACACGTGCATGACACTGCTGCACATGTACACTGCTGCAACATGTACACTGCTGCAACCATGTACACTGCTGCAACATGTACACTGCTGCAACCATGTACACTGCTGCAACATGTACACTGCTGCAACCATGTACACTGCTGCAACATGTACACTGCTGCAACATGTCACTCTGCACATGTACAGTGCACCATGTATCCACTGCTGCAACATGTACACTGCTGCAACACATGTACAGCCACTGCTGCCACCATGTACACTGCTGTAGCAACATGTACACTGCTGCAACATGTACACTGCTGCAACATGTACACGCTAACATGTACACTGCAGACACATGTACACTGCTGCACATGTACACTGCTGCAACATGTACACTGCTGCAACATGTACACTGCATGCAGCCATGTACACTGCTGCACATGTACACTGCTGCAACATGTACACTGCTGCAACATGTACACTGCTGCAACATGTACACTGCTGCAATACATGTACAACCTGCTGCAACATGTACACTGCTGCAGCCACATGTACACTGCTGCAACATGTACACTGCTGCACATGTACACTGCTGCACATGTACACGTGCTGCACACATGTACACTGCTGCAACATGTACACTGCTGCACCATGTACACTGCTGCAACATGTACACTGCTGCAACATGTACACTGCTGCACCATGTACACTGCTGCAACATGTACACTGCTGCACCATGTACACTGCTGCAACATGTACACTGCTGCAACATGTACATGCTGCACTGTACACTGCTGCAACATGTACACTGCTGCAACATGTACACTGCTGCAACATGTACACTGCTGCAACATGTACACTGCTGCAACATGTACACTGCTGCAACCATGTACACTGCTGCAACATGTACACTGCTGCAACATGTACACTGCTGCAATACACTGTACATACATGCTGCACCATGTACACTGCTGCAACATGTACACTGCTGCAACATGTACACTGCGCACATGTACACTGCTGCAACATGTACACTGCTGCAACATGTACACTGCTGCACATGTACACTGCTGCAACATGTACACTGCTGCAACATGTACACTGCTGCACCATGTACACTGCTGCAACATGTACACTGCTGCAACATGTACACTGCTGCAACATGTACACTGCTGCACATGTACACTGCTGCAACATGTACACTGCTGCAACATGTACACTGCTGCAACATGTACACTGCTGCAACATGTACACTGCTGCAACATGTACACTGCTGCACATGTACATGCTGCACATGACACTGCTGCAACATGTACACTGCTGCAACATGTACACTGCTGCAACATGTACACTGCTGCAACATGTACACTGCTGCACATGTACACTGCTGCAACATGTACACTGCTGCAACATGTACACTGCTGCAACATGTACACTGCTGCAACATGTACACTGCTGCACATACAGTGAACATGACATGCTGCAACATGTACACTGCTGCAACATGTACACTGCTGCAACATGTACACTGCTGCAACATGTACACTGCTGCAACATCATGTACATGTACACTGCTGCAACCATGTACACTGCTGCAACATGTACACTGCTGCAACATGTACACATGCTGCAACATGTACACTGCTGCAACATGTACACTGCTGCAACATGTACACTGCTGCACAGTAACTGCCAATGTACACTGCTGCAACCATGTACACTGCTGCAACATGTACAACACTGCTGCAACATGTACACTGCTGCAACCATGTACACTGCTGCAACATGTACACTGCTGCAACATGTACAACTGCTGCAACATGTACACTGCTGCAACATGTACACTGCTGCAACATGTACACTGCTGCAACATGTACACTGCTGCAACATGTACACTGCTGCAACATGTACACTGCTGCAACATGTACAGCTGCATGCACTGCTGCACCATGTACACTGCTGCACACATGTACACTGCTGCAACATGTACACTGCTGCAACATGTACACTGCTGCAACATGTACACTGCTGCAACATGTACACTGCTGCAACATGTACACTGCTGCAACATGTACACTGCTGCACATGTACACTGCTGCAACATGTACACTGCTGCAACATGTACACTGCTGCACATGTACACTGCTGCAACATGTACACTGCTGCAACATGTACACTGCTGCACCATGTACACTGCTGCACCATGTACACTGCTGCAACATGTACACTGCTGCAACATGTACACTGCTGCACCATGTACACTGCCTGCCAATATGCTCCATGTACACTGCTGCAACATGTACACTGCTGCAACATGTACACTGCTGCACTGTACACTGCACATGTACACTGCTGCACCATGTACACTGCTGCAACATGTACACTGCTGCAACATGTACACTGCTGCAACATGTACACTGCTGCAACATGTACACTGCTGCACATGTACACTGCTGCAACATGTACACTGCTGCACACATGTACACTGCTGCAATACCATGTGTACACTGCTGCAACATGTACACTGCTGCACATACACTGTCACTGACACTGCAACATGTACACTGCTGCAACATGTACACTGCTGCAACCATGTACACTGCTGCACATGTACACTGCTGCAACATGTACACTGCTGCAACATGTACACTGCTGCAACATGTACACTGCTGCAACATGTACACTGCTGCAACATGTACACTGCTGCAACATGTACAACTGCTGCAACACATGTACACTGCTGCAACATGTACACTGCTGCAACATGTACACTGCTGCAACCATGTACACTGCTGCAACATGTACACTGCTGCAACATGTACACTTGCTGCACATGTACACTGCTGCAACATGTACACTGCTGCAACATGTCACGCAATGCTGCTGCACAGTCACTGCTGCAACATGTACACTGCTGCAACATGTACACTGCTGCAACATGTACACTGCTGCAACATGTACACTGCTGCAACCATGTACACTGCTGCACCATGTACACTGCTGCAACATGTACACTGCTGCAACATGTACACTGCTGCAACATGTACACTGCTGCAACATGTACACTGCTGCAACATGTACACTGCTGCAACATGTACACTGCTGCAACATGTACACTGCTGCAACATGTACACTGCTGCAACATGTACACTGCTGCACCATGTACACTGCTGCAATGACACTGCACATGTACACTGCTGCAACATGTACACTGCTGCAACATGTACACTGCTGCAACATGTACACTGCTGCAACATGTACACTGCTGCAACATGTACAACTGCTGCAACATGTACACTGCTGCAACATGTACACTGCTGCAACATGTACACTGCTGCAACATGTACACTGCTGCAACATGTACACTGCTGCAACATGTACACTGCTGCAACATGTACACTGCTGCAACATGTACACTGCTGCAACATGTACACTGCTGCAACATGTACACTGCTGCAACATGTACACTGCTGCAACATGTACACTGCTGCAACATGTACTGCTGCAACTGTCACTGCGCAACATGTACACTGCTGCAACATGTACACTGCTGCACAGACACTGCTGCAACCATGTACACTGCTGCAACATGTACAACTGCTGCAACATGTACACCTGCACATGTCATGCTGCAACATGTACACTGCTGCAACATGTACACTGCTGCACCATGTACACTGCTGCAACATGTACACTGCTGCAACATGTACACTGCTGCAACATGTACACTGCTGCAACCATGTACACTGCTGCACATGTACACTGCTGCAACATGTACACTGCGCATGCACTGCCATACACGCTGCATGTACACTGCTGCACATGTACACTGCTGCACATGTACACTGCCTGCAACATGTACACTGCTGCAACATGTACACTGCTGACACATGCACTGCTGCAACATGTACACTGCTGCAACATGTACAGCTGACATGACGAACATGTACACTGCTGCAACATGTACACTGCTGCAACATGTACACTGCTGCAACATGTACACTGCTGCAACATGTACACTGCTGCAACCATGTACACTGCTGCAACATGTACACTGCTGCAATTACATCTGCAACATTACATGCTGCAACATGTACACTGCTGCAACATGTACACTGCTGCAACATGTACACTGCTGCAACATGTACACTGCTGCAACATGTACACTGCTGCAACATGTACACTGCTGCAACATGTACACTGCTGCACTGTCACTGCTGCAACATGTACACTGCTGCAACATGTACACTGCTGCAACATGTACACTGCTGCAACATGTACACTGCTGCAACATGTACACTGCTGCACCATGTACACTGCTGCAACATGTACACTGCTGCAACATGTACACTGCTGCACCATGTACACTGCTGCAACATGCTACACTGCTGCAACACATGTTGACACTGCTGCAACATGTACACTGCTGCAACATGTACACTGCTGCAACATGTACACTGCTGCAACATGTACACTGCTGCACCATGTACACTGCTGCAACATGTACACTGCTGCAACATGTACACTGCTGCAACATGTACACTGCTGCACCATGTACACTGCTGCACCATGTACACTGCTGCAACATGTACACTGCTGCAACATGTACACTGCTGCAACATGTACACTGCTGCAACATGTATAACAACTGCTGCAACATGTACCACATCCTGTACTGCTGCAACATGTACACTGCTGCACCATGTACACTGCTGCAACATGTACACTGCTGCAACATGTACACTGCTGCAACATGTACTTACTACACTGCTGCAACATGTACACTGCTGCAACATGTACACTGCTGCACCATGTACACTGCTGCACCATGTACACTGCTGCACAACCAATGTACACTGCTGCACATGTACACTGCTGCAACATGTACACTGCTGCAACATGTACACTGCTGCAACATGTACACTGCTGCAACATGTACACTGCTGCACCATGTACACTGCTGCAACATGTACACTGCTGCAACATGTACACTGCTGCACCATGTACACTGCTGCACCATGTACACTGCTGCACCATGTACACTGCTGCAACATGTACACTGCTGCATCATGTACACTGCTGCAACATGTACACTGCTGCACCATGTACACTGCTGCAACATGTACACTGCTGCACCATGTACACTGCTGCAAACATGTACACTGCTGCAACATGTACACTGCTGCAACATGTAACAACCTGCTGGCAACATGTACACTGCTGCAACATGTACACTGCTGCAACATGTACACTGCTGCAACATGTACACTGCTGCAACATGTACACTGCTGCAACATGTACACTGCTGCAACATGTACACTGCTGCAACATGTACACTGCTGCAACATGTACACTGCTGCAACATGTACACTGCTGCAACATGTAATGTGCACATGTCCTGCCAACATGTACACTGCTGCAACATGTACACTGCTGCACCATGTACACTGCTGCAACATGTACACTGCTGCAACATGTACACTGCTGCAACATGTACACTGCTGCAACATGTACACTGCTGCAACATGTACACTGCTGCAACATGTACACTGTGCACTGCCTGCTGCAACATGTACACTGCTGCACACATGTACAGCATGCTGCAACATGTACACTGCTGCATCATGTACACTGCTGCAACATGTACACTGCTGCAACATGTACACTGCTGCAACATGTACACTGCTGCAACATGTACACTGCTGCATCATGTACACTGCTGCAACATGTACACTGCTGCATCATGTACACTGCTGCAACATGTACACTGCTGCAACATGTACACTGCTGCAACATGTACACTGCTGCAACATGTACACTGCTGCAACATGTACACTGCTGCAACATGTACACTGCTGCAACATGTACACTGCTGCAACATGTACACTGCTGCAACTAATACATACACATAAATATAAATATACTCCTCAGAACAGAAATAATGGAAATTGGTAAGACAACGGATAACTGGTGTTATCAGATTTAAAACTTAACAGAAGACAATGATAATTTTTAGCATGAAAGGGGCATACAGGGGATACAGAAAAGAACCGGGCCTATAAATGCAGCACTCAAGCTACGAAATGAGAAACGAGAGCTAAGAGGCGAAGAGGGAATAAAGATGCAGGACAACAACTGCTCCACGAGGTTAAGACACTTGAGACACTTGTGTAACATTTGGGAATATTTATTGATGAAATGTTTCGCCAGCCAGAAGATTAGGACTGAGGTAATTAGTCCCTCAGCCTGGAGTCGATGTGTTCAGTCCTTTAATCTCAAGACTGATGGACTGAACACAGACCCCAGGTTGAGGGACGGATTACCTCAAAGTCTTGATTTTCCACCGTTCTTCTCAATACTGGACTTAAAAAGCCACTGGCTTCTTACGTCCAACATATAATCTTGGGAATCTTTGTTTCCTCAACAAAGATTCTCAGGTGTCTCGTTCTTCAACTTGTCGATTTTCTAAGCCATTTACATACTCCTAAAGTAGTCCGAAGATGCTTACAACAGAGAAACACTTAGTTTGGGTAGCCTTGCGCTGCTGTGTCTTTGTATTTGTATGGAAAGAAACCACAATAACAATGAGTCGTTCAGCACATGGACGAGTGAAGACTCGAGCCTCCGTTCACCAGTATTGAGACTTTATTCTCGACACCAGGCATGAGAGATATAAGGAACTCGAGAAGATTTAAGGTCTCCGACGTAAATGGTACGGGGATGGAGAGGCCAGAGTACGACCAGACACTAAATATCATTAGTAGAAAGGAACACCAGAAGAGATAAAATGATGACGTGTAGAATACACAGGATGCTAGACAGAGTGGACAGAGCTGAGATGTTGTTGGATGTGTATAGTAGCTGCCAGGGGACATAGCAGCAGCCAGGGGACATAAATAGTGGCAGCCAGGGGACATAGACAGTAGCAGTCAGGGGACATAGACAGTAGCAGCCAGGGGACATAGATAGTAGCAGCCAGGGGACATAGATAGTAGCAGCCAGGGGACATAGCAGCAGTCAGGGGGACATAGAGAGTAGCAGTCAGGGGGACATAGACAGTAGAAGTCAGGAGACATAGACAGTAGCAGCCAGGGGACATAGATAGTAGCAGCCAAGGGACATAGCAGCAGCCAGGGGACATAGAGAGTAGCAGTCAGGGGGACATAGACAGTAGCAGTCAGGGGACACAGCAGCAGTCAGGGGACATAGTAGCAGCCAGTTGGAATAGATAGCAGCAGCCAAGTAATATAGATAGAAGCAAACAGGGGACATAGAAAGCAGCAGCCAGAGAAGATAGTTAGCAGCAGCTATAGGATATAGATAGCAGCAGCCAGGTGGCATAGATAGGAGTAACCAGAAGACTTAGACAGCAGTAGCCAGAAGACACAGCAGCAGTCAGGTGGCATAGATAGCAGTAGCCAGAAGACATAGAGAGCAGCAGCCAGGTGGCATAGATAGCGGTAGCCAGAAGACATAGATAGCAGCAGCCATGAGACATAGATAGCAGCGGCCATGGGGCATAGATAGCAGCAGCCAGAGAACAGATTACAGGAGCCAGGGAATATAGATAGCAGTAGGCAAAGGATATAGATAGCAGCAGCCAGGTAGTATAGATAGTAGTAGCCAGAAGACACAGACAGCAGTAGACAGAAGACACAGATAGCAGTAGCCAGAAGACATAGATAGCAGTAGCCAGAAGACAGATAGCAGTAGCCAGAAGACATAGACAGCAGTAGCCAGAAGACATAGATAGCAGTAGCCAGGTGGCATAGATAGCAGCAGCCAATGAACACAGGAACAGCCAGGGAATATAGATAACAACAGCCAGTGGACATAGGTAGCAGTAGCCAGGTGACAAAGAAAGCAACCTCTGGTCGTGACCAGAGGTTCCTCTGTACTGATCAGCGAAGCCAGAGACTAACTAGACCTCTGCAGCGAAATGTAGGTGACTAAAGGTCTGTCCTCCTTCATGATCGGGGAAGTACAGGACCGTGTTGAAGTGACTCTCCCAAGTACAGTCCTTGAAAAGATAGCAGCAGCAAGGTGAGAAACATGGCAGCAGCCAATGAACATAGGAACAGCCAGGGGATATAGATATCAGCAGACAGAGGAAATAACAACAGACGAGGAACATAGCAGCAACCAGAGACATAGACAGCAGCAACCAGGGACATAGACATCAGCAGCCAGGTGGCATATATAGCAACAGCCAGGGGACACAGCAGCAGCCATGGTAGGACATAGCAACAGTAGATGGTAGCACAGAGAACAGCAGTTGGAGGCACAGAGACCAGCAGCTGGGACACTGAGAATAGCAGCTGGGGACATAGAGAACAGCAGAAGGGGCATAGAGAGCAGCAGCTGGGGCATAGAGAGCAGCAGTAGGGGTAATGAGAACATCAGCTGGAGGCACAGAGAGCAGCATTTGGGGCCATAAAGAAGAACGGTTGAGACATAGGGAACAGAGAGCAGCAATTGGGGGTATTGAGAACAGCAGCAAGGAACACACAGAGATCAGCAGCAAGGAACACGCAGAGAACAGCAGCGAGGAACACAGAGAACATTAGCATGGAACACATAGAGAACAGTAGCAGGGAACACAGAGAACAGCAGTATGGACCACATAGAGAACAGCAGCTGGGGGGCATATAAAATAGCCTGAGGGACATAATGAACAGCAGCAGGGAACACAGAGAACAGCATCATTGACCACATAGAGAACAGTAGCAGGGACCACATAGAGAACAGTAGCAGGGACCACACAGAGAACAGCAGCATGGAACACGCAGATAACAGTAGCATGGAACACATAGAGAACAGCAGCTGGGGGGCATATAGAACAACAGCCTGGGGAACATAGAGAACAGAAGCAGGGAACACAGAGAACAGCAGCAGGGAACACATAGAGAACAGTAGCAGGGAGCACATAGAGAACAGCAGCTGGGGGGCATATAGAACAACAGCCTGGGGAACATAGAGAACAGCAGCAAGGAACACACAGAGATCAGCAGCAAGGAACACAGAGAACATTAGCATGGAACACATAGAGTACAGCAGCTGGGGGGCATATAAAATAGCCTGGGGGACATAGAGAACAGCAGCAGGGAACACAGAGAACAGCAGCATGGACCACATAGAGAACAGCAGCAAGGAACACAGAGAACAGCAGCAGGGAACACACAGATAACAGTAGCATGGAACACATAGAGAACAGCAGCTGGGGGGCATATAGAACAACAGCCTGGGGAACATAGAGAACAGAAGCAGGGAACACAGAGAACAGCAGCAGGGAACACACAGATAACAGAAGCAGGGAACACAGAGAACAGCAGCAGGGAACTCATAGAGAACAAGACAGTCTGATACTGTGACTTGATCCGGGTAAACTCAACCATCTCCAACACTTGTTATTATGTTAATAGTTAGAATTCACTTACAAACAGAGGACAAGTCTGGATGTCTGACTTTTGTCCAGCATTGAAGTTCTGTCACAAAGTGCTTCCTTATTTTTACTTTTGTGTAGTTGTGAGGTCATGACTATGCTAGTGGTATCTTTTTTTAATTATTTAGTTAGATATTTAAATTCATTGTGGTAACACCACAGCCTCTTTGGATCTCTTTACAGTTGAGAAGAAATATTTTTTGAGCACTTTTAGTGCCGCATTTGAGAATTTTTTCATAAAGATTCTGTCTTCTCATGTATGATTAACATATTTCTTCTTCTTCCCCATCTGTTAACTTCATTCTTTCTTCATGACTCACATTTTTCCTCTGGAATTCATTTTTCAACCCTCTTTGTTTTATCCATTTTTAAGTTGTAAACAGTACGATTGTTCAGTCTAATTTTGAATCATTTTATGTTGGAGTCTGTTATTATTATGTTACTTTCATGTTGGATTATTTTTTTTTAATATTTCGCTCTCCATTTGTCTGAAGTTGGTTGTAGGTGGTTGTAACGTGGTTATAGAAGGTTATAATGTGGTTGTGGAAGGTTGTAACGTTGTCGTGGGTGGTTGTAACATTGTTCTGCTGTCTTACCTAACAACCTGTCGGTATTTTATACAATTTTAATGTTCAACATTGTTCTGGGAGCTTGTAACGTGGTTGTGGGGAGTTGTAATTTGGTTGTGGATGATTGTAACGTTGTTGTAGAAGGTTTAACATAGTTATGGGTAGTTTTAACGTGGTTGTGGATAGTTGGAACGTGGTAGTGGGTGATTCTAACGTGGTAGTGGATGGTTCTAACGTGGTTGTGGATAGTTGGAACTCGGCAGTGGATGGTTGCAACGTGGTTGTGGATGGTTGTAACGTGGTTGTGGATAGTTGGAACGTGGTAGTGGATGGTTCTAACGTGGTAGTGGATGGTTCTAACGTGGTTGTGGATAGTTGGTACTCGGTAGTGGATGGTTGTAACGTGGTTGTGGGTGGTTGTATGATACTTGCAAACAATACTTCAGTCACTCACTGCTTGATAGGTAAGACACAAGGCAACATTTAGGCAGCTTTATTCCGAAACGTTTCGCCTACACAGTAGGCTTCTTCAGTCGAGTACAGAAAGTAGGCAGGAGCAGTAGAGATGTGAAGAC
>NC_069401.1:12959068-12994068 GCF_026875155.1 Cherax quadricarinatus
TACTCAACCACTCTAACACTGCAGCACTCTACTACTCAACCACTCTAACACTGCAGCACTCTACCCCTCCAGCACTCCACCACTCTAGCACTCTACCATTGCAGTACTCTACCACTCCAGCACTCTACCACTCTAGCATTCTACTTCTCAAGCACTCTACCACTGCATCACTCCAGCACTCTGCCACTCCAGCACTCTACCACTTCAGCACTGTACGACTCTAGCACTCTTCCACTGCAGTACTCTACCACTGCACCACTCTACCACTGCACCACTCTACCACTCTAGCACTCTACTACGCAAGCACTCTACCACTGCAGCACTCTACCACTCTAGCACTCGACCACTGTAGCACGCTACAACTGCAGCACTCTCCCACTCCAGCACTCTACCACTCTAGTACTCTACCACTACAGCACTCTGACACTGCATCACTCTACCACTGCACCTCTCTACCACTGCAGCACTCTACCAGTGCAGCACTCTACCACTGCAGCAATCTACCACTCTAACACTCTACCACTGCACCACTCTACCACTGCAGCACTCTACCACTCTAGCACTCTACTACTCAAGCACTCTGCCATTACAGCACTCTACCACTGCAGCACTCTACCACTGCAGCACTCTACCACTCTAGCACTCTACTGCTCAAGCACTCTACCTCTGCAGCACTCTACCACTCCAGCACTCTACCACTGTAGCACTCTACCACTGCAACACTCTACCACTCCAGCACTCTACCACTCTAGCACTCTGCCACTTCAATCACTCTACCACTCCAGCACTCTACCACTGCAGTGCTCTACCACTGCAGCGCTTTACCACTCCAGCACTCTACCACTGCAGCACTCTACCACTGCAGCACTCTACCACTCCAGCACTCTGCCACTCTAGCACTCTACCACTGCATCACTCTACCACTCCAGCACTCTTCCACTGCAGTACTCTACACTGCAACACTTTACCACTGCAGCAGTCTACCACTCCAGCACTCTACCACTGCATCACTCTACCACTGCAATACTCTACCACTGCAGCACTCTACCACTGCAGCACTCTACAACTCAAGCACTCTACCACTCCAGCACTCTACCACTGCATCACTCTACCACTGCAGTACTCTACCACTGCAACACTCTACCACTCCAGCACTCTGCCACTCTAGCACTCTACCACTAAATCACTCTACCAATGCAGCACTCTACCACTGCAGCACTCTAACCTCTCCAGCACTCCACCATTCCAGCACTCTACCACTACGGCACTCTACCACTCCAGCACTCTACCACTCTAACACTCTACCACTCCAGCACTCTACCACTCTAACACTCCAGCACTGCAGCAATCTACCATTCCAGCACCCTACCACTCCAGCATTTTACCACTCCAGCACTCTACCACAGCAGCACTCTACCACTGCATCACTATACTACTCAAGCACTCTAATACTCCAGCACTCTACCACTCTAACACTCTACCACTGTAGCACTCTACCACTCTAACACTCTACCACTCTAACACTCTACCACTATAGCAATCTACCACTCCAGTACTCTACCACTCCAGCACTCTACCACTGTAGCACTCAACCATTCCAGCACTCTACCACTGTAGCACTCAACCATTCCAGCACTCTACCACTGCAGCACTCTACCACTGAAGCACTCTACCACCCAGCACTCTACTACTCATGCACTTTACCACTGCATCACTCTACCATTTCAGCACTCTACCACTCCAGCACTCTACCACTGCAGCACTCTACCACTGCAGCACTCTACCACTGCAGCACTCTACCACTCCAGCACTCTACCACTCCAGCACTCTACTACTCATGCACTCTACCACACCAGCACTCAACCACTGTAGCACTCTACCATTTCAGCACTCTACAATTACAGCACTCTACCACTGTAACACTACCACTGCAGCACTCTACCACTGCAGCACTCTACCATTTCAGCACTCTACCACTGCAGCACTCTACCACTGCAGCACTCTACCACTGCAGCACTACCACTGTAGCACTCTACCACTCCAGTACTCCACCACTCCAGCACTCTAATACTCTATCACTATAGCACTCTACCACTCCAGCACTCTGACACTCCAGCACTCTACTACTCATGCACTCTACCACTGCAGCACTCTACGACTGTAGGACTCTACCATTCCAGCACTCTGCCACTCCAGCACTCTACCATTGTAGCACTCTAGCACTCCAGCACTCTACCACTGTAGAACTTTTGCACTCCAGCACTCTACCACTGTAGCACTTTTCCACTCCAGCACTCTGCCACTCCAGCACTCTACCATTGTAGCACTCTAGCACTCCAGCACTCTACCACTCCAGCACTCTGCCACTCCAGCACTCTACCACTGTAGAACTTTTGCACTCCAGCACTCTACGACTGTAGGACTCTACCATTCCAGCACTCTACCACTACAGCACTCTACCACTGTAGCACTCTTCCACTCCAACACTCTACCACCACAGCACTCTACCACTGCATCACTCTATCACTGCATAACTCTACCACTGCAGCACTCTACCACTACAGCACTCTACCACTCCAGTACTCTATCACTCTAATACTCTACCACTGCAGGTCTCTACCACTCAAGCACTCTACTACTCAAGCACTCTACCACTGCATCACTCTACCCCTCCAGCACTCCAACACTCTAGCACTCTACCATTGCAGCACTCTACCACTCCAGCACTATACCACTCTTGCATTCTACTTCTCAAGCACTCTACCACTGCATCACTCTACCACTGCAGCACTCTGCCACTCCAGCACTCTACCACTGCAGCACTCTGCCACTGCAGCACTATAACACTCCAGCACTATACCACTCTTGCATTCTACTTCTCAAGCACTCTACCACTGCATCACTCTACCACTGCATCACTCTACCACTGCAGCACTCTGCCACTTCAGCACTGTACGACTCTAGCACTCTTCCACTGCAGTACTCTACCATTGCACAACTCTACCACTGCACCACTCGACCACTCTAGCACTCTACTACTCAAGCACTCCACCACTGCACCACTCTACCACTCTAGCACTCGACCACTGTAGCGCTCTACAACTGCAGCAGTCTCCCACTCCAGCACTCTACCACTCTAGCACTCTACCACTACAGCACTCTACCACTGCAGCAATCTGCCATTCCATCACTCTACCACTGCACCTCTCTACCACTGCAGCACTCTACCACTGCACCACTCTACCACTGCACCACTCTACCACTGCAGCAATCTGCCACTCCAGCACTCTACTATTCAAGCACTCTACCACTGCAGCACTCTACCACTCTAGTACTCTACTACACAAGCACTCTACCACTGCAGTACTCTACCACTGCAGCACTCTAACCACTCTAGCACTCTACTACTCAATCACTCTACCTCTGCACCACTCTACCACTCCAGCACTCTACCACTGTAGCACTCTACCACTGCAACACTCTACCACTCCAGCACTCTACCACTCTAGCACTCTACCACTTCCATCACTCCACCACTCCAGCACTCTACCACTGCAGTGCTTTACCACTGCAGCGCTTTACCACTCCAGCACTCTACCACTGTAACACTCTACCACTGCAGCACTCTACCACTCCAGCACTCTACCACTCTAGCATTCTACCACTGCATCAATCTACCACTCCAGCACTCTTCCACTGCAGTACTCTACCACTGCAACACTCTACCACTCCAGCACTCTACCACTCTAGCACTCTACCATTTCCATCACTCTACCACTCCAGCACTCTACCACTGCAGTGCTCTACCACTGCAGGGCTTTACCACTCCAGCACTCTACCACTGCAGTGCTCTACCACTGCAGGGCTTTACCACTCCAGCACTCTACCACTGTAGCACTCTACCACTGCAGCACTCTACCACTGCAGCACTCTACCACTCCAGCACTCTACCACTCTAGCATTCTACCACTGCATCACTCTACCACTCCAGCACTCTTCCACTGCAGTACTCTACCACTGCAACACTACCACTCCAGCACTCTACCACTCTAGCACTCTACCACTTCCATCACTCTACCACTCCAGCACTCTACCACTGCAGTGCTCTACCACTGCAGCGCTTTACCACTCCAGCACTCTACCACTCTAGCATTCTACCACTGCATCACTCTACCACTCCAGCACTCTTCCTCTGCAGTACTCTACCACTGCATCACTCTACCACTGCAATACTCTACCACTGCAACACTCTACCACTCAAGCACGCTTCCACTCTAGCACTCTATCATTGCAGCACTCTACCACTCCAGCACTCTACCACTCTAGCACTCTACCACTGCAACACTCTACCTCTCCAGCACTCTACCACTGTAGCACTCTACCACTGCAGCACTCTACCACTCCAGCACTTTACCACTGCATCACTCTACCACTGCAGTACTCTGCCACTGCTACACTCTACCACTCCTGCACTCTGCCACTCTAGCACTCTACCACTGCAGCACTCTACCACTGCAGGACTCTACCACTGCAGCACTCTACCACTGCAGCACTCTACCACTGCAGGACTCTACCACTCTAGCACTCTACCACTGCAGCAATCTACCATTCCAGCACTCTACCACTCCAGCAATCTACCACTCCAGCACTCTACCACAGCAGCACTCTACCACTGCAGCACTCTACCACTCAAGCACTCTACCACTCAAGCACTCTACCACTCCAGCACTCTACCACTCTAACGCTCTACCACTGTAGCACTCTACCACTCTAACACTCTACCACAGTAGCACTCTACCGCTCCTGTACTCTACCACTCCAGCACTCTACTACTCATGGACTCTACCACTGCAGCACTCTACCACTGTAGCACTCAACCATTCCAGCACTCTACCACTGCAGCACTCTACCACTGCAGCACTCTACCACTGTAGAACTCTACCTCTCCAGCACTCTACCACTCCAGCACTCTTCTACTCATGCACTTTACCACTGCAGCACTCTACCATTTCAGCACTCTACTACTCCAGCACTCTACTACTGCAGCACTCTACCACTTCAGCACTCTACCACTGCAGCACTCTACCACTCCAGCACTCTTCCACTCCAGCACTCTACTACTCATGCACTCTACCACTCCAGCACTCAACCACTGTAGCACTCTACCATTTCAGCACTCTACAATTGCAGCACTCTACCACTCTAGCACTCTACCACTGCAGCACTCTACCACTGCAGCACTACCACTGTAGCACTCTACCACTCCAGTACTCCACCACTCAAGCACTCTACTACTGTAGCAGTCTAACACTCAATCACTGTAGCAATCTACCACTCCAGCACTCTGACACTCCAGCACTCTACTACTCATGCACTCTACCACTGCAGCACTCTACCACTGCAGCACTACCACTGCAGCACTCTACCACTGCAGCACTCTACCATTTCAGCACTCTACCACTCCAGCACTCTACCACTGCAGCACTCTACCACTGCAGCACTACCACTGTAGCACTCTACCACTCCAGTACTCCACCACTCAAGCACTCTACTACTGTAGCAGTCTAACACTCAATCACTGTAGCAATCTACCACTGCAGCACTCCACCACTGCAGCACTCTACCACTGCAGTACTCTTCCACTCCAGTACTCTACCACTGCAGCACTCTACCACTGCAGAACTCTACCACTGTAGCACTCTTCCACTCCAGTTCTATACCACTGCAGCACTCTACCACTGAAGCACTCTACCACTGCAGCACTCTACCACTGTAGCACTCAACCACTGCAGCACTCTGCCACTGCAGGACTCTACCACTGCAGCACTCTACCACTGCAGCACTCTACCACTGCAGCACTCTACCACTGCAGCACTCTACCACTGCAGCACTCTACCACTGCAGCACTCTGCCACTGCAGCACTCTACCACTGCAGCACTCTACCACTGCAGTACTCTTCCACTCCAGTACTCTACCACTGCAGCACTCTACCACTGCAGAACTCTACCACTGTAGCACTCTTCCACTCCAGTTCTATACCACTGCAGCACTCTACCACTGAAGCACTCTACCACTGCAGCACTCTACCACTGTAGCACTCAACCACTGCAGCACTCTGCCACTGCAGGACTCTACCACTGCAGCACTCTACCACTGCAGCACTCTACCACTGCAGCACTCTACCACTGCAGCACTCTACCACTGCAGCACTCTGCCACTGCAGCACTCTACCACTGCAGCACTCTACCACTGCAGCACTCTACCACTCTGCCAAAAATTATTTGGTAATATACTTCTCACAATATGTTCTTAGATTACAACTGAACCTTCGTGTTCTTAGTTCGCAGTTGACGCTTGTTGTAGTAGTGATGTCATGATCTTCTCTGATGTAGTAGTGATGTCATGATCTTCTCTGATATAGTAGTGATGTCATGATCTTCTCCGTAGTAGTAGTGATGGCATGATCTTCACTGTTGTAGTAGTGATGTCATGATCTTCTCTGTTGTAGTAGTGATGTCATGATCTTCTCTGTTGTAGTAGTGATGTCATGATCTTCTTTGTTGTAGTAGTGATGTCATGATCTTCACTGTTGTAGTAGTGATGTCATGATCTTCTCTGTTGTAGTAGTGATGTCATGATCTTCTCTGTTGTAGTAGTGATGTCATGATCTTCTCTGTTGTAGTAGTGATGTCATGATCTTCTCTGTTGTAGTAGTGATGTCATGATCTTCTTTGTTGTAGTAGTGATGTCATGATCTTCACTGTTGTAGTAGTGATGTCATGATCTTCTCTGTTGTAGTAGTGATGTCATGATCTTCTCTGTCGTAGTAGTGATGTCATGATCTTCTCTGTTGTAGTAGTGATGTCATGATCTCTGTTGTAGTAGTGATGTCATGATCTTCTTTGTTGTAGTAGTGATGTCATGATCTTCTCTGTCGTAGTAGTGATGTCATGATCTTCTCTGTTGTAGTAGTGATGTCATGATCTTCTCTGTCGTAGTAGTGATGTCATGATCTTCTTTGTTGTAGTAATGATGTGATGATCTTTGTTGTAGTAGTGATGTCATGATCTTTGTTTTAGTAGTGATGTCATGATCTTCTCTGTTGTAGTAGTGATGTCATGATCTTCTCTGTCGTAGTAGTGATGTCATGATCTTCTCTGTTGTAGTAGTGATGTCATGATCTCTGTTGTAGTAGTGATGTCATGATCTTCTTTGTTGTAGTAGTGATGTCATAATCTTCTCTGTCGTAGTAGTGATGTCATGATCTTCTCTGTTGTAGTAGTGATGTCATGATCTTCTCTATTGTAGTAGTGATGTCATGATCTTTGTTGTAGTAATGATGTCATGATCTTCTCTGTTGTAGTAGTGATGTCATGATCTTCTCTGTCGTAGTAGTGATGTCATGATCTTCTCTGTTGTAGTAGTGATGTCATGATCTTCTCTGTTGTAGTAGTGATGTCATGATCTTCTATGTTTTACTAGTGATGTCATGACTTCTGTTGTAGCGATGTCATGATCCTCTCTGTTGTAGTAGTGATGTCATGATTTTCTTTGTTGTTATAGTGATGTCATGATCTTCTTTGTGGTAGTACTGATGTCATGATCTTGTTTGTTGTAGTAGTGATGCCATGATCTTCTCTGTTGTGGTAGTGATGTCATGATCTTCTTTGTTGTAGTAATGATGTCATGATCTTTGTTGTAGTAGTGATATCATAGTCTTCTTTGTTGTAGTAGTGATGTCATGACCTTGTTTGTTGTAGTAGTGATGTCATGATCTTTGTTGTAGTAGTGATGTCATGATCTTTGTTGTAGTAGTGATGTCATGATCTCTGTTGTAGTAGTGATGTCATGATTTTCTCTGTTGTAGTAGTGATGTCATGATCTTCTTTGTTGTAGTAGTGATGTCATGATCTTCTCTGTTGTAGTAGTGATGTCATGATCTTCTTTGTTGTAGTAGTGATGTCATGATCTTTGTTGTAGTAGTGATGTCATGATCTCTGTTGTAGTAGTGATGTCATGATCTCTGTTGTCGTAGTGATGTCATGATCTGTTGTTGTAGTGATGTCATGATCTTTGTTGTAGTAGTGATGTCATGATCTTCTCTGTTGTAGTAGTGATGTCATGATCTCTGTTGTAGTAGTGATGTCATGATCTTTGCTGTAGTAGTGATGTCATTATCTTTGTTGTAGTAGTGATGTCATGATCTTCTCTGTTGTAGTAGTGATGTCATGATCTTTGTTGTAGTAGTGATGTCATGATATTCTTTGTTCTAGTAGTGATGTCATGATCTTTTTTCTAGTAGTGACGTCATGATCTTTGTTGTAGTAGTGATGTCATGATGTTCTTTGTTCTAGTAGTGATGTCATGATCTTCTCTGTTGTAGTAGTGATGTCATGATCTCTGTTGTAGTAGTGATGTCATGATCTTTGTTCTAGTAGTGATGTCATGATCTTTGTTCTAGTAGTGATGTCATGATCTTTTTTCTAGTAGTGACGTCATGATCTTTGTTGTAGTAGTGATGTCATGATGTTCTTTGTTCTAGTAGTGATGTCATGATCTTCTCTGTTGTAGTAGTGATGTCATGATCTCTGTTGTAGTAGTGATGTCATGATCTTTGTTCTAGTAGTGATGTCATGATCTTTGTTCTAGTAGTGATGTCATGATCTTTTCTGTTGTAGTAGTGATGTCATGATCTCTGTTGTAGTAGTGATGTCATGATCTTTGTTGTAGTAGTGATGTCATGATTTTTGTTGTAGTAGTGATGCCATGATCTTCTCTGTTGTAGTAGTGATGTCATGATCTTCTCTGTTGTAGTAGTGATGTCATGATCTTTGTTGTAGCAGTGATGTCATGATCTTCTCTGTTGTAGTAGTGATGTCATGATCTTCTCTGTTGTAGTAGTGATGTCATGATCTTCTCTGTTGTAGTAGTGATGTCATGATCTTTGTTGTAGCAGTGATGTCATGATCTTTGTTGTAGTAGTGATGTCATGATCTCTGTTGTAGTAGTGATGTCATGATCTTCTCTGTTGTAGTAGTGATGTCATGATCTTCTTTGTTGTAGTAGTGATGTCATGATCTTTGTTGTAGTAGTGATGGCATGATCTTCTCTGTTGTAGTAGTGATGTCATGATCTTCTCTGTTGTAGTAGTGATGTCATGATCTTCTCTGTTGTAGTAGTGATGTCATGATCTTCTCTGTTGTAGTAGTGATGTCATGATCTTCTCTGTTGTAGTAGTGATGTCATGATCTTCTTTGTTGTAGTAGTGATGTCATGATATTTGTTGTAGCAGTGATGTCATGATCTTTGTTGTCGTAGTGATGTCATGATCTTCTCTGTTGTAGTAGTGATGTCATGATCTCTTTTGTAGTAGTGATGTCATGATCTTTGTTGTAGTAGTGACGTCATGATCTTTGTTCTAGTAGTGATGTCATGATTTTCTCTGTTGTAGTAGTGATGTCATAATCTTCTTTGTTGTAGTAGTGATGTCATGATCTTTGTTGTAGTAGTGATGTCATGATCTTCTTTGTTGTAGTAGTGATGTCATGATCTTTGTTGTAGTAGTGATGTCATGATCTTGTTTGTTGTTGTAGTGATGTCATGATCTTCTTTGTTGTAGTAGTATTGTCATGATCTCTGTTGTAGTAGTGATGTCATGATCTTTGTTGTAGTAGTGATGTCATGATTTTTGTTGTAGTAGTGATGTCATGATCTTCTCTGTTGTAGCAGTGGTGTCATGATATTCTCTTTGTTGTAGTAGTGATGTCATGATCTTGTCTTTGTTGTAGTAGTGATGTCATGATCTTCTCTCTGTTGTAGTAATGATGTCATAATCTTGTCTTTGTTGTAGTAATGATGTCATGATCTTCTCTTTGTTGTTGTAGTGATGTGATGAGTTCCTCTCTGTCGTAGTAGTGATGTCATGAGTTCCTCTCTGTCGTAGTAGTTATGTCATGAGTTCCTCTGTCGTAGTAGTGATGTCATGAGTTCTTTTCTGTCGTCGTAGTGATGTCATGAGTTCCTCTCTGTCATAGCAGTGATTTCATGAGTTCCTCTCTGTCATAGTAGTGATGTCATGAGTTCCTCTCTGTCATAGTAGTGATGTCATGAGTTCCTCTCTGTCATAGTAGTGATGTCATGAGTTCCTCTCTGTCATAGTAGTGATGTCTTGAGTTCCTCTCTGTCATAGTATTGATGTCATGAGTTCCTCTCTGTCATAGTAGTGATGTCATGAGTTCCTCTCTGTCATAGTAGTGATGTCATGAGTTCCTCTCTGTCATAGTAGTGATGTCATGAGTTCCTCTCTGTCATAGTAATGATGTCATGAGTTCCTCTCTGTCATAGTAGTGATGTCATGAGTTCCTCTCTGTCATAGTAGTGATGTCATGAGTTCCTCTCTCATAGTAGTGATGTCATGAGTTCCTCTCTGTCATAGTAGTGATGTCATGAGTTCCTCTCTGTCATAGTAGTGATGTCATTAGTTCCTCTCTGTCATAGTAGTGATGTCATGAGTTCCTCTCATAGTAGTGATGTCATGAGTTCCTCTCTGTCATAGTAGTGATGTCATGAGTTCCTCTCTGTCATAGTAGTGATGTCATGAGTTTATGTTCTTTTGACTTACGTATTTTACTTAAAACTCGCATTTTTTAATTAACTCGTCAGTATAAACATGCCTAAAACTTTCGTTTATCCTCTAAGTAGTTCTTCAGAAGTTTATATAAAATCACAGTTACTTATTCCAATTTTGGTTTTCCATATTTTGTTAATGTTATTTCTTTTTAGATGTCCATCATCTTCATTCTTTAAAAAAAAGTTGAGCAGCGTAGTTCTCGAGTTTCTCACCATTGTGGCTCGAGTGACGTAATACGGAGAAGTGTGTAGACAGACACACAAGATGCGTAAAAGATTTTTATTTGGACAGCTTTTCGCTCTGCGTCCGGCTTATCTGGACTGATAGAGCGCAACACAAAGCGAAACGTTGTCCTGGTAAAAGTTTGTTCTGCAAATTGTGTCCTTGTGTTCGGTCTCAGTACTGCTGTGATCTCTTGGTGTCAGTCTATAATAACTGTCTCTGTCTCTCATACTCTCTCTCTCTGTCTCTGTCTCTCTCTCTGTCTCTGTCCTCTCTCTCTCTCTCTCTCTCTCTCTCTCTCTCTCTCTCTCTCTCTCTCTCTCTCTTCTCTCTCTCTCTCTCTCTCTCTCTCTCTCTCTCTCCTCTCTCTCTCTCTCGCTCGCTCTCTCTCTCTCTCTTTCAAATGTTATGACATCTATTAGCACAGACACCAACCAGAGAATACAAGAGTGTCAATTTATTGATACGCTTCTAGTATCCTGCGTCTAGCTAGTAACAGCCGTGACGGAATCTGCTCCTCAGCTCACGGTAACAGCACCACTGATATTGGAAGAGTGCAGTTATTAGGTAAAGCTTTAATAAGTATGTGAATGGGAGAACAAGTACAAACTGTAACAAGTTAAGAACTTTACTGAACCAAAAATTGTGCTTCGAGCTAACAGTATTTGCAATAAAGATTAATGTTGCCTGAATTATTGGTGTCCTACACACCGCTTGATGCGTGGCTTGTGTCTATTAATTATATAGATCAGATATGACTAAATTAACTTCAACCGGCCTCTTAAACACGTTAATTTATATCCTGTGTAATATTGAACTTGTAGTAATAAACTCTTCCAAATGGCACATTACTGCACTAAATCGTCCTCCGAAAATATCAGAATAAGTAGTGTGTGTGTGTGTGTGTGTGTGTGTGTGTGTGTGTGTGTGTGTGTGTGTGTGTGTGTGTGTGTGTGTGTGTGTGTGTGTGTGTGTGTGGGCAGGCTCAGCACGGGAACTGACTGCCAATATTCAGCATGTCCTTATTTAAATAAACAGAGGCAAACTATAAACACACATCTTGCATGAACAGAACAGCGACCACTTTGCAAACAGTGTCCCTAAATGGGGACAATTGATGGGTCTTTCATTAAACGTGAAAAAAAATTAAATTACTAAATCTGAGAATAGCAAGTTGCAAACCGTTGATGTCGGTTATAAAAATTTGCATCGAGAGTAAGATTCGAGACCTGAATCATGCCGAGTGTCTCACGACACAACCACAAAATGACAGAAATCTCTAAGATTAAATAAACTTCTGGGAACATAGTTCTACATAGGATAAGTCTGACCAGATCACCGATAAGATCATGCACTAACACAAACCCTCGTCTATACCACAAGACGTTGTCCAGAGAGAGAGAGAGAGAGAGAGAGAGAGAGAGAGAGAGAGAGAGAGAGAGAGAGAGAGAGAGAGAGAGAGAGAGAGAGAGAGAGAGAGAGAGAGAGAATAAAGCAGCAACTGTAAGAATGCAGTGAGATTCTCTCTCAGCTTCTCACACATCCCAGAAAGCGTCAGAATTAGCAGACTAGTGAATAAGCAACATGGGACAGCCAATTAAAATTATCATATCTGTCAACATAGAAAGTTTAGCGCAAAACATCATATTCATCAATGTAGTTAAATATATAAGAGAATCAGTAATATCTAATATAACTGTTTTACTTCAGCTGTTATTTAAAATTTAATAAAAAATATGTAAATAATATACATGAGAGTCTACATTTTGTGGACACACACACACACGCACACACACACACACACACACACACACACACACACACACACACACACACACACACACACACACACACACACACACACACACACACACACACACACACACATACACACAAACTAAGTGCACCATAGAATGGAAAAGGTACAGGAGGCAAAGGACTCAGGAAAATAAGGATATTAGTAGAAGAACCAAAAACGAGTATGCACAGATAAGGAGGGAGGCCCAGCGACAGTACGAAAACGACATAGCATCGAAAGTCAAGTCTGACCCGAAACTGCTGCATAGCCACATTAGGAGGAAGACAACAGTCAAAGACCAGGGGTGACATGATAACGACTTATAAAATACTGCGCAGAATAGACAAGGTGGACAAAGACAGGATGTTCCAGGGAAGGGACACAGAAACAAGAGGTCACAATTGGAAGCTGAAGACTCGGATGAGTCAAAGGGATGTTAGGAAGTATTTCTTCAGTCATAGAGTTGTCAGGCAGTGGAATAGTCTTGAAAGTGACGTAGTGGAGGCAGGAACCATACATAGTTTTAAGACGAGGTTTGATAAAGCTCATGGAGCGGGGAGAGAGAGGACCCAGTAACAACCAGTGAAGAGGCGGGGCCAGGAGCTAAGACTCGACCCTTGCAACCACAATTAGGTGAGTACACACCCTCACACATACACACACACTCTCTCACACATACACACACACACACTCACACATACACACACACTCTCACACTTACACACACTCACACATACACACACACACTCACACATACACTCACACACACACTCACACATACACACACACATACACACACACACTTTCACACATACACACACATACACACACACATACACACACATACACACACTCACACATACACACACATACACTCACACATACACACACACACACACACACACACACTCACACATACACTCACACACACACTCACACATACACACACATACACTCACACATACACACACACACACCAACACTCACACATAACACTACACAACACACACTCACACATACACACACCATACACACACATACACACACTCACACATACACACCACACTCCACACTAACACACACACACACTCACACATACACACACACACACACACACACTACACACATACACTCACACACACACACATACACACACACATAACACACACACAACACTTTTACACAGGAGCTGAGTCTCGACACCCTGCAACCACAATTAGGTGAGTACATACACACACATACACACACTCACACATACACTCACACACACACTCACACATACACACACATACACACACACACCACACATACACTCACACATACACACACATACACACACTCACACATACACACACATACATACACTCACACATACACACAAACACACACACACTCACACATACACTCACACACACACTCACACATACACACACATACACACACATACACACACTCACACATACACACACATACACACACTCACACAAACACACAGATACACTCTCTCATACACACTCACACATACACACACACACACACTCACACATACACACACACACACACTCACACATACACACTTGCTCCCTGGAGAATAAATCACTTTTCATGCAGTAATTCCACTGTAATTAAAATTTTAGTCTACAAAGGACATTACTTCTTCCCAGAACACCAATTTGCATTTGCTAATCTATAAGACAAGTGTATCATGACTTAACACACCAGACACTTGCATACAACAAGTTGGTGTATTGTTTGTGGTGTTTGGTAGCGAGTCGTCTACTTTCTTCTTCTCTCCGTCTTTTTCTTCTTCTGTTCGTCTTTTTCTTCTTCTGTTCGTCTTTTTCTTTTCTTCTATTTATTCATTATTATTATCATTATTATTATTATTATTATTATTATTATTATTATTATTATTATTATTATTATTATTATTATTATTATTATTATTATTATTATTATTAGTAGTAGTAGTAGTAGTAGTAGTATATCATTATTATTATTATATTATTATTTTTATAATTATTATTATTATTGTTATTTCAATCTTGCATTGACTATATTTTAGGATATTTTAATGTACAGTGTTTTTTCTGAAGGTTATTAGTCGCACTGCGACTGGAAACTACAGTTTCGTGCAGTCGCACTGCGACTGGAAACTACAGTTTCGTGCAGTCGCACTGCGACTGGAAACTACAGTTTCGTGCAGTCGAACTGCGACTGGAAACTACAGTTTCGTGCAGTCGAACTGCGACTGGAAACTACAGTTTCGTGCAGTCGAACTGCGACTGGAAACTACAGTTTCGTGCAGCGCCACTGCGACTGGAAACTACAGTTTCGTGCAGCCGCACTGCGACTGGAAACTACAGTTTCGTGCAGTCGAACTGCGACTGGAAACTACAGTTTCGTGCAGTCGAACTGCGACTGGAAACTACAGTTTCGTGCAGTCGAACTGCGACTGGAAACTACAGTTTCGTGCAGTCGAACTGCGACTGGAAACTACAGTTTCGTGCAGTCGAACTGCGACTGGAAACTACAGTTTCGTGCAGTCGAACTGCGACTGGAAACTCTGTCATGATTCCTCAAGAATAAATACGGATTAACTTTATATGCGACATTTATTATAACTGAAATATGCTCTACATTTATGCCATGAATAAGTGTAATAGAAATTCGATTCAACAGGTCAGATTTGTAAAAAAAAAGAAAAATAAAAAAATAGTGATTCATGGATAAACACGTAAAGAAAACACTGAAATAAAGACAAACATTGACGTAGAAGACAGTAAAGCGAACGTTGCGGAAATCAAGAAAATGGAATGAAATGAAGAATTTAAAGGAGGCTGAAGCCTACGTGAAATGAAACACGAAATAATAGATGAAATCATGGGATATAGGCAACACAGACTAATTAGACAGACTCGCTAAATAATTTCGGTAATAATGGGTAAGAAACAGTCCTGAGACAGACTAATGACTACACTTTACCTGTTGTTACATCGGTAAGTGGCAGGAATGGCGTCTCTTAATGAGAAGCAGGACGCTTCCAAGAGGTGCTTGAAGCAGGGGAAAGCAGGTGACATCTGTGGGCCGGGCAGCAGTGGCCACCCGGGAGGTAGGGGTGACCATCCGGGACACCTGGACAACTTAGGCCACGGGACCACACCTCCGGACCACCAGAAGACGGCAGTGTCGAAGGCAGCGGGGGATGCCACAAGTGAGTCTTCAGGACAGAGAGAACGGCTGAGTGTCAGCCATACGGTAGAAACAGCGGTGCAGCCGGATAGGAAAGAGAGTTTTTCTGAGAGCTCAAGAAAGGCCGGACCCTCAGAAGGGGGACAAGCAGTAAACTCCTCCTCCGAAGAAGAAGACGAGAGGATAGACTTCTCAGGACTCCAGGAAAAAGCAGGAAGAACTAGGAGGAAGCGGAGCTTCCTTGAACACGAGGAACGTGTAACATTCTTGGGATACCGGAAGAAAGAGGAAAATGTGGAACCCACCAGCACCACAGCTGCCAGCAGCAGGGCGGACACCCCGCAGGGCGAGTGGGCGGGGTGGGCTGACGCTCGCCAGTGGGCGGGGTCAGCAGAGGGCGAGGACTGGGAGGGGAGGAGTGAGGGACCAGGGTGGGCTGAGCTCAGCGGCGCTGTACTCAAGGAACTGTGGAATGACGCCAGAGATTACCTGGAGGCTGCCAGACATCCTCAGGTGAGCATAGTTCTTTCAATGCATCTCTCCCTTTCATCTTCCTTCCTTCACTTGCTTTTCCCTTCCTCTCTCTCCGCTACCTCTCTCCCATTCACCTGGCTTGCCCCTCTCCCTTTTCCCTGCCTTAATCCCAATGCTAAGTCATCTTACTATGGTGGTGAGGTGTGAGAGTCACTCCCTCGAGAGTGGCCTGGCACCCCCTTCCTCATCTTTTCTTTTAGCATAAATATTATAGATATTTCTCCTGTATAGTAACCATTCCTTTCTCCAGCATTAATTACTAAATCGAAAGGCAGGAAATTTTAAAGTTGGCATATTTGAACATGCGCGGCTGCAGCATGGATGCACACAAAATTAATTGTGACAGTTATGAATTAAAAGAGATTGGCTGTCTTAACTCTAAGCAAAACAAAGCACAAGGAGAAGTGAAAATTGCAGTTGAGAGGAGTAAATAGTGTTAAGTAGGGTATATTTGAGAGAGAGTAAGAGTTAGAGACGTAGCGAAATAGGTTATAGTAAGAGAATAATTTAACTGAATTATGTTCGAAAAGAAGTAAGGTAATAGGTAATACGTTCTTCAAACTAAAGTTGATATATAAGAATACAAGATAAGATATAGAGTGTAAGTAAATAGGAGGTTGATGGATTACTTCAGGATGTGTGTGTGTTTATAGTGGGACAACAGGTAGCTGCAGTGGGGTACCTACAGTGGGGTAGTTACAGTGGGGTAGCTACAGTGGGGTACCTACAGTGGGGTACCTACAGTGGGGTACCTACAGTGGGGTAGCTACAGTGGGGTACCTACAGTGGGGTACCTACAGTGGGGTACCTACAGTGGGGTAGTTACAGTGGGGTAGCTACAGTGGGGTACCTACAGTGGGGTACCTACAGTGGGGTAGTTACAGTGGGGTAGCTACAGTGGGGTACCTACAGTGGGGTACCTACAGTGGGGTACCTACAGTGGGGTAGCTACAGTGAGGTACCTACAGTGAGGTACCTACAGTGGGGTACCTACAGTGGGGTAGTTACAGTGGGGTAGCTACAGTGGGGTACCTACAGTGGGGTACCTACAGTGGGGCACCTACAGTGGGGTAGTTACAGTGAGGTAGTTACATTGGGGGTACCTACAGTGGGGTACCTACAGTGGGGTAGTTACAGTGGGGTACCTACAGTGGGGTAGTTACAGTGGGGTACCTACAGTGGAGTAGTTACAGTGGGGTACCTACGGTGGGGTACCTACAGTGGGGTAGCTGCAGTGGGGCACCTACAGTGGGGTAGTTACAGTGGGGTAGCTACAGTGGGGTACCTACAGTGGGGTACTTACAGTGGGGTACCTACAGTGGGGTACCTACAGTGAGGTACCTACAGTGAGGTACCTACAGTGGGGTACCTACAGTGGGGTAGTTACAGTGGGGTAGCTACAGTGGGGTACCTACAGTGGGGTACCTACAGTGGGGTACCTACAGTGGGGCACCTACAGTGGGGTAGTTACAGTGAGGTAGTTACATTGGGGGTACCTACAGTGGGGTACCTACAGTGGGGTAGTTACAGTGGGGTACCTACAGTGGGGTAGTTACAGTGGGGTACCTACAGTAGAGTAGTTACAGTGGGGTACCTACAGTGGGGTAGCTGCAGTGGGGTACCTACAGTGGGTTAGTTACAGTGGGGTAGTTACAGTGGGGTACCTACAGTGGAGTACCTACAGTGGGGTAGTTACAGTGGGATAGTTACAGTGGGGGTACCTACAGAGGGGTACCTACAATGGGGTACTTACAGTGAGGTAGTTACAGTGGGGTGCCTATAGTGGGTACCTACAGTGGGGTAGTTACAATGGGGTAGTTACAGTGGGGTAGTTACAGTGGGGTAGTTACAGTGGGATAGTTATAATCGGGTAGTTACAGTGGGAATATATATATATATATATATATATTATATATATATATTATATTATATATATATATATATATATATATATATATATATAATATATATATATATATATATATATATACGCACATCAAGAGTCGTCTATCTCTAAGAGAGTTTACTTTTATCCTTATTTAAAGTACGCAAGTATCCCCAACTAAAGGTATCCCAGTAAACCGAAGCCTTTTAACGACCCTTGTGTCGTAGGTAAAATTTTACACCAAATAAACCATCACATCTGGAACACATGTTGTTAAGCAGAAATATTTGAACACTCACATTATTCTTAGTCTTTTACCGACAACGTGTTTAGTGTATTTAATGAACCGTAAAAAAATATATATTAATTCTGTTTCTCCCCGTTTAGAAAATGTGGGGAATTTTATCCTGTAGGTCAAGACTTCCAGCAGAACCAAAATTATTTTTAAAAACTTGATGTCGTCCTGGAAAATGTTTTTTGAAAAATAAATAATTAGAAACACTTAATATTTTGTAAAGAACTGCATCATTAAAAGACGATTTTTTATTTTAATTGTTTAACACAGTATTAAACTGTATGTTCAACACTGATATGTATATTCCACAGATATACTGACATGTATATACCACGGTAATACTGACATGTATGTACCACGGTAATACTGACATGTATATACCACAGAAATACTGACATGTATATATCACGGTAATACTGGCATGTATATACCACAGAAATACTGACATGAATATACCACAGTAATACTGACATGTATATACCACAGTAATACTAACATGCAAATACATAAGTAATACTGAAATGAATATACCACAGCAATACTGAAATGAATATACCACAGTAATATTGACATGTATATACCACAGTAATACTGACATGAATATACCACAGTAATACTGAAATGAATATACCACAGTAATACTTACATGTATATACCACAGTAATACTGACATGAATATACCACAGTAATACTGACATGTATATACCACAGTAATACTGACATGTATATATCACAGTAATACTGACGTGTATATACCACAGTAATACTGAAATGAATATACCACAGTAATACTGACTTGAATATACCACAGTAATACTGACATAAATATACCACAGTAATACTGACATGTATGTGCCACAATATGAATATATAGTATATTCCCTTAAGAAGATACCTTGATACTACTCAAGATCCTTGATCCATTGAATTTTAGCTAATCTCTAGTTTCTCAGATCCAGCCTGATTATCTCACATACCCCAGGTGCTGTATGACCCTATCACTTTATCTCTCTGTTTGTGTATCTCTGTGTCCACACACACAATATATATAATTACAAGTGGAGAAACCGTAGCTCCCAAAGATAATGAGACCACAGCCCAAACACAATGAGACAAACATCCAACAAGGGACACCACAGCCGTCAACAACAACCCTGAAGGAGATCCCCTCAATGAACAATTAATTTTGTCAGAATCAGAAGTTTATAAGGCGATAGTGTCATTTCCAGCAGGATCTGCAGGAGGTTACACTGGAATTCGACCACTACACCTCAAAGAGATCTTAAATCCAGTACTCGGCGCATCTGCATCAATTCTTCTCACCGAATTAACAACTTTCGTCAACAACTGCCTGGCTGGGCGTGTCCCAGAAGAAATTAAACCTTTCTTTTTTGGAACCTCACTATGAGCTTTGAAGAAGGATGGGGGAATCAGACCAATTGCTGTTGGTAACACTCTTCGCCGTCAAGTTGCCAAAGCAGCAGTAAGAAACATTCGCCTAGAAGCTGCCAGTTTACCAGAAAACAAGGCCGTAGTCAAACTTGATTTTAGAAATGCCTTTAATATGATAAAGAGAGATGTGGTCTTGCCGGCCATTCGGGATTGGTTCCCCAGTTTTTTTCCCTTCATTTCAGCTGACTACAGCAAACCCTCAATTCTTTTGTTGGGCGAACATTAAATTCCCTCATCAGAGGGTGTTCAGCAGGGTGATCCACTCGCTCCACTTCTCTTCCGCTTGGCAGTAAGAGAACTTAACTTCCAGCCTACGAAGTGAACTCAGTATTGGTACCAGGATGATGGCACTCTGGCAGGTGCCGAGGAGTCCCTGTTAGAGGACCTGCAACTGGTGAAAAACAATCACAGTCACAGAAAAAAGCAGTTATTATTAGCCAATTCTTGGAATAACTTAACCTCTCCACTTAGCTCGTTAAGTGTCAGATATAACACACACACACACACACACACACACACACACACACACACATGAACTCGACCCCTGCAACCTCAACTAGGTGAGTACATTCAGTTATAAACGCTCTCTATTTACAACTGAATACAGCCCACTGTATGGGCCAAGGATCATCAATAAATACCCCCCAGAAACTGCGTTTGAGAAATATGAAAGAACTTTATTTACCTAACCTAAGCAAACCGTGTTTGACCTAACTAGCCTGATTTAACCTAGCCAAATTTAACGCAACCTAACCTAATCTACCAAAATTTGTGCAAAGCTATAGTTCATTGTTATCCTGTAAGGAAGCCAGTGTTCAAGTGGCTTTTAAAATCTTATTCTGATGCTAAGATATTAGTGCAGCGGCGTTATGATCCTACGTCCTGTCATCCCAGGTCCTGTTGTCCCAAGTACTATCATCTAGTTATTATCATCATCCAGTTCCTGCCATCCCGGTTCCTATCATCCTGGCTCCTATCATCCCAGTTCCTATCATCCTAGCTCCTATCATCCCAGTTCATCCCAGTTCCTGCCATCCCAATTCACAAAAGCATTTCTCATGGTTCCCGGATTCTCACTGACATATAGATTATATCGTTATTATTGATTTTAGGCTGACTTTATTGTCACACTATATTTAAGATAATTTCGAAGAATCTGAGAACAAAACAGAAGGAGGCCACCTAGCCTCCTTGCCAGGTGATCTATCAGCCTCCCTGCCAGGTGATCTATCAGCCTCCCTGCCAGGTGATCTATCAGCCTCCCTGCCAGGTGATCTATCAGCCTCCCTGCCAGGTGATCTATCAGCCTCCCTCCCAGGTGATCTATCAGTCTCCCTGCCAGGTGATCTATCATCCAGTCTCCCTGCCAGGTGATCTATCAGCCTCCCTACCAGGTGATCTATCAACCTCCCTGCCATGTGATCTATCATCCAGTCTCCCTGCCAGGTGATCTATTAGCCTCACAGTCAGGCGTTCCATCAGCCTCCCTGCCAGGCAATCTATCATCCAGCCTCCCTGCCAGGCGAACTGACATCCAGCCGACCCTGCCAGTTGATCTGCCAGCCTCCCTGCCAGGTGATATGTCAGCCTCCCTGCCAGGTGGTGTATCATCCAGCCTCTCTGCCAGGTGGTCTATCATCCAACCTCCCTGCCAGATGATCTTTCGGCCTCCCTGCCAGGTGATCTATCAGCCTAACTGCCAGGTGATGTATCAGTCTCCCTGCCAGGTGATCTATCATTCAACCTCCCTGCCAGGAGATTTATCAACCTCCCTGCCAAGTGATCTATCATTCAGCCTTGCTGCCAGGTGCTCTATCAGCCTCCCTGCCAGGCGATCTATCAGGCTCCCTGCCAGGTGATCTATCAGCATCCCTGCCAGGTGATCTATCAGCCTCCCTGCCAAGCGATCTATCAGCCTCCCTACCAGGTGATCTATTAGCTTCCCTGCCAGGTGGTCTATCATTCAGCCTCTCTGCCAGGTGGTCTATCATCCAGCCTCCCTGCTAGGTGATCTATCGGCCTAACTGCCAGGTGATCTATCAGCCTAACTGTCAGGTGATGTATCAGTCTCCCTGCCAGGTGATCTATCATTCAGCCTCCCTGCCAGGTTATTTATCAGCCTCCCTTCCAGGTGATCTTTCATCCAGTTTCCCTGCCAGGTGATCTATCACCCTCACTGCCAGGCGATCTTTCAGCTTCCATGCCAGGTGATCTATCAGCCTCCCTGCCAGGTGATCTATCAGCCTCCCTGCCAGGCGATCTATCAGCCTCCCTGCCAGGTGATCTATCAGCCTCCCTGCCAGGTGATTATCATCCAGTCTCCCTGCCAGGTGATCTATCAGCCTCTGTGCCAGGAGATCTATCATCCAGTCTCCCTGCCAGGTGATCTATCAGCCTCCCTGCCAGGTGATCTATCATCCAGTCTCCCTGCCAGGTGATCTATCAGCCTCCCTGTCAGGTGATCTATCATCCAGTCTCCCTGCCAGGTGATCTATCAACCTCCCTGCCAGATGATCTATCAGCCTCCCTGCCAGGTGATCTATCAGCCTCCCTGCCAGGTGATCTATCAGCCTCCCTGCCAGGTGATCTATCAGCCTCCATGCCAGGTGATCTATCAGTCTCCCTGCCAGGTGATCTATCAACCTCCCTGCCAGGTGATCTATCAGCCTCCTTGCCAGGTGATCTATCAACCTCCCTGCCAGGTGATCTATTGGCCTCCCTGCCAGGTGATCTATCAGCCTCCCTGCCAGGTGATCTATCAGTCTCCCTGCCAGGTGATCTATCAACCTCCCTGCAGGTGATCTATCAGCCTCCCTGCCAGGTGATCTATCAGTCTCCCTGCCAGGTGATCTGTCAACCTCCCTGCAGGTGATCTATCAGCCTCCCTGCCAGGTGATCTATCAGCCTCCCTGCCAGGTGATCTATCAGCCTCCGTGCCAGGTGATGTATCAGCTTCCCTGTCATGTGATCCATCATTCTCCCTGCCAGGTGATCTATCAACCTCCCTGCAGGTGATCTATCAGCCTCCCTGCCAGGTGATCTATCAGCCTCCCTGCCAGGTGATCTATCAGCCTCCCTGCCAGGTGATCTATCAGTCTCCCTGCCAGGTGATCTATCAACCTCCCTGCAGGTGATCTATCAGTCTCCCTGCCAGGTGATCTATCAGCCTCCCTGCCAGGTGATCTATCAGCCTCCCTGCCAGGTGATCTATCAGCCTCCCTGCCAGGTGATCTATCAGTCTCCCTGCCAGGTGATCTATCAGTCTCCCTGCCAGGTGATCTATCAGCCTCCCTGCCAGGTGATGTATCAGCCTCCCTGCCAGGTGATGTATCAGCTTCCCTGTCATGTGATCCATCATTTAGCTAATTACATGAGGGTGACCTTCAACCTTTAAGTAAGCCTTTTTGGGTTAATTGGCACCACATGTATCCCACCACTAACACCACATGTATCCCACCACTAATACCACATGTATCCCACCACTAACAACACGTGCATCCCACCACTGACAACACGTGTATCCCACCACTGACAACACGTGTATCCCACCACTGACAACACGTGTATCCCACCACTGACAACACGTGTATCCCACCACTGACAACACGTGTATCCCACCACTGACAACACGTGTATCCCACCACTGACAACACATGTATCCCACCACCGACAACACGTGTATCCCACCACTGATACCACATGTATCCCACCACTGACACCACTTTTATCCCACCAATGACAACACGTGTATCCCACCACTGACAACACATGTATCCCACCACTAACACCACATGTATCCCACCACTGACACCACATGTATCCCACCACTGACACCACTTGTATCCCACCACTGACACCACATGTATCCCACCACTAACACCACATCTATCCCACCACTGACAGCACGTGTATCCCCCGACTGCCACCACATGTATCCCACCATTGACACCACGTGTATACCACCACTGACACCACATGTATCCCACCACTGTCACAACATGTATCCCACCAGTGTCACAACATATATCCCACCACTATCACAACATGTATCCCACCACTGTCACAACATGTATCCCACCACTGACACCACGTGTATCCCACCACTGCCACCACATGTATCCCACCACTCTCACAACATGTATTCCACCACTGCCACCACATGTATCCCACCACTCTCACAACATGTATTCCACCACTGTCACAACATGTATCCCACTATTGACACCACATGTATATCACCACTGACATAATATACATTCAACTGCTGACACCACATGCATGCCACTGCTGACAGCACATGGATGCCACTGCTGACACCACATGCATGCCACTGCTGACACCACATACATGCCACTGCTGACACCACATGCATGCCACTGCTGAAACCACATGGATGTCACTGCTGACACCACATGCATGCCACTGCTGACACCACATGCATGCCACTTCTGACACCACATGCATGCCACTGCTGCCACAATATGGATTCCACTGCTGACACCACATGCATGCCACTGCTGACACCACATGCCTGCCACTGCTGACACCACATGGATGCCACTGCTGACACCACATGCATGCCACTGATGACACCACATGCATGCCACTGATGACACCACATGCATGCCACTGATGACACCACATGCATGCCACTGCTGACACCACATGCATGCCACTGATGACACCACATGCATGCCACTGCTGACACCACATGCATGTCACTGCTGACACGACATGCATGCCACTGCTGACACCACATGGATGCCACTGCTGACACCACATGCATGCCACTGCTACCACCACATACATGCCACTGCTGACACCACATACATGCCACTGCTGACACAGGCAATTCCAGTGCTGACACCACATACGTCCCACAGCTGACACCACATGCATGCCACTGCTGACACTGGCAATTCCAGTGCTGACACCACATACATTCCACTGCTGACACCACATACATTTCACTGCTGACACTACATACATTCAGCTGCTGACACCACATACATTCCAATGCTGACACCACATACATTCAGCTGCTGACACCACATACATTCCACTGCTGACACCACATACATTTCACTGGTGACACCACATACATTCAGCTGCTGACAACAAATACATTCCATTGCTGACATCACATGCATGCAACTGCTGACATGTTCAATTCCACTGCTGACACCACATGCATGCCACAACTGACACATATCCACTGCTGACACCAAATAGTTCTGTTTAATTCTACCGTGATAGCCTTGATCCCACCTTGATAGCTTTGGTTCCACCGTGGTAACCTTGGTTACATCGTGGTAACCTTGGTCCCACCGTGGTAATCTTGGTTCCACCGTGGTAACCTTGGTTCCACCGTGGTATCCTTGGTTCCACCGTGGTAACGTTGGTTCCATCGTGGTAACCTTGGTCCCACCGTGGTAATCTTGGTTCCATCGTGATAACCTTGGTCCCACAGTAGTAACCTTGGTTCCATCATGGTAACCTTGGTTCCACCGTGGTAACCTTGGTTCCATCGTGGTAACCTTGGTCCCACCGTGGTAATCTTGGTTCCACAGTGGTAACCTTGGTTCCACCGTGGTAACCTTGGTCCCACCGTGGTAACCTTGGTTCCACCGTGGTATCCTTGGTTCCACCGTGGTAACGTTGGTTCCATCGTGGTAACCTTGGTCCCACCGTGGTAATCTTGGTTCCATCGTGATAACCTTGGTCCCACAGTAGTAACCTTGGTTCCACCATGGTAACCTTGGTTCCACCGTGGTAACCTTGGTTCCATCGTGGTAACCTTGGTCCCACCGTGGTAATCTTGGTTCCACAGTGGTAACCTTGGTTCCACCGTGGTAACCTTGGTCCCACCGTGGTAACCTTGGTTTCATTGTGGTAACCTTGGTTCCACCGTGGTAACCTTGGTTCCACAGTGGTAACCTTGGTTCCACAGTGGTAACCTTGGTTCCACCGTAGTTGGATCAGCAGGTGTCAGTCTTGAAGCAAGACTTACACAGTGACCAGGTATATGAGCAGATGTCATCCTTGAAGCAAGACTTACACAGTGACCAGGTGTATGAGCAAGTGTCATCCTTGAAGCAAGACTTACACAGTGACCAAGTGTATGAGCAGGTGTCATCCTTGAAGCAAGATTTACACAGTGACCAGGTGTATGAGCAGGTGTCATCCTTGAAGCAAGACTTACACAGTGACCAGGTGTATGAGCAGGTGTCATCCTTGAAGCAAAACTTACACAGTGACCAGGTATATGATCAGGTGTCATCCTTGAAGCAAGACTTACACAGTGACCAGGTGTATGAGCAGGTGTCATCCTTGAAGCAAGACTTACACAGTGACCAGGTGTAAGAGCAAGTGTCATCCTTGAAGCAAGACTTACACAGTGACCAGGTGTAAGAGCAAGTGTCATCCTTGAAGCAAGATTTACACAGTGACCAGGTGTATGAGCAAGTGTCATCCTTGAAGCAAGACTTACACAGTGACCAAGTGTATGAGCAAGTGTCATCCTTGAAGCAAGACTTACACAGTGACCAGGTGTATGAGCAGGTGTCATCCTTGCAGCAAGACTTACACAGTGACCAGGTGTATGAGCAGGTGTCATCCTTGAAGCAAGACTTACACAGTGACCAGGTGTATGATCAGGTGTCATCCTTGAAGCAAGACTTACACAGTGACCAGGTGTATGAGCAGGTGTCATCCTTGAAGCAAGACTTACACAGTGACCAGGTGTATGAGCAGGTGTCATCCTTGAAGCAAGACTTACACAGTGACCAGGTGTATGAGCAGGTGTCATCCTTGAAGCAAGACTTACACAGTGACCAAGTGTATGAGCAGGTGTCATCCTTGAAGCAAGACTTACACTGTGACCAGGTGTATGAGCAGGTGTCATCCTTGAAGCAAGACTTACACAGTGACCAAGTGTATGATCAGGTGTCATCCTTGAAGCAAGACTTACACAGTGACCAGGTGTATGATCATTTGTCATCCTTGAAGCAAGACTTACACAGTGACCAGGTGTATGAGCAGATGTCATCCTTGAAACAAGACTTACACAGTGACCAGGTGTATGAGCAGATATCATCCTTGAAGCAAGACTTACACAGTGACCAGGTGTATGAGCAAGTGTCATCCTTGAAGCAAGACTTACACAGTGACCAAGTGTATTAGCAGGTGTCATCCTTGAAGCAAGACTTACACAGTGACCAGGTGTATGAGCAGGTGTCATCCTTGAAGCAAGACTTACACAGTGACCAAGTGTATGAGCAGGTGCCATCCTTGAAGCAAGACTTACACTGTGACCAGGTGTATGAGCAGGTGTCATCCTTGAAGCAAGACTTACACAGTGACCAGGTGTATGATCAGGTGTCATCCTTGAAGCAAGACTTACACAGTGACCAGGTGTATGAGCAGGTGTCATCCTTGAAGCAAGACTTACACAGTGACCAAGTGTATGATCAGGTGTCAACCTTGAAGCAAGACTTACACAGTGACCAGGTGTATGATCAGGTGTCATCCTTGAAACAAGACTTACGCAGTGACCAGGTGTATCAGCAGGTGTGAGTCTTGAAGCAAGACTTACACAGTGACCAGGTGTATCAGCAGGTGTCAGTCTGGAAGCAAGACTTACACAGTGACCAGGTATATGAGCAGATGTCATCCTTGAAGCAAGACTTACACAGTGACCAGGTGTATCAGCAGGTGTGAGTCTTGAAGCAAGACTTACACAGTGACCAGGTTCATCAGCAGGTGTCAGTCTTGAAGCAAAACTTACACAGTGACCAGGTGTATCAGCAGGTGTCAGTCTTGAAGCAAGACTTACACAGTGACCAGGTGTATCATCAGGTGTCAGTCTTGAAGCAAGACTTACACAGTGACCAGGTATATGAGCAGATGTCATCCTTGAAGCAAGACTTACACAATAACCAGTTGTGATTTATAGGCCCCCCAGGCCTTGATAGGGAGTGCAGTAAGCTGTTATGGGACGAAATTCATAAGGCATCTAGATATGAAAATGTTGTGACAATGGGAGATTTTAACTTTAGACAAATTGATTGGAACAATATAACGGGAAATCTTGAGTCTAGTAACTTTCTTGATACGGTTCAGGATTGCTTTTTAGAACAGGTTGTGACACAACCAACTAGAGGAAACAAACTTCTTGATTTGGTTCTTGCCAACAAAGATTCACTAATTAATAATCTTGAGGTTAATGATGAGCTTGGGGAAAGTGATCACAAATCACTTAGTTTCAAAACATCATGGAATTACCCAGATAGCCGCAATCAAATCTCTGTCCCAGATTTTCGCTTGGCCGACTTCATGGGACTGAAAAATTACCTGGGTGGGCTAAATTGGGATGTCCTGACTATGGGTCAGGTAGGTGATCTTGGTTGCCAACGTGACGTTTTTCAGAGCATAGTTATGGCTGCCCAGACAACTTTTGTTCCGAGTAGGGAAATTAGATCTAACAAAAATGATCCCAAATGGATGAACAATAGATTAAAACATCTCACTCGTCAAAAGAGAGGCATATATAGGCGTATCAAAAGAGGGGATGGGCAGTTAAGAAATCAATATATTCAATTAAAGAGAGAAATAAAGAAAGGAATAAGAAAAGCAAAAAGGGATTATGAAGCTATGGTCGCAAGGGATTCAAAGACTACCCCAAAAGGGTTCTTTCAGGTATACAGAAGTAAGATTAGGGACAAGATAGGCCCACTTAAGAGTAACTCTGGTCAGATCACTGACAGTGATAAGGATATGTGTGAAATTCTCAATACCTACTTCCTCACAGTTTTCACCCAGGAAAATACTAGCTATATTCCTGAAATAATAGATTATGTAGAACAGGATGGTAATAAACTATGCACAATTGCGGTAACTAGTGACATGGTCCTCAGACAAATAGAGAAACTAAAACCTAACAAATCCCCAGGCCCTGATGAACTGTTTGCAAGGGTGTTAAAGGAATGTAAAGACGAAGTTAACATACCTTTGGCTAATCTTTTTAATATATCACTACAAACTGGAATAGTGCCTGATAAGTGGAAAACGGCAAATGTAATACCTATTTACAAGGCAGGTGACAGGTCCTTAGCTTCGAACTATAGACCAATAAGCCTTACCTCCATAGTGGGAAAATTTATGGAATCAATAATTGCCGAAGCAATTCGTAGCCATCTTGATAGGCACAGATTGATTAATGAATCTCAACACGGTTTTACAAAGGGGCGTTCCTGTCTTATGAATTTACTAACTTTTTTCACTAAGGTGTTTGAGGAGGTAGATCAGGGTAATGAATATGATATTGTGTATATGGACTTCAGTAAAGCTTTCGATAAAGTTCCACACCAGAGGCTATTGAGGAAACTTAAGGCACACGGAATAGGAGGAGAAATTTTTTCCTGGGTAGAGGCATGGCTGACAAATAGGCAGCAGAGAGTTTGCAGAAATGGGGAGAAATCAGAATGGGGGCACGTCACAAGCGGGGTTCCTCAGGGTTCAGTGTTGGGCCCGTTGTTGTTCACAATTTACATAAACGACATAGATGAGGGAATAAATAGCGACATAAGCAAATTTGCTGATGACACCAAAATAGGCCGTCTAATTCATTCTAATGAGGACACTAGAGAACTCCAGGATGATTTGAATAGACTGATGCAATGGTCGGAAAAGTGGCAGATGCAGTTTAATATTGACAAATGCAAAGTTCTAAATGTTGGACAGGTAAATAACCATGCCACATATAAACTAAATAATGTAGATCTTAATACTACTCATTGCGAAAAGGATTTAGGAGTTCTGGTTAACAGTAACCTAAAACCAAGACAAAAGTGCATTAGTGTTCGCAATAAAGCTAACAGAATTCTTGGCTTCATATCTAGAAGTATAAATAATAGAAGTCCTCAGGTTGTTCTTCAACTCTATATATCCTTGGTTAGGCCTCATTTAGACTATGCTGCTCAGTTCTGGTCACCGTATTACAGAATGGATATAAATGCTCTGGAAAACGTGCAGAGGAGGATGACAAAGATGATCCCTGAATCTGCACTCTCTCGAAAGGCGTAGAATTAGGGGGGATATGATCGAGGTGTATAAATGGAAAACAGGAATAAATAAAGGGGATGTAAATAGCATGCTGAAAATTTCCAGCCAAGACAGGACTCGCAGCAATGGTTTCAAGTTGGAAAAATTCAGATTCAGGAAGGATATAGGAAAGCACTGGTTTGGTAATAGAGTTGTGGATGAGTGGAACAAACTCCCGAGTACAGTTGTTGAGGCAAAAACGTTGTGTAGTTTTAAAAATAGGTTAGATAAATACATGAGTGAGTGTGGGTGGGTGTGAGTTGGACCTGACTAGCTTGTGCTGCTGGGTCTGGTGCCGTGATCCTTCCTTGAGTGGAGGTGACCAGACTGGGTGGGTCATTGGGCTAATTCGGGGGGATGACATGGACCTGCTCCGCATGGGTCAGTAGACCTGTTGCAGTGTTCCTTCTTTCTTATGTTCTTATGTTCTTATGTGTATCAGGAGGTGTCAGCCTTGAAGCAAGACTTACACAGTGACCAGGTGTATCAGAAGGTGTCAGCCTTGAAGCAAGACTTACACAGTGACCAGGTGTATCAGCAGGTGTCAGCCTTGAAGCAAGACTTACACAATGACCAGGTGTATAGAAGGTGTCAGCCTTGAAGCAAGACTTACACAGTGACCAGGTGTATCAGCAGGTGTCAGCCTTGAAGCAAGACTTACACAGTGACCAGGTGTATCAGCAGGTGTCAGCCTTGAAGCAAGACTTACACAGTGACCAGGTGTATCAGCAGGTGTCAGCCTTGAAGCAAGACTTACACAGTGACCAGGTGTATCAGCAGGTGTCAGCCTTGAAGCAAGACTTACACAGTGACCAGGTGTATCAGCAGGTGTCAGCCTTGAAGCAAGACTTACACAGTGACCAGGTGTATCAGCAGGTGTCAGCCTTGAAGCAAGACTTACACAGTGACCAGGTGTATCAGCAGGTGTCAGCCTTGAAGCAAGACTTACACAGTGACCAGGAATGTCAGCGGGTGTCAGCCTAAAATAGTACTTACACAACACACTAAGGTTGTGTTGTACAATAACATTAACATATAATTTTCAATAACCCACAAATCGGGTCAGTGTGTGGGGGAGGAGGTGCCATCATGCTGGTGAAGTGCTCTTGATTCAAGAATTCCGAGGTACCTTCATTTAAAAGTTATCAAGCTCACTAGCAAACTTTTCGATCCCTAAACATCGCAAGAAGCTCCTTTAGCACTTGTGTAACGACACAAAAAGCAACATAGAAATATACGCCAAGGGTTGTATGCCTCTCTGTGTATATACTCTGAGAGGATGCTCTAATCCCCACTTGAGGGATAAAAATATTCTTGATTAGTTGTAAACAGGTTACGGGCATCCTTAATGACCCTCGTGTGGTCGATAGGCTTTAAACTCATTATCCATCAACCATGAAGCTAAAAAAGGCTTATAGAAGGAAGCTGTTACCGTTAACCAATCACTAAAGGGTAAAGAAACTAAACAAAAAAAGGTTCTATACGCAGAAAAATACGTATTTCTCAATATGTATATGCTGAGAGTTACCTTAATCCCCATTTCAAGGACTGAAACAACATTGGCGAGTGACACACAGGAGACATGCATCTCGACTGCCAGTCTTGGCGAGTGATACACAGGAGACATGCAGCTCGACTGCCAGTCTTGGCGAGTGATACACAGGAGACATGCAGCTCGACTGCCAGTCTTGGCGAGTGATACACAGGAGACATGCAGCTCGACTGCCAGTCTTGGCGAGTGATACACAGGAGACATGCAGCTCGACTGCCAGTCTTGGCGAGTGATACACAGGAGACATGCAGCTCGACTGCCAGTCTTACATCACACTCCTCCAAGAGCCACCGTCTGCTCAGCTGATGAGTCTTATCTCAAAGGTTTAAAGTTCTCAAGGTTCACCTGTAATCTCTTGCTAACACCTTCGTGGCCAGTGCTACGGCTCTACTCTGATGAATATACGCAACTTCAATAGATTATTTATCTACTCTGCGCTCAAACACCGTATCAAAAACAATAGTTCACTGGACTGAGTAACAGACATTGCTTTTATTTCTTCCAAACTATTAGGTATTAGAGTGTCTTTCAGTTCATCTTTCAGCTTTATTTTCCCCCCTTTTCATTTCGCTCATCTCATGGGAAGGATTCTTTCCTTCGGCTTTAAATTTGACGTTTTTGTACCAAACTAGACCCACATTTAGGAGCACTTGACATGTGCAGGTGGCCTCTGACCAAAGTTGCAGGACCCATTCCCAGCATCTTGGAATGACTCCGGTAACTTCCAAAGCTTTATGCGGAGTATTGTTATTAATATAAAAAAAGCGCTAAACCTGCGAGTAGATTCAGATGTTCCTGACGGTGGAGAGTAAAATTCACGTGCAAACCTGCCAAATTTACGTGATAAATTGGGTGAAATTTTTATTCCCGTTATATCTCGTTAAATATATATGAGTTTACGTCTTCTGAATGTGGGTAAATGTGACCACACTATATATTTTCCATGAAACCTGGAATCATTGGAGTCCGTGCGGTTACTGCAGAATTACACTGCTGTTAGGCTGCAATTGTTCATCCTGGTGCGTTTTCCAGAAAGCAAATTCCCCGTTTTTATTGCCCTCTAAAAGTTCCAATTTGCCATTTTTTTTAATTAATGGTAATACTGATTTCCAGTCAGTAAATAAAAAATGGTTATTAGCTTCAAAATATTAACGCTGATACATTCCGCAAGGAAGATCTCCAACTGTAAGTTTAGACTCTAAGGCCAAACTTAAATTTTTTATAATATTGTTAAAAGCTTGAAATCGGGTTTCACTTTGATCTATATAAATTTTAATTTGGTGTAGCTTTAATTAAAAATATTTTGTTTTCAATTTGAGTTTTTTAAGTGCCAATTTATCGGTTTAATTCCATTTTTTGTTATCAAGTTGGACTCTTATTAAATTCAAATCAAATATATTTTTCTTAGAGAATTGCAGATAATTTTAAATAGAATAAAAATGAAAATAAAAGAAAAATCGAGAAATATTGAAAACTCCCATTTTTAAATCATTTATAATTTTTACGAGGTTAGAAACCCATAAAAACTTTGTAGTAGACCCAACTGTTCTCATCTACCATTAACTTACTCCAACATTTTCTTTGGTAGCTTCAGAACGTCTTATTCGATCGGCTTCAAATTCTTAACCAAGGTCAATTAATACTACTTTAAAATATGTTTAACATTTGGCAAATTCAGGCGTCCTCTGATCTATTTCATACAGACCATCCCTGAAACTGGTGTCCAGGAGATAACCTTAGAAAGCCTCTCTTCATCAGCTTCAAAATTTCCACACTGGTGTATCCTACTTAGGAGGTATTTATTGTTACTGAAATATGTACTAGGTACCATTCTGCAACTTAATCTCTTAATGGTATAGAAATATATTGCGTTACATAACTGGATTACGCTCCATGAAGTGGGGTGCCTTGATATAAGTGAGGGACTCTTGATCCAAGGAACTGGCTTTATCCTCCCCATGCTTGCATCGAATCTGACAGTCTCTCGTTTCACAGGCGCTATGTGACCCTCTGTGTTTCATTTCTTTCCACTTGTTACACTAAAACAATTGCGTACATCAATCTTCTGATGAATCGTTTGAAATGGGTATAAGTTGTGTAGGTGCCAATTATTTTTGTATTCTGTAAAATAAGTGGAAGATACATCTTGTCACCTGAAACTTTTAGCGCTGATGTTTCCTCAACTGAAACTCTCTCTTGGTTTTAGGTTGTGCAAGTTTTAATGTGGTATTTATTTTTTTACTTATATTGGTGTCACTGAAGTAACTGGAGACGGTCTCCTTTGATCAGAAATAAGTCACAGTGTTTGACTTCACTGGATATTCCCAACTTAAATCTACACAATGTACTTTTATGTTCCTATAACATCTGTGTGCCTTTATGATAATGGTAAAAAAGTTTGTAATCTTAAATAAAACAAATTTCTTTACTGTCTTATGGAAGTACTTATTTGAAAACTGGTCAGTCTTACCGAACGAAAAGTTTAGATTGATTTTTGGCCTGTGTAGGTCTCAAGTCTCTTTTTCTTGGAAGAAATTTTCCTTTTCACGAGATAATTTCTGAGTGTCGCATCCAGTTATCAGCTTCAACTCTTTATTACTGAAAACTTGACAATGTAACTTCAAGCTTAATGTGCTGGTGTATTTTATTACATTGGTCTCTCTGAGCTAAGAGAAGATTGCCTACTCAGTTTAGCTTCAGAGCCGGAGTTTCTTAGTAGATGATTTGAATTAGATTTGTAGACTTGTCCTAGTTTGTCATTTATATTGAATAAACTGGGATACTGATTTGCATATGATGGTTTGTGGATGATTCTTCCGATTCGCTTTAAATCTTCAACGCTATTTAACTGCAACACAGGGATAACCTTTCTCCGATCACGCTGCGACCGAAATACATCTTGTTATCAATAGATTCCTGAGAAAGAATATTGAAGGCAACGGAGATTTCAGGTTTGAGATCAGTGTGTTGTGTGTATATCATACAGAGAATTAGTAATGTAGATATCAGAAACCATTGTGGGGTTATTAAGATGGTTTGGATATTTAGGGTGAAGCAGGATAGAATAACCAACATGGGGTATAAATCCAGGATGGAAAATGATAAGGACAGAGGTCGTCCCAGGAAGAGATGAAGAAGTGGATTAAGGTTTTGAGGGATTGGAGCTTGAACAGTTAGTAGTCAAGTGTGAGCGTGATAAAGTGGAGTGGAGACAACAAGTGTGAGCGTGATAAAGTGGAGTGGAGACAACAGGTATGAGCTTTGACGTGTTGTTGGAGCGGAAGTAAATTAATTTTTATGAATGGATTAAAGGAAACAGTTAGCTAGACATGAGTGTT
>NC_069401.1:12999068-13041568 GCF_026875155.1 Cherax quadricarinatus
GGACGGAAACAGTGCGGAACAGGATCCTCCAAGAGAAAACCACGATTGAAATATTCGGAAGAGTACAAGAGGGTGTTCCTAGACAGAGACAGAACAAATCAGAACGACAGCAGCTGAGGGAGAGGACAAAAAAGCGAAAGGAGCTAGGAAAAGAGACAAGGAGGGAATCAGCAGAGGTCAGTCAGAGCAGGACAGAACAGCAAGGGCAAGCACACACACAACTACTCTCAGAACCATACAACCTATCACACCATCCCAACACACACTACAATCCATACCCACAGCCTCCACCCAACACCGAGCTATAGAATCCCACAGTATGCCACCAGGTCTCCCACCCTCACAGGCCCCCCAAACCACAGTGTTGGAAAGGAAACTGAAGGTATGGTACACAAACACTGATGGAATAACAAATAAGTGGGAGGAGTGGCACGAAAGAGTCAAAGAGCATCACCGGACTCATAGCTCTCACAGAAACCAAGCTTACAGGTATGATAACAGATGCCATCTTTCAACGGATACCAAATCCTGAGGAAAGACAGAGGGAACAGGGGGGGTGGAGGAGTGGCGTTGCTGATCAAAAATCGCTGGAATTTTGATGAGCTGGAGAGAGGAGATAGCGGAGAAGAAAGTGATTACATAGTGGGAACACTTCACTTGGAGGTCCCAAGGTGGTAATAGCAGTGATGTATAACCCACCACAGAACAGCAGGAGGCCAAGGCAAGAGTACGACGAGAGCAATAGAGCGATGGTTGACACACTGGCTAGAGTGGCCAGAAGAGCTCATGCATGCAGGGCAAAGCTCCTGATCATAGGTGACTTTAACCACAAGGAGATCGATTGGGAGAACTTGGACCCACATGGGGGCCAAGATACATGGAGGGCTAAGATGATGGAGGTGGTACTGGAGAACTTCATGTACCAACACGTAAGGGACACTACAAGAGAGAGAGGAGAGGATGAACCAGCAAGGCTGGACTTAGTATTCACCTTCAGTAGTGCAGATATCGAGGACATCACATATGAAAGACCCCTTGGGGCCAGTGCCCATGTGGTTTTAAGCTTCGAATACACAGTAGAGCTACAAGTGGAGGGAGAAGCAGGAAGGCCAGGACGAATGAAGCCAAACTACAAGAAAGGGGACTACACAGGAATGAGGAACTACCTGAACGGGGTTCAGTGGGACAGAGAACTGGCAGGGAAGCCAGTTAATGAGATGATGGAATATGTAGCAACAAAATGCAAGGAGGCTGAGGAGAGGTTTGTACCCAAGGGTAACAGGAGTAATGAAAAAGCCAGGATGAGCCCATGGTTTACCCAAAGGTGCAGGGAGGCAAAAACCAAGTGTGCTAGGGAATGGAAGAAATATAGAAGGCAAAGGACCCAGGAGAATAAGGAGAACAGTCGTAGAGCAGAAACGAATATGCACAGATAAGAAGGGAGGCCCAAAGACAATATGAAAATGACATAGCAGCGAAAGCCAAATCTGACCCGAAACTGTTGTACAGCCACATCAGGAGGAAAACAACAGTCAATGACCAGGTAATCAGGCTAAGGAAGGAAGGAGGAGAGACAACAGGAAATGACCGTGAAGTATGTGAAGAACTCAACAAGAGATTCAAAGAAGTGTTCACAGAGGAGACAGAAGGGACTCCAGAAAGACGGAGAGGTGGGCACACCACCAAGTGCTGGACACGTGCACACAACCGAGGAAGAAGTGAAGAGGCTTCTGAGTGAGCTAGATACCTCAAAGGCAATGGGGCAGATAACATCTCCCCATGGGTATTGAGAGAGGGAGCAGAGGCGCTATGTGTACCCCTAACAACAATATTCAATACATCTATCGAAACAGGGAGATTGCCTGAGGCATGGAAGACAGCAAATGTAGTCCCAATCTTTAAAAAAGGAGACAGACATGAAGCATTAAACTACAGACCAGTGTCACTGACATGTATAGTATGCAAAATCATGGAGAAGATTATCAGGAGAAGAGTGGTGGAACACCTAGAAAGGAATGATCTCATCAACAGCAGCCAGCATGGTTTCAGGGACGGGAAATCCTGTGTCACAAACCTACTGGAGTTCTATGACATGGTGACAGCAGTAAGACAAGAGAGAGAGGGGTGGGTGGATTGCATTTTCTTGGACTGCAAGAAGGCGTTTGACACAGTTCCACACAAGAGATTGGTGCAAAAACTGGAGGCCCAAGCGGGGATAACAGGGAAGGCACTACAATGGATCAGGGAATACTTGTCAGGAAGACAGCAGCGAGTCATGGTACGTGGCGAGGTGTCAGAGTGGGCACCTGTGACCAGCGGGGTCCCGCAGGGGTCAGTCCTAGGACCAGTGCTGTTTCTGGTATTTGTGAACGACATGACGGAAGGAATAGACTCTGAGGTGTCCCTGTTTGCAGATGACGTGAAGTTGATGAGAAGAATACACTCGATCGAAGACCAGGCAGAACTACAAAGGGATCTGGACAGGCTGCAGACCTGGTCCAGCAATTGGCTCCTGGAGTTCAATCCCACCAAGTGCAAAGTCATGAAGATTGGGGAAGGGCAAAGAAGGCCGCGACGGAGTACAGTCTAGGGGGTCAGAGACTAAAAACCTCACTCAAGGAAAAGATCTTGGGGTGATTATAACACCAGGCACATCTCCTGAAGCGCACATCAACCAAATAACTGCTGCAGCATATGGGCGCCTAGCAAACCTCAGAACAGCTTTCCCGACATCTTAATAAGGAATCGTTCAGGACCTGTACACCGTATACGTTAGGCCCATATTGGAGTATGCGGCACCAGTTTGGAACCCACACCTAGCCAAGCACGTAAAGAAACTAGAGAAAGTGCAAAGGTTTGCAACAAGACTAGTCCCAGAGCTAAGAGGTATGTCCTACGAGGAGAGGTTAAGGGAAATCAACCTGACGACACTGGAGGACAGGAGAGATAGGGGGGACATGATAACGACATACAAAATACTGAGAGGAATTGACAAGGTGGACAAAGACAGGATGTTCCAGAGATTGGACACAGTAACAAGGGGACACAGTTGGAAGCTGAAGACACAGATGAATCAACAGGGATGTTAGGAAGTATTTCTTCAGCCACAGAGTAGTCAGTAAGTGGAATAGTTTGGGAAGCGATGTAGTGGAGGCAGGATCCATACATAGCTTTAAGCAGAGGTATGATAAAGCTCACGGCTCAGGGAGAGTGACTAGTAGCGATCAGTGAAGAGGCGGGGCCAGGAGCTGGGACTCGACCCCCGCAACCTAAATAGGTGAGAAAAAATAGGTGAGTACACCACACACACACACACTTTTGTTCCCTCCCCCATGGAGCAGGGAGAGAGAGGGATCTGGTAGCGACCAGTAAAGGGCGGGCAGGAGCTGAGTCTCGACCCGAAACCACAATTATGTGATTTTTAAATTAGGTGAGTACAACACACACACACACCAACAAAGCGGCAGCAAGGAGGCTAAAGGTAGGGGAGATGTGTTCCAAGGACAATGTGTGGTTTAAATATTTACGGGAATTTGTAGTGTGGGAAAATAGGGGAAAGGGGGATTAATAAAAGTATTATCAGGGTTTTTAGGGGGGTTGTTGACGTGGTTTGGTCATTTTTGAGGGATGGGGCAAAACAAATATTGGAGGCGATAGGGTAATTTAAAACTGTAGTGGGGGGACGGGGGAAAAGTAGGTTGCCTAGGAAAGGATGGAGGGGGAGGTAAAAAGGTTTTTTGTGAAAGGGCTTGGACTTACAGAGGCATTTTGATCTGTTAGATAGAATGGTGGAGAAATAGTTTTTGGGACTTGACGAGCTGTTGCAGTTGGGCGGGTAAAATTTTTTGAAAGGGGTTAGGGAAATTAGTTAAAACCCGGGCTTGAGTCCCGGGGTGGGAGTCAGTGCCCACCTTTAAAGGGGGGAGTTTGGGAATGGCATTTTAGAGGGTCGTCTAAACTGTCGTATCTGAGCGCCTCTGCAAAGACAGTGATTATGTATGAGTGCTAGTGAAAGTGTTGAATAATGATGAAAGTTTTTTTCTTTCTTTTTCGGGTCACCCTGCCTCGGTGAGAAGCTGCCGGCGTGTTTATATACATACATACATATATATATATATATATATATATATATATATATATATATATATATATATATATATATATATATATATATATATAGTATATATATATAGAGGGTGTGTAGAAGAGAGGGAGAATACTTCCCGGAAAAATAGGTCTTAGACAGGGATGTGTAATGTCACCATGGTTGTTTAATATATTTATAGATGGGGTTGTAAAAGAAGTAAATGCTAGGGTGTTCGGGAGAGGGGTGGGATTACATTATGAGGAATCAAATTCAAAATGGGAATTGACACAGTTACTTTTTGCTGATGATACTGTGCTTATGGGAGATTCTAAAGAAAAATTGCAAAGGTTAGTGGATGAGTTTGAGAATGTGTGTAAAGGTAGAAAGTTGAAAGTGAACATAGAAAAGAGTAAGGTGATGAGGGTATCAAATGATTTAGATAAAGAAAAATTGGATATCAAATTGGGGAGGAGGAGTATGGAAGAAGTGAATGTTTTCAGATACTTGGGAGTTGACGTGTCGGCGGATGGATTTATGAAGGATGAGGTTAATCATAGAATTGATGAGGGAAGAAAGGTGAGTGGTGCGTTGAGGTATATGTGGAGTCAAAAAACGTTATCTATGGAGGCAAAGAAGGGAATGTATGAAAGTATAGTAGTACAACACTCTTATATGGATGTGAAGCTTGGGTGGTAAATGCAGCAGCGAGGAGACGGTTGGAGGCAGTGGAGATGTCCTGTCTAAGGGCAATGTGCGGTGTAAATATTATGCAGAAAATTCGGAGCGTGGAAATTAGGAGAAGGTGTGGAGTTAATAAAAGCATTAGTCAGAGGGCAGAAGAGGGGTTGTTGAGGTGGTTTGGTCATTTAGAGAGAATGGATCAAAGTAGAATGACATGGAAAGCATATAAATCTATAGGGAAAGGAAGGCGAGGTAGGGGGTCGTCCTCGAAAGGGTTGGAAAGAGGGGGTAAAGGACGTTTTGTGGGCGAGGGGCTTGAACTTCCAGCAAGCGTGCATGAACGTGTTAGATAGGAGTGAATGGAGACGAATGATACTTGGGACCTGACGATCTGTTGGAGTGTGAGCAGGGTAATATTTAGTGAAGGGGTTCAGGGAAACCGGTTATTTCATATAGTCGGACTTGAGTCCTGGAAATGGGAAGTACAATGCCTGCACTTTAAAGGAGGGGTTTGGTATATTGGCAGTTTGGAGGGATATGTTGTGTATCTTTATACGTATATGCTTCTAAACTGTTGTATTCTGAGCACCTCTGCAAAAGCAGTGATAATGTGTGAGTGTGGTGAAAGTGTTGAATGATGATGAAAGTATTTTCTTTTTGGGATTTTCTTTCTTTTTTGGGTCACCCTGCCTCGGTGGGAGACGGGCCCGACTTGTTAAATATATATATATATATATAATATATATATATATATATATATATATATATATATATATATATATATATATATATATATATATATATATATATATATATATATATATAACATCATTTATACATATTTTAAAGAATTTGTGGTTAAGTGAGCAGTGTGTGACAGTAGTTACTTCAGCAGCATGGTGGTGACGCGGATAGCTGGCGCAGCAGTGGTGGACTTGGTCCTGGACGTCCTCAACCCCACCAGGAGGACACTGCTATATTCTTCAGGGACGGACGCCGCAGGATCGACTATGTGCTTGTGTACGAGGACTCTGGAGGCGCGAGTCGCAGGGGCTGCGAGGAACGCGATAAAACCCTCAACAGGACACAATCCACCAGCGAGAAGAGAGCCTTGAAGCACGAGTCTTGGAGAGAAAGGTTATGAACTCACTGGTAAGAGAAAGGTGGGTTGGACAGTGGGGTTTTTCCCGGGGGAAATGTGGGTTTTTTAAAAAAAAAGGGGGCGGGAAATTGGGAGGGGGGGAAAAAAAGAAAGCGGGGGAAAAAGGGGGACTTGGGTTTGGCTTTTCAAATTAAAAAGGGAGGGACAGGGAATATATTCTTAGGGGAAAGGGAGGGGGGGCCGCGGACGAAAGGGTTTGGGGGGGGAAAGGACTTTTGGGGCCAGGGCGAATGGGAAAAGGGGTGCAAAACGGTTAAAATAAAGGAACAATTTCCCCCGGGACCGAAAAAGGGGGTTTAAAGCAGGGAAATTTTGGGAAGGGGGGAAAGGTTTTTTTAAAACTACTTTAAAGGGCAAAAGGGAATACAATGGAAAAGGGGGGTTTTTGGGGAAGGGGGGGGGAAGGGAAAATAGAAAAGGGAAGAAGGAAAAGCGGGAAAAAGTGGGAGGGGAGGAAAGGGAAAAAGGAAAGAAGGGATTTTTTTCTTTTTGGGGTAACCCTGTTGGGGGGAGAATTTCCAAACTTTGTCTAATATTTTTAATATTTCTTTAATTTTTAAAAATAAAATTTAACATTTCCTTATTAATTAAAAATTTTTTTTTTAATTTTATAAAACCCATATTTATTCCTTTTGAATTTGGGTTAAGGGGAGCAGGGGGACAAATTATTCAGGAAACATGGTTAAGGGACGGGGAAGTTGGGGCGGGAAATGGGGGCCTTTTTTGGGCCCTCCTAAACCCCCCGGGGGGCACTCTTTTTCCCTTCCCCCCCCCCCTTTTTTTTTTTTTTTTTTTTTTACAGGGTTTGGGACCGGGGATCCCTCCCAAAACCGCTTTTTAAAAAACCCAATTTTAAGGCAACCCAAAGCGGAAAAACCCCCCTTTTTTAAAAGAAATTTTTTTGGATAGAAAAATTTGGGGGGAACCCAGGTAAAGGGAGCCTCGGGGGAAGATTTTTTTTGGGGGACAACGTTTTAATTTTTGAAAATGGAGAAGGGCCCGGAAAAAAATTGGGAAGATGGAAAAAAGGGGGGTGGGGGGGGGAAAAAAAAATTCCACCCAAAAAATTAAGTTTTTTGTTTTGCACCCCCCTTTGTCATAAATTTTTCCCTTTCCCTCGAAGTTTTTCCAAAGTTTGGAAAAATTTTTAAAAATTTCCTTTTTTACTTTTAAATTTTTTTGGAAATTTATTTAAAAGGTAGCTAAATAAGGATTTTCCCCGGAAATTGGGGTCAGGGAGGGGTAAAATGATTTCGGGCCTGCCTCTATCTTGGGGGCCGGTTGGCAGTTGGGAGGGGGGGGAAAAAAACCCCCAAAAGGGGTAATTTGGTCTAACGTCTTTTCTCTCTCTTTCCCTACTTTTTTTTTTTTTTTCAACATTTTGGAACCGGGTTTAAAGGTTCCCTCCTTTTTGAAGAATTTTACAAATGGTTCCCTAATTTATTTGGAATCAAATTTTCCCACCCCAAAGGAAACAATTTTTCTCCAAAAAGGGGGGAAAAATAATTTCCCTTTCATCCCTTTTTTTTTGAAAACCATTTTCCCCCTTCTTGGTGCCCTAGAGAGACGTTTTAAAAAATCATTTGGTTTTTCTAAAGGTAAAATGTTGGGGGAAATTACCCCAAGTGAATTGCTTTTTCCTCCCCGGTTTTTTTTGGCAAAAAAGGGGTTTGGATTTTCTTCCCGGGGTTAAGTAAATTAAATTGTAAGTTTTTGAAAATTTTGGCCTTAAAACTAAAGTAAGGGAAACCCCCTTTTTTAGTGCTTCAATTTAACAGAAACCGGGAGGTTCCGGGGAAATGGCCCCTTGGTTGTTTCTATTTCCTTTCCTTTGGGGGGGGGACACAAACACCAAAAAAGGGAATCACTGTGGGGACTGGGCCGTAAGGATTTGGGCCCCAAGGGCGGGATGGGAAAATTTGGGAAAGGCCCTGGTTTCCTAAACCGGGTTTGAAAAAATTTCCAGGGGGTTCTTCTGTTAGGGGGTCAAAACCCCCAAGAGGAAAAAAAGGGGGTCCCAACCCATTTCCTCAACTCTGCAGGGGGCCCGGGCCAAGGCGACAAGGGAGGGGCCGGACCCCCAACCCCCGGGGGGTTGCCTGGGGCGGGGGGAGAAATTTGGAGGCATGGGATTTTTTGGGGATGGGGGGTGGGCAGGAAATGGGGGCGCAGGCAGGGGGGTTTGGGGGGGGGCCCGGGGGGCATTAAAAGGGGGGGGGGGCCCCAACGACCCGGGGAAAGGGGGGGAATGGGGGGCGGGCCCCCCGGGGCCGGGGGGGGCAATGGGGAACCGGGGGGGGGGGAAAAGGGGCCCGGGGGAAACCCCTGGGGGGAAAGGGGGCCCGGGGACCCCCGGGGGGGGGCCAAACCGGCAGTGTCCCCCTTTGGATTATCCAGTGACTGGTCCCAAACTTATGGAGGGGTTTTTTAAAAAACAGATCCAGAGAGTAACCTTTCCTAAAAAGCCAAAATTGGGACGATAACAAAGTGGGTGAGGGTAGTAAAAAAACCCCTGCCTTTGTCTTGAGTTTTATTGTCTCAAGGATCTTACCAGTAAATTGACAGGAGTGAAAATTGGTCTGTAGTTGCTGTTTTTCTCCCTTCTGCTCTTTTTTTTTGTGAACGGGGACTATTTTTTGCCTTTTTCCCTAAGGGGGCCATTTAAACTTTACAGGAGTGTTTGGAAAGATGCGATTTTAAGAGGGGCTGCTACTGGCCCTGCACATCTTCTAAACCAATCGGGGCTCAAATTGTCTGGGCCCACAGCCTTTTCGGGTCAAGCGTTTTTTAAAAGGAAATGAAACCTCCTCCTGCCTTATTGCCCCCTTTGACGTTTTGACCCCTTTCCCTACAGCTACCCAAAAGGGGGGCCCCTTTGGGCTGGATAAAGGAAAACTTGCTTTTTGGGTAGCAAAGTTTTCAAAAAGGGGGTCCCCCCTTCTCTTGACTATTTGTAAAGGTGGTCCCATCCTGTCGTTTTAGGGGTGGAATAAGTTAATCGGGCCCAATAACCTTGTCTGTCCTTGACCGGGGGACCACCGGGTTTTTTTTGGACCCTCCCTTTCCCGTTTGCAAACTTTTTTTTTAGTGCCCCACCTCCCATTTAGCAATGGCCCACTTTTGAACATACCCATTTTGCCTCAGGTTTGCATGTGCAAGTTCCGGGTTTAGGTGGTGGGATGTCTTTTAAAACCTTCCCCATGTTTTTGTCCCTTACAGTAGAAAGCCTTCTACAACGAATCCCAAAACCCAAGGCTGATTGTAGGTTTCGTCACATATTCCCTTTGGAGGAATGTGTTCTTTTTGTAGATTAAGGATGGGCCCCGGGTTCAAAAGGCTTTCATTTGGGGTTTGTCAACACCCCCTTGGGAGGGAGCATTCCGGGTCGGGGGGTGGAAAAAGCTCAGAGCAAAGGGTTTGGCCCAAAATTACCTTTTCCCCTTTACCAAAGGGTTGTGCGTGTGGACCCTCCCCTTTCTTTCTTTTGGGGGATCTTAAGTGGGGTAAAAACACCCCTTTGGTCAGACGACCCAACCTTTTACCGAGGGGTTGACAAGTGACTATCCCTTCTCCAGATCACTCACAAAACTGGGCCCAAGGGAGGAGCCAGAGATAGGGAGTGGGGAAAAATCAAAAAAGTTTCTCATGCCCAAACATTTGCAAAGGAAAGGTCTTTCAAACCCCTCTGTAAAAGGGTGCGGTTGAGGCCCCAAAAAATTTAAATAATTTTTTAAACAATTGTGTTGTAGCAGAAGGGAGTCAAAAATTTTCCTTTAGGACTTGAAGGGCCCCTGCATGTTGCCACTGAGGTCTGACTTTTGCCCATCCCTATTTACAGGGGCTAGTGTTTTAATTTTGGTTTGGGAAGAACATCATTTCAAGAAGTGTAGGGATGGCAACACATGTGCTGGGAAATGAACACTTTTAGAAAAGCAACGGGCAACACCTCCTCCTTCCCCTTGCCTGTCCTTCTTCATCTCTCTCTCCCCCCTTCTCTCTCTTCTCTCTCCCTCCTCTCTCTCTTCTCTCTCTTCTCCTCTCTCTCTCTCCTCTCTCTCTCTCCCCCTTTCCCCTCTGTGTTGTTTGTACTTACATATTTTTTTTTTCACATGACTTAAATCAAAAGGGGTTCTACATCAGCCATTTCTTTTTTGTGTGTTTTCTCTTCCACTTTTTAAATTTGTTTCTTTGTTCATTTATTTTTCAGTATATATTACAGTTGCTCCCTGAATCGAAAAATTTGGTTCCCTTTCCTTCTGCTCTGTGTTTTCGAAGGGTTAGGAAAAGATCCCCTTTTTATATTCTACCGGGCAGAGAAGCTTGAATTACTTTTGTTTTTCTGACGGCTTTAGGAGTCAAACTCTAGAAATTTTAAAAAACAAAGTTGCCTCCTTAAATTCTTCCTGCCTATAAAGGGCTGTATCCTCAGTCTCCCTAATTTTAAAACTGGGGGGGGAAAAGTTTTTTTCCAAATACTCCTGCATTTACAACTCGCTTGGAACCCCTTTTTCATACCTTGTAGCCCCTAACCGACGGGTTGAACCCTTTTACAATTTCTGTAGTTTTTTCTGACTGAATGGCCGTGAATATTTTTTTTGAGCCGAAAAACCCTTTTGAGGGGCGGACGACGGATGTGCTAAAAAAAACCCGTATATCTAGGTTATTGGTACTGTTTTGCCTCTGTGTAAAACATCAAATGGGGGTCTTCAAGAATGAGATAAAAGGGGGACTCGCGTATTTTTTAAAGCTCTTTTCTCCACCTGCCCTTTTAGTTTAACGGTGATTGATTTTTGGTCAAAAAGAACCAAAACCCGGCTGTCTGAAGTTTCCCCCCTAAGGGTGGATTAGCACCGAATTTATTTTGTTTAAATTGATTGTAATGCCAATTTACCGGTTTGAAACCTGTAACCAAGCGGGCTGAAATGATCATTGCTTTTGAATTTTTAAGAAAAAAAGACCAAAGCTTTTCCCTGCAGCTTAAATCTTTATAGTATAGTTTTTTAAACATATCGGGAGGGCCAAAGCTACGAAAAACTTCCGTCAGTGTGAACACAAAGGTCTCATAAACGTTTTGGAAGGGCTCAAGCAAATCACATAAAAGTGCGCCCCAAACCCCAAGAACCCCTCAGAATACGTGGATTTTGGGGATAAGTTATCATCGGGGGGGCCCCCGGGGGTTATTGTCATGTCGGTTTACTTTAAATTTTTTTTCCTTATGTTTATAAGTGAATCAGTCAGTGTAAAGGGAATCAGTTTGTTTTTCAAGTGAGTTTAGTCCCCCTTTACAAGTGAAACAATTTTGTTTACAAAATAAATTTATTCTGTTTACAAGTAATTCCCAAACTGTTTTTCAAGTGAATCAGTCCCGTTCACAAAAAGAATTTCCATATATTTAAAAAGTTGTTCTCATGTTTTTCCAAATTGGTATAATTTTAAAAGGGTTTTTCTGTGTTTTTCATTTTCAAGTTCCCTTTGAAAAGCGTTCTCTTTTTGTTCACGGCACCATCGCGGTTCAAGGGAAACAGAAAAGGGGAGCATCCAGAAGGGGCCCACTGGGCGGACGATACCCAAGTTTCACAGGTTTTCCGGGGCAAAGGGTTTTATTGGGAACAAAATTTACGCTCAGAGAAGACTTTTTCATGGCTTGAAGGGAAAACTCTCTTCATAGGAATAAACCTTTTCCCCGTAGAGGGCATGCTCTACATCATGATTTTTTTTCTTTTTTTTTTACGTGTATTTTGTTAAAGGATTTTTGTCTTCTATTTTTTCGTAGGTTAACTTTTTTTTGTGACAGTGATGGGGCCACCCAACAAACCCCTTTTACCCCCATGTACCTTAAAACCCCCTGTACCCCCCCCTGTTTTTTTCCCCACCCCCCCTCCCCCATGTATCCTTTTCACCCCCCTTTTACCCCCCATTAAACCCCTTTCAACCCCCCGTTTCCCCCATGTAAAACCTTAACCCCCTTTTTACCCCCCATGTATTCCTTACAAACCCCCTGAAACCCCCCCTGTATCCTTACACCCCCTTCCCCCATGTATCCTTTCAAACCCCCCCTACCCCCCCATGTATCCTTACAAACCCCCTGTTTCCCCCCTGTATCCTTTTCACCCCCTGTCCCCCTGTACCCTTTCCCCCCCTTTTTTTACCCCCCATGTATCCTTTCAACCCCCCCGTAACCCCCCAAAAGTATCCTTACACCCCCTGTACCCCCCATGGAAACCTTACACCCCCCGTACCCCCCATGTATTTCCCTTTTTCCCCCCCTTTTTCCCCAGATTTCCCTTTCAACCCCTTTTACCCCCATGTAGCCTTAAACCCCCTGGGGACCCCCCCATGTATCCTTAACACCCCTGTACCCCCCCGTATTTCCCTTTCACCCCCCCCTAACCCCCATGTTTTCTTACAAAACCCCCCCTTTTTACCCCATGTATCCTTACAACCCCCCCTTTTCCCCCCATGTTTTCCTTACACCCCCCCCGTACCCCCATGTATCCTTACACCCCCCGTACCCCCATGTATCCTTACAAACCCCCCGTACCCCCATTTTTATCCTTACCTCCCTTGTAACCCCCCTGTAAACCTTACACCCCCCGTACCCCCCTTTTTATCCCTTTCACCCCCCTGTACCCCCCATGTATCCTTACACCCCCTTTTACCCCCATGTTCCTTAAAAATCCCCTTTTACCCCCATGTTTTCCTTACACCCCCCGTTTCCCCCATGTTCCTTTCACCCCCTGTACCCCTGTATCCTTTTAACCCCCCCGTACCCCCCATGTATCCTTTTAAAACCCTCCCTTTACCCATGTATCCTTATCATTTTTTCAGATGTGTTCAGCTTTTTTATCAAATATATTCCTTCCCCCTTTTTCTTTCCAGTCTTTTTTTCAGGTGGGGTTTTAGCTGTAACAAAAATGATGAGGTTAATGCCCCTGGGTAACACTTGCCCAAAGGACCTCTCTCTTTCTCTTCCCCTCTCTCTCTCTCTCTCTCTTTCTCTCTTTTCTCTCTCTCTCCTCCATCTCTCTCTCCTCTTCTCTCCTTTTCTCTCTCTCTCTCTCTCCCCTCTCTCTCTCCTCTCTTCTCTCTCTCCTTTTCCTCTTCTCCCCCTCTCTCCCCCTCTCTCTCTCTCTTCCCAATTTTAAAATAAATGAAGCGTTTCTCAAAATAAAAATCCTGGTAACCCCTGTTATGAAGACCGTATTTTTTTTTCCTTTCTGCCCCGGCTCTTCCCGGATTTGTGTCTGCCTTGAAAGGGGGGGTCTGGGCCCGTGTAAGGGGGTTTGAGTTTTCCTGTTTGAAAAAGTTGCTGTGTAATTTTTGTGTCCCCGGGTTGTGGGGGGTTTTGTCTGACTGGGTAATTGTGTGTCCCTCTGTGTTGGTGTTTCGTTTCCTCGGATTCCCGCCGTGTCATCTGGTGGTCGTTCCGGGGGGTCAAAGCCCCGTGGCCAAGTCCCTTTCCAGGCCTTTCCCAAAAGGGTCAAGGCCCCCGATCAACTAGGTTTTTTCTGCCCGGCCACACGCAGTCCAGAAATACGAACCACCGTCGGCCCGACTAACACGAAATGGGAAAGGGAAAACTGTCCCGGTTTTTTCTTGAAGACAAATCCAGGGGTCTATTGGAAATTTTTCCAACATGGTGGGAGGTGTTGAAAAAGTTTTCAGCCCCGGGGCACTTACTGTGTTTTTCTCTCAGTTTACTCATGGATCCCTGCTTTTCACCCGGGGGGTTTTTGCCCCCTGGGTGAATCGTCTAAAATTTTGATCGAAACCTAAGCTCTGGCCCCGGCCCTTTCCCGCTGGGCCCCAAATTTGGGGTCACTCTTTTCCTGGCTGCATAAGACAAACAAAATCTATTCTTTTTAAACTATGTATGAATTCCCGGGCCCCCTTTACTTCTTTGTTTTGGGAAAATTCGTTTTCCTAACCACCCCGAAAGGGTTTAAAAATGTTTTTCCTAAAATCCCCGTGACTTTAAGCTTTTAACTTTAGTTTTGACCTCGTGTGCCCGAGACCCGCCCCTAAAACCCCCCCCATCCCGCAGTCCCTTTCCCCTTTAAATAGTTTGTACTCATTAAATTTTGTCATCCCATGGTTCCCCTGGGTTTTTAGTGACGTCGTCTCTTCAAAGTTTTTACTACACAGCTCGGGGACTTTGTTTCGGGTTTCAAACCTCTTTACTTTTTCCGCTTCCCTTTTCCCTGATTTAGCAAAAGTGGGTTTTTCCCAAAATGGGTTGCTAACCCAAAATCAAGGCCCCCGGCCCTGTTTATTCTTTCCCCCGGGATATACATATAAGTCTGTGTTGGTTCTTGTGTGCCAGTGTTGGCCCTTTTGTCTGTGTTGTTCTTTTGTATTCGTGTTGGTTCTTTGGGGGTCTGTCGGTTTTTGTGTGTCACAGTGGTTCTAAATTTTCCCTGTTGGTTTGGTGGCCGTGTTTGTTCTTTGTGCCGTGTTTTGGGTTTTTGTTTTTTTTACTCACCCCATTTGTGGGGTTTCAAAGGGGGGAGTCTAGCTCCGGCCCCGCCTCCTCATGATCGCTACTAGGTCCTCTCCTCTCTTTCTTCCCCTCAAATTTATTTAAATCCCCTTCGTAAAACTATGTATGGGGTTCCCGCCCCCATTTCGTCACTTGCCCGGCTAAATTCCCCTTTCTGACAACTCTATGACTAAAGAAATAAATTCCCAATATCTCTTTGACTCATTGGAAATTTAGCTTCGAAATTTTGACCCCTTGTTTCTGTGTCCCCATCTTTTGGAACTTCCCCCTATTTCTGTCCACCTTTTCCAATTTTTTATGCGTTTTTTCCTGTCTCTCCTAGCCATCCTGTGTTGTCAGGGGGAGTTCCCTTTAACTTTCCTTCGTAGGGCATTTCCCTGCTCTCGAACTTTGACTTGTTGGGAAACCTTTGCCAATTCTCTAATTTCTTGGGCGGGCTTGACCCAGGTTTGTTCCAAACTGGTGCTGCATACCCCCTTAAAGGGCCTGACGTACATTGTGTATAAAAATTTTTGAAAAGATTCCTTTCTGAGGTATAGGAACGCCCATTTTCAGTTTGCCAGGCGCCCATAAAGTGGGAGCAGTTATCTGGTTTTATGTTTTTGCCTCCGGAGAAAGTGCCCGGTTTATACTCACCCCAAGAGCATTTTTCATGAGGAGGGTTTTAAAATCTTGGCCACCTTTGCCCTTTTTACTCCTTTTCTGCAGTTTCTTTGCCTTTCCGCGATCTTTAAGACTTTGAAATTTTACGGGTTAAAATTTAAGGAAACCAGTTGCTGGACCCCGGGTTGCAGCCCCCTCCATGTCTCTTTTTGTCCTGCCTGATCCTCATTCGATTTGAATTTTCCCCATTAACATCACATCATTTTGCAAAAAAGGGAAACCCTCTGGGAAAATCCCTTCCCCTCATGTCATTCACAAAACCAAAAAACAGCACTGGAAACCCCGCACTGACCCTTGTGGGAAACCCCGCTCGTCACTGGCACCCACTCCTAACACCCGTCACGGGGCCATTTATCCCTTGGGTTTCCTCCCTGGAGGTAAATTTCCCCGAAACCTTTGCATTTCCCCTTTCCTTTTTTTATTCGTGGGTTGGGGCCCCCCAGTTTTTTTTTAAATTTAAACTCTTGTGAAAGGGAAATTTTATCCCAAGGCCTTTTTTCTCTCCAAGAAAATGCAATTCCCCCCCCCCTCCTCTCTCTCTCTCTCCCGGTTCCCTCTTACTTTTTTACTTTATCATAAAACCCCCAAAAGGTTCATGACACAGGATTTTTCCCCCCTGAATCATGTATTGTTTCGTTTATAAGCTTGTTTCATTCTTGGTGCTCTACCACTCCCCCCCTTGGGTAATTTTTTTCCCTGATTTTTCATACTATACACTTCAAATGAAAAATACTCTGTAGTTTAGTGCCCCGTTTTTGTTTCCTTTCTTAAAAAGGGGGGCTATATTTTCCGTCTTCCCCTTTCCTCAGGTAGTTGGCCCCCTTTCAAAAGGGGTGTGTTGAAAAATTTTTGTTTCGGCCCCACACAGGTCTCTGCTCCCTCTCTAAAAAAAAACTAAAGGAGAGGTTGTTTCCCGGGCCCACCGCCTTTTAGGTATAAAGTTCACTTAGCAGCTTTTTCCCCCCCTCCTCCTCGGGTTTTTTGTGTATCTCATCCGCACTTGTTGGTATATCCCTTATTGGTGACCCCCCCCATTCTGATTTCCCGAGTTTTTTTTCTTTTCCACGTAAAACTTCCTTAAATTCACACTGAGCTTCACAAACTTTTTTGGGCCCTTTCTTGGATCCCCAAACCTTTTCCCTTTCCCCAGGGCCCCATTATCTGGTCCTTGACTGTTGTCCCCTTTCCCCCTGTGTTTTGGGTTTTTGTTGTGTCAGTTTTGGTTCTTGGTTTTCTGGGGTTGGGTTTTTTGTTTTGACGGTTGGGGTTTTCAAGGGTTTTTGCGTTGGGTTCTTGGGGGGTCAGTTTGGCTTGTGTTCTGGCGTTTTTTCTTTTGTCGTGTTGGGTTTTTTTGTTTCCCTGTTGGTTTTTTGTGTGTCAGTGGTTGGTTCTTGTGTGTCAGTTTTTGGTTCCCTTTTGTGTCTGGTTGGTTCGTGTGACTGGTGTTGGTTTTTTGTGTGTCAGGTTGGTTATTTTTGTGTCAGTGTTGGTTTTGGTGTGTCCCGTGCTGGTTTCTTGTGTGTTTTTGGTTGGTTCTTGTGGGCAGTGTTTGGGTTTTTGTTTTGTCATGGGTTCGTTTTGTCCCGTTGGGTTTGGGTTTTTGTGTGTCTGCGGGTTTGGTTTTTTTGTGTCAGTGTTTTGGGTTTTTGTGTGTCAAATTTTTGGTTTCTTGGTGGGGTGTTGGTTTTTTGAGTGCCCGTGTTTTTGGGTTTATTTTGGGCCCGCGTTGGTTTTTTGTTGTGTCCCGTGGTGGTTTTTTGTTTTGTCAGTGTTGGTTTTTGTGGGGTCCCGTGTTGGGTTTTTGTGTGCAGTGTTGGTTCTTGTGTGGGCTGCCCTTGGGTTCTTGTGTTCAGGTTTGGGTTTTTGTGTGTCAAATGTTGGGTTTTTGTGTTTCAGTTGGTTCTTTTGTGTCTGCGTTGGTTTCCCTTTTGTTGGGCAGTGGGTTTGGGTTTTTGTTTTGTCAGTGTTTGGGTTTTTGTGTTCAGTGTTGGTTCTTGTTTTGTCATGTTGGTTTTTGTGTGTCAGTGTTGGGTTTTTGTGTGTCTGTGTTGGTTCTTGTTCATGTTGGGTTTTTTGTTGGGCAGTGTTTGGGTTTTTTTGGGGGTCCGGGGGGGGGGGGGGGTTTTTGTGAGTCATGTTGGTTCTTTTGTGGCAGTTTTTGGTTTTTTTGTTGGGGTCAGTGTTGGGTTTTGGGTCAGTTTGGTTTTTTGTGTGTCAGTGTTGGTTCTTTGTGTGTCAGTGTTTTTCTTGTTTTTGTCTTTTGTTGGGCTTGGTCAGTGTTGGTTCTTGGTGCCCGTGTTGATTTTGTGTTTTCAGTGTTGGTTCCTTTTGTGTCAGTGTTGGTTCTTGGGGTCATTGTTGGTTTTGTGTTTTCACTTTTTGGTTCTTTTGAGTCAGTGTTGGGTTTTGTGTGTCAGTGTTGGTTCTTGTGTGTCAGTGGTTTTGGGTTTTTTGTGTGTCGGTTTTTTTTTTGTGTCAGTGTTGGCTCTTTTTGTTTTGTGTGTGTTGGGTTTTTGTGCAGTGGGGGGTTCTTGGGGTGTCCGTTTGGTTCGTGTTTTCATGTGGTTTTTGTTTGTTTAGTGTTGGTTTTTTGTGTGCACTGTTGGTTCTTTTGTGTCACTTTTTGGTTCTTATTTTGTCACTGTTGGTTCTTGTGTCCCCTGTTTTGGGTTTTTGTGTTTTCACTGTTGGTTTTTTAAAAGTGGGCACTGTTGGGTTCTTGTGTGTCATGTTTGTTCTTGTGTGTCCCCTGTTGGTTCTTGTGTGTCACTGTTGGTTCTTGGTGTCATGTTGGTTCTTGTGTGCACGTTTGGGGTTTGTTTGTGCCCTTGTTTGGTTTTTATTGCCTACATTTGTTCCCTTTTTTACGTTTTTATCACCCAGTTGTGGTTGCAGGGTCGATTCACAGCTCCCGGCCCCGCATCTTCCTGGTCCCCTAAAAGCTATGGTTTTGGGTCCTGGGGTTTCCCCTACATTTATTTCCCTATTCTACTTTTCCCGAAAAACTCTGTGACTAAAAAAAAACTTCCTAACACCCTGTGACATCTGTGTCTTTAACTTCCCAAATTTTGACCCCTTGTTGCTGTGTCCCCTCTTGGAACACCCGTCTCTGTCCACCTTGTTGGGTTCCCTCTCAGTATTTTAAATATTGTTTTTTCCTTTAGTTAGGTTTTTTGGCTTTTACCCCCGACTGTATTTTTGGGCTGAGGTTTTTTCTTTCCCTTTCCCCAAACTTCATGATTTTGTACTTGGTGAAGTTGAATCCAGGAGCCCAGTTTCTGGATTAAGCCACAGCCTTCCCGATCCGGTTTTTTGGGGAGTCCCGCCCGGTTCCTTTTCCCCCCTTTACATCGTCTTTCAAACGGGGGCCTTTGAGTCTATTTTTCCCTTTTGTCCCTTGGGATTCATATATACCAGAAAACAGTACGGGCAAAAGGGCTGACCCTTCTGGGGAACCCCGCCGGCACAGGCGCCCACTTTGAAGCTCCCTCCCCGTAAACCTATCTCACTGATGTCTTCCCGTCAGGTTTTTTTCGAACCATTGCTTTTTCCAAACCCTGTTAAAACCTGCCTGGGGCCCTCCCCCTTTTGGGAAATGGTCTCTTGTGTGGAAAATGTGTCAAAAGTTCTTTTGTCCCAAAAAAAATCAGTCTACCCTCCCCTTTTTTCTCTTTTGTTTTTACTGCTGTCACCTTTTTCATAGAGCTCTAGTAGGTTTGTGACACAGGATTTCCCGTCTCTGAATTAGTGCTGGTTGTTGTTGATAAGTTCATTCCTTTCTAGGTGGTACACCACTCTTCTCCTGATAATCTTCTCCATTACTTTGCATACTATACATATCACTGGTCTGTAGTTTAATGTTTCGTGTCTGTCTCCTTATTTAAAAATTGGGACTATATTTGCTGTCTTCCATACCTCAGGTAGTCGCCTTGTTTCGATAGATGAGTTGTAATAAAGTTGGTAGAATTACCGACAATATGTAAAGTAAAAGGACACAAGTGCAACTAATGTGACATATATTGTGGCAACGTTTCGCTCTCCAGGAGCTTTGTCAAGCCATTACAAACAATTCATGGACACAGAGGGTATATAAAGGCTCAGAGTGAGGTGCAATGCTAGTGAGGTACCATTTCGATGTTCACTAGTGGTGGTAGTAGTAGTAGTAGTAGTAGTAGTAGTAGTAGTAGTAGTAGTGACAAAAGTAATACAATATGGTAGAGCAATTAATTCGTACATGAGTAAAAGGATATAAAAGCTATTACTTGGGTAACATAAAAATAGGTTGGACAAATATAGACTGGAAAGAGGCAGCTTGTTTCAGTGTTCACTCTCTGTAATGTGCTTTGTGTAGTATAACAGGAGAGACTATGTGATGGCAGGGTTTACTGTTTTCAGGAGGATTCTTGCTAAGACTTCGGAGATGGTGAAGCTGCCGTTGTTTTGTTTAATTGTATTCGAAACAGCGATCAGTGCTGATTCGAGGCACTTGCGTCTGCTGAAATTAGTTTCATTGATCACTAATTGGGCGTCTCTGAATTTCATGAGATGATTGGTGGAATTTCGGTGTTGTACACAGGCGTTGTTCAAGTTATCGTTCCTACATGCGTAAATGTGTTCATTGAGGCGGGTGTCGAGGTTTCTTGCTGTTTCACCTACGTAAATCTTGTCACAGCCTCCACAGGGTATAGTGTAAACTCCTGCATTGACTGGTTCGTGGTGCTTGGATTTTGTCCTGGATTTTGTGCTAGAAGCGATGGCGACTCTGGCGTTAGCTTGTGAAAGTACTTTAGAAACGTTCAGTGCAACCTGGCTGTTGGGAAGAATTATAACTTTGTTGGGAGTGGTGTTGATGCGTGGAGAATTAATGATCTGAAGAGCTCTTTTCTTGCAGTCTTTGATGAAAAAAGAAGGAAAATGTAACTCAGTGAATGTTTGGTGAATGTATGTACATTCCTCATCAAGAAACTCAGGACTACAAATTCGGTATGCTCTTAGGAAAAACCCGATGATGATGCCTCTTTTGGTCTTGGTATCTTGACTGGAATAGAAGTGTGTGAGATCATTTTTATTGGTGGGTTTCCGATAAACTTGAAATCTTAGGTTGTTGTCTACTTTGTGAATGAGGACGTCGAGGAAAGGTAGCTTGTCATTGGACTCTTCTTCTAGTGTAAACTGGATTGCCGGTTCACCTGCGTTGAGCCTTGCCTGAAGATCCCGTACATCAAAACGTTTTGGAGTTATTACGAGGACATCGTCCACGTAACGTAACCAAGTGACGCTTGAAGGGATGATGTTGGCGAAGTGTTCGGACTCTAGGTGTTCCATGTATAAGTTGGCTAGGACGGCACTTATGGGGGACCCCATTCCGTAGGTTTGTTTGTAGAGCTTGTTATTGAAAGAAAAACAGTTGAAATTAACACAGAGTTCAGTCAAGTCAACAAAATCTCCGGGAGGTAGAGGAAGATTAAATGTTGGCGAAGTGTTCGGACTCTAGGTGTTCCATGTATAAGTTGGCTAGGACGGCACTTATGGGGGACCCCATTCTGTAGCTTTGTTTGTAGAGCTTGTTATTGAAAGAAAAACAGTTGAAATTAACACAGAGTTCAGTCAAGTCAACAAAATCTCCGGGAGGTAGAGGAAGATTAAGGTCCTGATTGACTTTACGTCGTAGAACCTCGATGGCTTTTTTGGTAGGTACTTTTGTGAAGTGGGAAGTCACATCCAAACTGCTTAGTTTCTTGTTACGGATGGAGAGGTTACGGATGCGATTGAGAAGGTCGCCTGAGTGTTTAAGATGAGCGGGGCTAATGGTCCCCAGAAGGCAGGAAAGATGTTTGGCAAGAACTCGGGCTAGTTTGTGTGGAGCACTGCCTATTCCTGACGTGATTGGTCTGAGAGGAATATTGTGTTTATGGGTCTTGGGTAAACCATACATGTGTGCTGTTTAGGTTGCTTGGTAACAAGTACAGAAGTTTCTTCCCTTCTCTAGTGCGTTTGAGTATTTGTCTGGTTTTGTATAGAAAATCTTTGGTGAGCGTCTCCCACTGTTGAGTGCTGATGGGTTCGTATGTAGATTGATCATTCAAAAGGTCCATCATTTTAGTGTTGTAGTCACTGGTGTTGAGTATGACGACTCCACCTCCTTTGTCGGCGGTGGTGACGATAATGTTGGGGTCGTTGGCGAGGTTCTTAAGGGCAGTGACGTATCGTCTAGGAAGATTAGAAGAAGGTTCACATAAAGCTGCAGTGAGAAGGCCCTGTATATAACCCTTCTGGAAGTTGCTGTCACTGTGTCTATGGTTCCTGGTAACTAGATTGAGTTGATAGTTAGGTTTGCGTATGTTGGTGGTAAATTTGAGTCCGAACACTTCGCCAACATCATCCCTTCAAGCGTCACTTGGTTACGTTACGTGGACGATGTCCTCGTAATAACTCCAAAACGTTTTGATGTACGGGATCTTCAGGCAAGGCTCAACGCAGTTGAACCGGCAATCCAGTTTACACTAGAAGAAGAGTCCAATGACAAGCTACCTTTCCTCGACGTCCTCATTGACAAAGTAGACAACAACCTAAGATTTCAAGTTTATCGGAAACCCACCAATAAAAATGATCTCACACACTTCTATTCCAGTCAAGATACCAAGACCAAAAGAGGCATCATCATCGGGTTTTTCCTAAGAGCATACCGAATTTGTAGTCCTGAGTTTCTTGATGAGGAATGTACATACATTCACCAAACATTCACTGAGTTACATTTTCCTTCTTTTTTCATCAAAGACTGCAAGAAAAGAGCTCTTCAGATCATTAATTCTCCACGCATCAACACCACTCCCAACAAAGTTATAATTCTTCCCAACAGCCAGGTTGCACTGAACGTTTCTAAAGTACTTTCACAAGCTAACGCCAGAGTCGCCATCGCTTCTAGCACTTCAATAAAGGATCTAACCAGGACAAAATCCAAGCACCACGAACCAGTCAATGCAGGAGTTTACACTATACCCTGTGGAGGCTGTGACAAGATTTACGTAGGTGAAACAGCAAGAAACCTCGACACCCGCCTCAATGAACACATTTACGCATGTACATAAGAACATAAGAACATAAGAACGAAGGAACACTGCAGAAGGCCTACTGGCCCATGCGAGGCAGGTCCAAGTCTCCTACCGGCTTAAGCCAATGCACCCAACCTAGTCAGGTCAGGTCACATTGACTTAAGGGAGGAACACGGCAACCGACCTGGTAGCACAAGCTATCAGGTCTAACTCACACCCACCCACATCCACTCATGTATTTATCCAACCTATTTTTAAAGCTACACAACGTTCTGGCCTCTATAACAGTACTTGGGAGTTTGTTCCACTCATCCACAACTCTATTACCAAACCAGTACTTTCCTATATCCTTCCTGAATCTGAATTTTTCCAACTTAAAACCATTGCTGCGAGTCCTGTCTAGGCTAGATATTTTCAGCACACTATTTACATCCCCTTTATTTATTCCTGTCTTCCATTTATACACCTCAATCATATCCCCCCTAATTCTACGTCTTTCTAGAGAGTGCAGATTCAGGGCCCTTAGTCTATCCTCATAGGGAAGGTTTCTGATACATGGGATCAACTTTGTCATCCTCCTTTGTACATTTTCCAGAGAATTTATATCCATTCTGTAATAAGGTGACCAAAACTGTGCAGCATAATCTAAATGAGGCCTAACCAAGGATGTATAGAGTTGAAGAACAACCTGAGGACTCCTATTTTTTATGCTTCTTGATATGAAGCCAAGGATTCTATTAGCTTTATTGCGAACACTTATGCACTGTTGTCTTGGTTTCAGATTACTGCTAACCAGAACTCCCAAATCCTTTTCGCAATCCGTAATATTAAGATCTACATTATTTAGTTTATATGTGGCATGGTTATTGTCCTGTCCAACATTTAGAACTTTGCATTTGTCTATACTAAACTGCATCTGCCACTTCTCCGACCACTGCATCAGTCTATTCAAATCTTCCTGGAGTGCTCGAATGTCCTCGTCAGAATGAATTCGACGGCCTATTTGGTGTCATCGGCAAACTTGCCGATGTCGCTCTTATGCCCTCATCTATGTCGTTTATGTAGATTGTGAACAGCAGGGGGCCCAACACTGCCCCCTGTGGAACACCGCTCGTGACACTTCCCCACTCTGATTTCTCCCCATTTATGCAAACTCTCTGCTGCCTATTTGTCAACCATGCCTCTATCCAGGAAAAAATTTCTCCTCCTATTCCATGTGCTTTAATTTTCCTCAATAGTCTCTGATGTGGGACCCTGTCAAAAGCCTTACTGAAGTCCATATACACAATATCATATTCATTACCATGATCTACCTCCTCAAATACCTTAGTGAAAAAAGTTAATAAATTCGTAAGGCAGGAACGCCCCTTTGTAAAACCATGCTGAGATTCGTTGATTAATTTATGCTTTTCAAGGTGGCTACGAACTGCCTCGGCAATTATTGATTCCATAAATTTTCCCACTATGGAGGTTAGGCTTATTGGTCTATAGTTCGAAGCTAAGGTCTGTCACCTGTTTTGAAAATAGGTATCACATTTGCCATTTTCCACTTATCTGGCACCATGCCAGTTTGTAGTGATATGTTGAAAAGATTAGCCAAAGGTGTGCTAAGCTCCTCTTTACATTCCTTTAGAACCCTTGCATACAGTTCATCAGGGCCTGGGGATTTGTTAGGTTTTAATTTATCTATTTGCCTAAGGACCATGTCACTTGTGACCCTAATAGTGCACAGTTTATTATCGTCCTGTTCTACATAATTTATCATTACTGGAATATCGCTGGTATCCTCCTGTGTAAAACTGAGAGGAAGTATGTGTTAAAAATTCTACACATTTCCTTATCACTGTCAGTGAGCTGACCCGAGGAACTTTTGAGTGGGCCTATCTTGTCCCTGATCTTACTTCTGTATACCTGAAAGAATCCTTTTGGGTTAGTCTTCGATTCTCTTGCAACTTTAACCTCATAATCTCTTTTTGCTTTTCTAATTCCCTTTTTTATTTCTCTCTTTAACTGAATATATCGATTTCTCAATTGCCCCTCTCCTCTTTTGATTTGCCTATATATGCCTCTCTTTGACCAATCAGATATTTTAATCTATTGTTCATCCATTTAGGATCATTTTTGTTTGATCTAATTTCCCTATTTGGAACATAATTTGACTGAGCAGCTAGAACTATGCCCTGGAAAGCATCATATCGGCAACCATCACCACCTACCTGACCCTTAGTCAGGTCATTCCAGTTCAGCCCACCTAAGTAATTTTTCAGTCCTATGAAATCAGCCAAGCGAAAGTCAGGGACGGAGACTTGATTGCCATTATTAGGGGAATTCCATGATATATTAAAACTGAGTGATTTGTGATCACTTTCCCCAAGCTCATCATTAACCTCAAGATTATTAATTAGTGTTTCCCTACTGGCAAGAACCAAGTCAAGGAGGTTATTTCCCCTAGTTGGCTCTGTCACAAACTGTTTTAAAAAACAATCCTGGATCGTATCAGAAAGTCACCTGACTCAAAATTTCCTGTCAAATTGCTCCAGTCAATCTGTCTATAGTTGAAAATCTCCCATTAGCACAACATTTTCGTATGTAGATGCCTTACGAATTTCGTCCCATAGAAGTTTACTGCACTCCCTATCAGATTTGGGGCCCTGTAAATCACACCCAAAATTAGTTTTTCTCGGCCCTCGAGAAGCTGTAACCAAACAGATTCAGTGGCTGACGCTTTAATTTAATATCTTGTCTAACACAACAATTTAAATTGTCTCTGACATACATCGCTACTCCACCACCTTTCCTGTTGACCCTGTCAGTGTGGAATAATTTATAGCCTTGTATGTGACATTCAGAGGGCATCTCTCTATCTTTCAGATTGAGCCAGGTCTCTGTTATAGCAATAATATCTATGTTTCCTGCACTTGCAATTAATCTTAGCTCATCTATCTTATTTCTTACACTCCTGCTATTAGTATAGTAAACCTTAAGGGAGCTAGTCCCTTGCTGCCCTCTGCTGTCCCCCTTTGTTTGCTGACCTGATCTATTGTCTTTATTTATAACTTCATGCTGAATGCCTTTATACATTTACTGTTTCCAACCCAAGTGTTGCAACCTGCTTGTTTCCCACACAACCCATACCTCTATCTTCCATCAGTTTAAAATCATAGGCATTTCACCAATGGCCTTCTCAATCGAGTCTGCAAGTGCTACCACCCCAGCCCCAGAGAGATGTACCCCATCCCTTGCATACATATCATGTTTGCCATAAAAGTTGTTCCAGTTGTCAATGAATGGGATTGCAAGTTCCTTGCAGTATCTGTCTAGCCGCAATTTACACCAATTGCCCTAGACAACCATTCATTTCCTACTCCCCTTCTAGGCAAGATGCTACATATGATTGGGATCCCTCCCTTAGACTTAATGAAATCTATAGCTGACCTGTACTTATCTAGCAGCTCTTCTCTCCTACCCTTCCCAATATCATTTCCACCAGCACTGAGACAGATAATGGGCTTGCTCCCATTACCTGACATGATATTATCCAGCCTGTTGACAATGTCCCCAACACCAGCTCCAGGGAAGCACACTCTATCTCTCATCTTCTTATTCCTATTACAAAAAGCACGGTCAATGTATCTTACCTGAGAGTCACCAACCACAAGAATGCGCTTACCTCCATTAGCAGGGGCAGTAGTACCCTTACCTTCACTGGCCACTGAAGTACATTCATCCTGAAGAACAGAGAAGCGATTTCCTACCTTCAGATCTTCACTCTTAACTTTCCTTACTCTGATGCGCCTTCCATTACTGTGAACTACTCGCCACTTGTAGCAGGTGCTGGGCTGCACGATAACTTGAACAACGCCTGTGTACAACACCGAAATTCCACCAATCATCTCATGAAATTCAGAGACGCCCAATTAGTGATCAATGAAACTAATTTCCGCAGACGCAAGTGCCTCGAATCAGCACTGATCGCTGTTTCGAATACAATTAAACAAAACAACGGCAGCTTCACCATCTCCGAAGTCTTAGCAAGAATCCTCCTGAAAACAGTAAACCCTGCCATCACATAGTCTCTCCTGTTATACTACACAAAGCACAGAGAGTGAACACTGAAACAAGCTGCCTCTTTCCAATCTATATTTGTCCAACCTATTTTTATGTTACCCAAGTAATAGCTTTTATATCCTTTTACTCATGTACGAATTAATTGCTCTACCATATTGAATTACTTTTGTCACTACTACTACTACTACTACTACTACCACCACTAGTGAACATCGAAATGGTACCTCACTAGTATTGCACCTCACTCTGAGCCTTTATATACCCTCTGTGTCCATGAATTGTTTGTAATGGCTTGACAAAGCTCCTGGAGAGCGAAACGTTGCCACAATATATGTCACATTAGTTGCACTTGTGTCCTTTTACTTTACAGATAGATGAGTTGAAGACTGTTGTTAGTGCTTGTTCTTGTGCGCCTGTGTGTGTTCACACAGACAGACAGACAGATTGACAGATAAACAGACAAACAGACAGACAAGTCACAATAACTTTATGGTAGTAAATCGTAGGATTATAGAGGCACCTATATAAAAATGAAGCTAGGACGGCATTTTGACCAGTCCTGAATTATTGTCAAGTTCAAATAAACGAGAAAAAACAGAGAAGACCAGAATACGAGTCATTCCCCTCCTTTTTTTCAGATCTCTTTTTAGTCTTCTTCTCTTTTGCTCTTTCATGTCCAGTTGTGATATGACAGTGACTCAGGATGAGTCACACGAATCATCTTACATGTCAGTGTTGCCAGTTTATTTACATAAACGTTGAGAGCCTCCAGCAGAAGACCGGTCCGTGGGATCTACACTCACTGAGTTCTTCCCACACTCTTACTCTCAAGAGCACTTGCTGCTCTCTCCGTCTTAGACCTAGTCATTGATCCATCACACACCATGTTACTCTCACTCGACGTTATTACATCCAAACAACGTTGTTTTTCTTACTTATGGAAGACCTGGATGTTGAGATAATTTCCAACTGTCAGAACTTCAGCATCTCACAATTTGTTGTTGTAGTTCAAGATACCTAAAAACTGTTCAGGCAAGATTTAACATTACGATATCTTAGTTGATTTTTAGAGATTGTCCTGGAGAAAAGGAGAGAGAGATGCGAGGGGGAAGAGAATGAAACTAAGTTAAAATACGGAAATAGTGAGTGAAAAAGATTTTCAAATAGAAAGGGAAGGAGAGAGAGACTGGATTGGTAAGAGAGAAACGGATTTTACGATGAGGAGACAAGAGAGTGTTTGAAACTGGATTGAGAAAATAGCCCTACTTAGAAAATTGAGATAGAACAATTGGAATTAAGGTGGAAGAATGAGTGGGATTTTAGGAAGAAGGAAAAGGGAATAGGGATTACGAGAGAGAGTTGAATTAAATTAGAAAGGAGTGAGAGAGACAGAGCTGAAATTAGGGAGAAAAATAGAGTTGGAATTAGGAAGGAGAGAGCGGAATTAGGGAGTAAGAGAGAGAGTTTGGAAATTAGAGAGAGGTAGAGTGTGATAGCAGGGAGATGGAGGGGAGTTGAAGGAAAAGTGAAAAATTTTAATAAATTTGAGAGAAGGGTTGCAAATTAGGTGTTTGTAAAAAGTGTGCTAGAGAGAGAGATTAGGAATTAGAGTGTGAGTTAGAGGAGACGGAGTAGAATGATAAGATTGAGGTGATGTTTAAGTAGAGGGAGAGATGAATAGAGTGTGTTAGAGAGACGGAGAGATGAAGATGAGTGTGTTAGAGAGACGGAGAGATGAAGATGAGTGTGTTAGAGAGAGGAGAGATGAAGATGAGTGTGTTAGAGAGAGGGAGAGATGAAATGAGTGTTAGAGAGAGGGAGACATGAAGATGAGTGTAGATTAGAGAGAGAAGGGAGAGATGAAGATGAGTGTGCTAGAGAGAGGGAGAGATGAAGATGAGTGTGTTAGAGAGAGGGAGAGATGAAGATGAGTGTGTTAGAGAGAGGGAGAGATGAAGATGAGTGTGTTAGAGAGAGGGAGAGATGAAGATGAGTGTGTTAGAGAGAGGGAGAGATGAAGATGAGTGTGTTAGAGAGACGGAGAGATGAAGATGAGTGTGTTAGAGAGAGGGAGAGATGAGTGTGTTGGTAAGGAGAGCTGATGGTAAATGTTTATAAATAACGGTGTTGGTGTGAGGGAGAGATTTGAGGGGAAGTGTGTGTAAATGTGTTGGAGGGGGGAGGGGATGTGAGGGAGTGTGTAAATGTGTTGGAGGGAGGGAAGGGGATGTGAGGGAGTGTGTAAATGTGTTGGAGGGAGGGAAGGGGATGTGAGGGAGTGTGTAAATGTGTTGGAGGGAGGGAAGGGGATGTGAGGGAGTGTGTAAATGTGTTGGAGGGAGGGAAGGGGATGTGAGGGAGTGTGTAAATGTGTTGGAGGGAGGGAAGGGGATGTGAGGGAGTGTGTAAATGTGTTGGAGGGAGGGAAGGGGATGTGAGGGAGTGTGTAAATGTGGAGGGAGAGAGAGCTCAGTGTTGACGAGAGGATATATCTCCACTATCCGTGTGAGCAAGCCTCTCACTCGCTCAATACTCTTGCCCTTCTCTTTTATCCCTCTACCTCCTCTCTCTCATGCTTTTATTCATACTCTCTCTCTCTCTCTCTCTCTCTCTCTCTCTCTCTCTCTCTCTCTCTCTCTCTCTCTCTCTCTCTCTCTCTCTCTCTCTCTCTCTCTCTCTCTCTCTCTCTATCTCTCTATCTCTCTCCTTTCCGATCACTGAAGAGTGACAAGTCCATCCAAAAACCTTTTAACATCTTTATGATTGATGGTGATGGAAAACGAGACTTCCTCACCTGCATCACAGACCATCAACCCAGACCATCAACACAGACCATCAACACAGACCATCAACCCAGACCATCAACCCAGACCATCAACACAGACCATCAACCCAGACCATCACCACAGACCATCAACACAGACCATCACCACAGACCATCAACCCAGACCATCAACACAGACCATCAACCCAGACCATCAACACAGACCATCAACACAGACCATCAACACAGACCATCAACACAGACCATCAACACAGACCATCAACCCAGACCATCAACCTAGACCATCAACCCAGACCATCAACACAGACCATCAACACAGACCATCAACCTAGACCATCAACCCAGACCATCAACACAGACCATCAACACAGACCATCAACACAGACCATCAACCCAGACCATCAATCCAGACCATCAACACAGACCATCAACACAGACCATCAACACAGACCATCAACACAGACCATCAACCTAGACCATCAACCCAGACCATCAACACAGACCATCAACACAGACCATCAACACAGACCATCAACCTAGACCATCAACCCAGACCATCAACCTAGACCATCAATCCAGACCATCAACACAGACCATCAACCCAGATCATCAACCAAGACCAACAACCAAGACCATCAACACAGACCATCAACACAGACCATCAACCTAGACCATTAACCCAGACAATCAACCAAGACCATCAACCTAGACCATCAACCCAGACCATCAACCTAGACCATCAACCCAGACCATCAACACAGACCATCAACCAAGACCATCAACACAGACCATCAACCTAGACCATCAACCCAGACCATCAACCTAGACCATCAATCCAGACCATCAACACAGACCATCAACCTAGACCATCAACACAGACCATCAACCTAGACCATCAACCCAGACCATCAACCTAGACCATCAACCCAGACCATCAACACAGACCATCAACCAAGACCATCAACACAGACCATCAACCTAGACCATCAACCCAGACCATCAACCTAGACCATCAATCCAGACCATCAACACAGACCATCAACCTAGACCATCAACACAGACCATCAACCTAGACCATCAACCCAGACCATCAACCTAGACCATCAATCCAGACCATCAACACAGACCATCAACCCAGATCATCAACCAAGACCAACAACCAAGACCATCAACCCAGACCATCAACCCAGGCCATCAACCCAGACCATCAACCCAGACCATCAACCCAGATCATCATCCCAGACCATCACCCCAGGCCATCAACCCAGGCCATCAACCCAGACCATCACCCCAGACCATCATCCCAGACCATCAACCCAGACCATCCACCTAGACCATCAACCCCGACCATCATCCCAGACCATCAACCCCGACCATCATCCCAGACCATCACACCAGGCCATCAACCCAGACCATCAACCCAGACGATCATCCCACACCATGACCCCAGGCCATCAACCCAGACCATCACCCCAGACCATCATCCCAGACCATCAACGCTGACCATCAGCCCAGACCAACAACAGGGACCAGAGGTTCCACTGTAGCTGACTGAGAGAGGCCCAGCGGAATGCCAACCACACACCGGTCCCTTAACCTAGCTATGCCTAACTTACCTTAAACCCAGTCTCACCTAACTAAATCTAAACTAGCCTAACCTTTCCTCTTCTAACCTAACCTAGCATCTCTTCAGTGATCAGTAATCCAGCAGCAATTAGCAGAGAACAGAGCCTCCAACACTTCTTGCAGTGAATAACCCACACGAATTTAGCGCTTCCCATCTAAGCATAAATAATAAAAGCCCTGAGAATTAAGTATTCTCTTAGAGAAAGAACACCAAGAAGTTATAATTAACACGTGAAAGAGTTAATTATTATGGTAAGTAGTTAGTTCCTCTGGGACTCACTGATGACGCAGTGATTCAAAAATAACAATATCTGTTATACGAGGAATTAAACACTCGGAAAACACGTTAATTTTATATGAAATTATCGATATGATTAACTCTGTATCTTAATACAAAGTCATAGTGCCAACAGTGATACATAAAAAACTCGAGTGGAAGTATGATCTTAGTGTGGCAACGTTTCGCTCTGTGTAGAGCTTCGTCAGATCTTCAAAACGTTCTGCACAGAGCGATATGTTGTCAAAGTTTAAAGTTTATTAATAACCATATGATAGCAATCGTAAGTACAGTAGAAAATGAGAAGAAACATTTGTATGGGTCTAAAAGAATGCTGATGGATCGGAGGCAGCTTGTTGTAAATTGTACCACTGCAACATTGTACCAAGAATTAGCAGAGTCTTGCAAACTGCACTGGTTTTGCATCGGATGTTGCATCAAACATCGTTTGGCGCAACAACTGTGTATGGTTCAGAAATACTGAAAAACCTCGCATCAGAGAAGGCATATGTCGGGTGTCATTCATTCCAGGAAGGAGGATAGTAATGATCTGGATCTGCAGCTTTTCATGTGATGTGAGTATGAAAAATATAATAAAATTCGTTTGGATTTTTTTTCTGGTAATTTTAAGCATTGCTTGACTTTAAATTAAAATTTCAATCTGGCATCCCTGCTCTGAGGGAACGTCAACCAGCATCGTTAAAGATAAAAAAAAAAATGAGAGACGGCACTGTTTAATGTTAGGTGTTAATACAGTCCTTCCAGATTATGTAATATTCAAAATTCATCGTGGACGACCAGAGGAATAGCCATTTAAGGTGGAGATTTGGAAATTAAGACACCAGTATCAACCACCATGAAGACACAGTGTGTTATCTAGCAGACTCAACACGCAGCAGCAAATTACTTCACCTCCCAGGAAAGTTTATTCCCTAAGTAAGGCCTTAATAGGGATAAGAATTATGAAGGGAACCTGAGGGGGGGGGGATTATCTGAGGGATTATCTTGGTGAGCCCAGAAACATACCTGCAAACATTTAATAATTTTATATTTATCTTGTATTTCCTGTTTAAGTATGCATATGTTGTTTTATAAAGAAAGTTACAGTGGTGTTACTGTGTAATCTATGTAATGTGCTTCTACTGATCTTCCACAGGATCCTGTGGAACACCAGTAGAAGCACATTATATTAGGTCCTTCGAAATACAGTCTTTAAACTCACCGGAGCAACCTTGATGTCCTCAGTACATCAGACGAATTGCACTTCTCATACTAATAGCCTTCGAAGGCCTGAGCTTGCTACCATCTGCAGCTCATAAGACTGCCATCCCCACGAGCCCCTTTGAGGCGGGGTAGATGGCAGACCAGAGGCCTAGCTTCTCCCTACGAGCCCCGTGAGGGCGGGGAATGTGGCTAGGCCTGGGGACACTTGGTCTCAAAGATGAGGAGGTACTGTACCTCCTCCCATGGGAGACTTAAGTCTCGAGACACTCCCCAGATAGGGAGCCAAGGCCGGGTCACCACTACTTGGAAAAGACCCGGGCCGGGAGAGTACCGGCGAATAAAAAAAAAAAAAAAAAAATAGCCTTCGTTTAAGGGTGTGAGGGAATGTGTAGACCCTGGCAGTGGCAGAGTATAAACAGTCGAGTGTGGACCGATTATATGTAAGTCTCTTTAGGACACAGTATAAGCAGAACGCATTACTACCAATGACACAACTTTAGTAATTTATACAGAATTGATTGCTACCAAGTATTTAAATTAAAAAAATATATCAGATAGTGTGCATGGGGTAAGAAGAGACAAGAAAAAGCTTCAAACTCAGCTGTTCAAAATCAGGACTCAGATTAAAACTTTGTTTTATATAAAATGTTAGAATTTTATTCAGCCTAATCACAGTAAACGTAGTTTAAAAGTGCCTGAAATTTATATGATAAATCTCAGTACGCTCTTAAAGTGTAAACACAACTGTGGGAGGATTTAAATAACACAGTAATGAAGGAAATTACACTCGTTGTAGAACTAACTTTCATTTGGAAAAGTTTCGCACAGTTTGATCTCTATCAGTTCGTTTTTTATTTTTTTGGAGCTTCAGCTCTTGTTCCGCAACGAACCCTTTTTTTCCAGTTTAATAACAACATTATCTGAGTAGCAGGTGGCCTCCCTTCCTGTTAACTGAAGCTCCTCATGAAGGAACAACTATGGATATACATATACAAAATGTTTATGAAGAAGTATGATCTTTTATTTAGTCAGAAAACAACTTTCGTTGCACAAGACCCTATGGAAAGATTGAGTTCTCAAGTGCAAGTAGTGAGAGACTGCAAGTAGTGGGACTTACAGCAGGAACTAAAACCCAATCCTACGACATCGTAAAACTCGTAGTGAAACTGCGATCCAGAGGGAGACGAATTCCAGAGAAGCGCCGACAATAACTGCAACTGGAATGGCAGAAGAAGTTAAGAAACGAGTTTTAATTTATAATCTTTGGACGAATTTCGTTTTACTTACAATGTTACATAGCAACACAAATAAGTGTCGGACACTGAAAACACACTTTAGTTAATTCGCCAGCGTTGAACCCGCAAGCGTTGACAGATCAGAACTTCATCCTGTTTCCTACTTGTATGTCTCATAACAATAAAAATGCTTTCAAATGAGCTGATGTAGGTAACAGCTCTTAGCTTGCCAATAAAGTTAGGAATCCTTAACCTGTAAATAGCTGTCAATAAAGCTAGGGATCCTTAACCTTGTCAAACCCTGTGTTAAAAAAAAAAAAAAAAAAAAAACTAACTTTAGGTTCTTAGGGAAATTCCCTCTCATGGGGCTGCACTTTGATGTTGAGTGAAGGGTTCTTGAACCAAGTAACTGTCGTCACCATCCACTTTTTTTAGTCAGTTCTGACTGCCTATCATTCCTAAGGCACTGTATGACCTTTACAATATACATGTATCATCCTATTAGAACCCTCGTTGTCATATATATATATATATATATATATATATATATATATATATATATATATATATATATATATATATATTATATATATATATATATATATATTATATATATATGTATATATATATATATATATAAATATATATATATAATATATATATATATATATATATATATATATATATATATATATATATATATTATATATATATGGGATGGGAATCCTTAGCTCAAGTACTTTCACACTTCTCAGTGCGTCATCAGGAGCTGTGCAATGTTGCAAGGGCAGTACCAACCCCCATTACCAACAATACCACCAGTCCGATGACATTCTTCTTTGCAAATATACAGGGTCTAAAGCCAGCAACAAACAACAAAATACCTTTCATCCGTGGACTGCCTGCAGAGGCAAAGGCAATGTTCGCGACTTTCACTGAGACCCACATAAAGGATCACTTGGACAACGAAATATGGATCCCAGGTTACAACCTATACAGATGTGACAGAGTGAACAGGCAAAAGGGGGGGGGGGTTGGCCTGTACATTGCAGAGTCACTTGTTTGCTCAGAACTGCTAAATGCCTCAAATGATGTAGTGGAAGTTTTAGCAGTAAAGGTCGAGAACTAAAACCTAGTCATTGTGGTAGTCTACAAGCCTCCGGATGCAACATCCCAGCAATTCCAGGAACAGCTGTTAAAAATTGACCACTGTCTGGAAAATCTTCCAGCTCCTGCACCCAACATCTTGCTCCTGGGGGATTTCAACTTAAGGCACCTAAAATGGAGGAATATAGCAAATAATATTGTTGCAGTAATAACACCAGGAGGCAGCTCTGATGAAAACTCACACTCACACGAGCTTTTAAATCTCTGCACAAAATTCAATTTAAACCAGCAAATAATAGAGCCTACTAGACTGGAGAATACACTAGACCTCATCTTCACTAACAATGATGATCTGATAAGAAATGTCACCATATCAAAAACAATATACTCAGATCACAACATAATTGAGGTTCAGACACGTATGCGTGGAGCCCCAGACCGACATAATGAGACTAGTCACGAGGGAGCATTCACCAAATTCAACTTCAATGACAAAAACATAAAGTGGGACCAAGTAAACCAAGTCCTAACCGATATAAGCTGGGAAGATATACTAAGCAACACAGACCCCAACTTATGCCTAGAACAGATTAACTTGGTGGCACTCGATGTATGCACAAGGCTTATTCCTCTACGAAAAAGGAGGAGTAGATGTAAAATAGAAAGAGACAGGCGCTCCCTTTACAGGCGACGGAAAAGAATAACAGAGCGGCTAAAAGAGGTCAATATATCTGAAATGCGTAGGGAGACACTGGTCAGAGAAATAGCAAGCATCGAACTTAAGCTAAAGGAATCTTATAGGAGTCAGGAATCGCGGGAAGAACTAAAAGCCATAAACGAAATCGAAAGAAACCCAAAGTATTTCTTCTCCTATGCCAAATCAAAGTCGAGAACAACGTCCAGTATTGGCCCCTACTTAAACAAGATGGGTCCTACACAGATGACAGCAAGGAAATGAGTGAGCTACTCAAGTCCCAATATGACTCAGTTTTTAGCAAGCCGCTAACCAGACTGAAAGTCGAAGATCAAAATGAATTTTTTATGAGAGAGCCACAAAATTTGGTTAACTCAAGCCTATCCGATGTTATCCTGACGCCAAATGACTTCGAACAGGCGATAAATGACATGCCCATGCACTCTGCCCCAGGGCCAGACTCATGGAACTCCGTGTTCATCAAGAACTGCAAGAAGCCCCTATCACGAGCCTTTTCCATCCTATGGAGAGGGAGCATGGACACGGGGGTCGTCCCACAGTTACTAAAAACAACAGACATAGCCCCACTCCACAAAGGGGGCAGTAAAGCAACAGCAAAGAACTACAGACCGATAGCACTAACATCCCATATCATAAAAATCTTTGAAAGGGTCCTAAGAACCCATCAGTTACACAACCCAGGGCAACATGGGTTTAGAAGAGGTCGCTCCTGTCTGTCTCAACTATTGGATCACTACGACAAGGTCCTAAATGCACTAGAAGACAAAAAGAATGCAGATGTAATATATACAGACTTTGCAAAAGCCTTCGACAAGTGTGACCATGGCGTAATAGCGCACAAAATGCGTGCTAAAGGAATAACAGGAAAAGTCGGTCGATGGATCTATAATTTCCTCACTAACAGAACACAGAGAGTAGTCGTCAACAGGGTAAAGTCCGAGGCAGCTACGGTGAAAAGCTCTGTTCCACAAGGCACAGTACTCGCTCCCATCTTGTTCCTCATCCTCATATTCGACATAGACAATCATGTCAGCCACAGCACCGTGTCTTCCTTTGCAGATGACACCCGAATCTGCATGACAGTGTCTTCCATTGCAGACACTGCAAGGCTCCAGGCGGACATCAACCGAATCTTTCAGTGGGCTGCAGAAAACAATATAAATTTCAACTATGAGAAATTTCAATTACTCAGATATGGTAAACACGAGAATAAATCTTCATTCATGATTACAAAAACAAATTCTGCCAACAAATAAGCGAAAGACCAATCGTCAAAGACCTGGAGTGATCAGTCAGGAGGATCTCCACCTGCAAGGACAGGTAACATTGATCAAACGAAAACATCTGCTAGAAAAATGACAGGATGATAATGAGGAACCTCAAGAACTAGGAGGGGGGGAGCCAAGCCCCATGATGACACTCTTCAGGTCACATTGTTCTATCTAAGGCTGGAATATTGCTGCACACCTAACCAGCACCTTTCAAGCAGGAGAAATGCTGACCAAGAAAATGTCTGAGAACCTTCACTGCGCGCATAACGGAGATAAAACACCTCAATTACTGAAGCGCTTGAGGTTCCTAAACCTGTATTCCCTGGAACGCAGGCGGGAGAGAAACATGATTATAATACGACCTGAAAATCCCTAGAGGGACTAGTACCGATCTGTGCACAACGAAAATCACTTCACTAACGAAAGCAAAAGACTTGGCAGACAATGCAACATCCCCCCAATGAAAAGCAGGGGTGTCACAGCACGATAAGAGATCATACAATTAAATTGCAGGGGCCCGATACTGTTCAACTGCCTCCCAGCATACATAAGTGATTACCAACAGACGCCCTGGCAGTCTAGTCAAGCTGGCACTGGACAAGCCCTAAAGTCGTTATCCTGACCAGCCGGGCTGTGGAGCTCGTACGTTTGGTTTGCGTGCAGCCAGATCACAGCCTGGTTGATCAGGCTCTGAACCACCAGGAGGCTCTGACACAGACCGGCCCGCGGTGCTAATGACCCCGGAACTCTCCTCTCCCAGGATAAACTCCAGGAGAAAAAGGCCAAATTTTTTCAGAGGTGGTAGCGCGGGTGACCCATCCAATATAGACTGAGGAGAGAGGCCAGAGGAATGGCCAACCACCCACCTTCCCCCCCCCTCACACAAGTTAAAAAATTTAAAAAGTATTAGTTTGGCTATTAACAATCTTCCTAGCTAATTTACCTCACTAACTGCAAAACTGTGCGCTACTCCACGCCAACCCCATATTTGGGTCGGGTGTAAGTTAGGTGAGGCTATCAGGCCTATGGTTAGGTAAGGGCATGCAAGACTGCTCAAGTTTCCAGCACTTAACTTCCTTATCAAGGAATGGGAATAGTTGGTGTGTGTGAGATCACTGATGTATTGTGTGTGTGTGTGTGTGGTGTGTGTGTGTGTGTGTGGTGTGTGTTGTGTGTGTGTGTGTGTTGTGAGTGGTATGGTGTGAGTGTTGTGTGTGGTGTGTGGTGTGAGTGTATGTTTGTGAGTGTGTACTCAGCATAATTGTACTCACCTATTTGTGGTTGCAGGGGTCGAGTCCTAGCTCTGGGCCCCGCCACTTCACACCGGTTGCTACTAGACCCTCTCTCCTCCTCCCCGCTCCATAGCGTTAATTCAAACCTCGTCTTAAAAACTGTATGGTTCCTGCCTCCACTACTTCATTTTCTAGGCTATTCACTGCCTTACAACTCTATGACTGAAGAAATACTTCCTATTATCTCTACTGACTCATTGTGTCCTTCAACTTCCAAATGTGGCCTCTTGTATTTCTGGTGTCGCCTCCCTGGAACATCTTCCTTGTCCACCTATGTCGTATTCCACGCATATTTGATATGTCGTTATCATGTCCTGCCCCTGACCTCCTGTTCCTCCATGTCGTCAGGGCCGATTTCCCTTAATCTTTCTCTTCATAGGACATTCCCCATAGCTCTGGAACTAACCATGTTGCAAACCTTTGTACTTCTCTAGTTTCTTGACGTGCTTATCAATAGCGGGTTCCTAACAGTTGCAGCATACTCCAGTATGGGCCAGACATACACGTGTAACAGTGTCTTGAATGATATCCTTACTAAGGTGTCGAATGGCTGTTCTCAGGTATGCAGGGGCGCACATATGCCTGCAGCAGTTATCTGATTGATGTGTGCTTTCCGGAGACCATGCCGTGTTATACTCACCCTAGATCTTTCTCCTTGAGTGAGGTTTGCAGTCTTTGGCCACCTAGCCTATACTCTGTCTGTGGTCTACTGTGCCCTTCCCTATCTTCATGACCTTTGCATTTGCGAGGCAATTAAATTCGAGAAGCCATTTGGCGGACCAGGTGTCCGGTCTGTCCAGGTCTCTATGAAGTCCTGCCTGGTCCTCATCAGATTTAAATTCTCCTCATTAACTTCACATCAACTGCAAACATGGAGCACTTCCTGATTCTAACCCTACCTCTGCGTACACATATACCAAAAAAAGCACTGTCCTAGGACCGACCCCTGTGGACCCCGCTCGTCACAGTGCCCACTGTGATAGCATCAATCGTACCATGACTCTTGTGCCTCCCGTGTCAGGTATTCTCTATCCATGCAGTGCCTTCCTCTGTTATATGCGCCTGATGCGCTAGCTTCTGCAACTAATCTCTTGTCTGAGGAACTGTGGGTCAAAGTCCTTCTTGCAGTCCAAGAGAATGCAATCAACCCACCCTCTCTCTCTTGTCTTACTTCTGTTATTTTATCGTAAAACGTCCAGAAGGGTTTTGACACAGATTTGCCTTCCGTTGGTGTGAGTGTGTGTGGTGTTGCGTGTGTGTGTGTGGTGTGTGTGTCTGTGTGTGGTGTCTGTGTGTGTATGTGTTGTGTGTGTGTGGAGGTGTGTGTGTGTGTGTGTGTGTGTGTGTGGTGTGTCCTGTGTGTGTTGTATGTGTGTGTGTTATTGTGTTGTGTGTGTGTGTGGCAAGCGTTCTTATTCCTTTAGTAGGAATGTTAAATTAGTTTTAATTCCGTGATTATGCCCATGATGCTAAGACCATACTGATCCGAGGCGAACACTGCTGTCACTCATAACACCGTACACACAAACACACACACACACAACACACTACACACGCTTGGAGCTAGCGATCAAGTGGTTCTGAGTTTTGACTATATATCAGAGTAACAAGTGGAGAAGGTAACAGGAACGAGGGGACAGGCCAAACTATAAAAGTGAGGGACTACACAGGTATGATGAAACTTCCTGCAGGAGGTCAGTGACAGAGAAATGGTAGGTAAATCAGTAAACTAGATGATGGAATATGTGGCAACAAAGTTCAAGGAGTCAGAGTAAAGTTTGTTCCCAGGGAAACGTGAAATAATAGGAAACCCAAAACTAGTCCTTGTTTACCCGAAGGTGTAGTGGAGGAAAAACTAAGTGCAACAGAGAATGGAAAAGGTACAGGAGCATAGGACCCAGGAAACAAGGAGATTAGTAGAAGAGCCAGAAACGAGTAGCACAGATAAGGAGGGAGGCCAGCGACAGTATGAAAACGACATAGCATCGAAAGTCAAATCTGACCCGAAACTGCTGTATAGCCACATTAGGAGGAAGACAACAGTCAAGGACCAGGTGATAAGGCTGAGGAAAGAAGGTGGAGAACTCACAAGAAACGATCAAGAGGTATGTGAGGAGCTCAACACGAGATTTAAGGAAGTATTTACGTAGAGACAGGAAGGACTCTGGGGGACAGACCAGATGGGGACACCAGCAAGGAATACACCAACAAGTGTTGGACGACATACATACAGATGAGGAGGAGGTGAAGAAACTGCTAAGGGACATCGATACCTCAAAGGCAATGGGACCAGACAACATCTCCCCGTGGGTCCTTAGAGAGGGAGCAGATATGTTGTGCGTGCCACTTACCACAATCTTCAACACATCCCTGGAAACTGGCAACTACCTGAGGTATGGAAGACGGCAAATGTAGTTCCCATTTTTAAAAAAGGAGACAGAAAAGAGGCACTAAACTATAGACCTGTGTCATTGACGTGTATAGTATGCAAAATTATGGAGAAGATTATCAGGAGGAGAGTGGTGGAGCACCTGGAACGGAACAGGAGTATAAATGCCAACCAGCACGGATTCACGGAAGGCAAATCCTGTGTCACAAACCTTCTGGAGTTTTATGATAAAATAACAGAAGTAAGACACGAGAGAGAGGGGTGGGTTGATTGCATCTTCTTGGACTGCAAGAAGGCCTTTGACACAAGTTCCTCACAAGTGCTTAGTGCAGAAGCGAGAGCATCAGGCGCATATAACAGGAAGGGCACTGCAATAGGATCAGAGAATACCTGACAGGGAGGCAACATCGAGTCATGGTACGTAAATGATGTAATCACAGTGGGCACCTGTGGAAACGAGCGGGGGTCCCACCAGGGGTCTCGGTCCTAGGACCAGGTGCTATTTTGGGTTATGTGAACGACATGACGGAAGGGTTAGACTCAGAAGTGTTCCCTGTTTCAGATGATGTGAAAGTTTAATGAGGAGGGAATAAAATCTGATGAGGACCAGCAGGAACTTCAAGAGACCTGGACAGACTGGACACTGGGTCCAGCGCAACAATGGCTTCTCGCATTAATCCAGCCAAATGCAAAGTCATGAAGATGGGGGAGGGGCACAGAAGACCACAGACAGAGTATAGGCTAGGTGGCCAAGCCTGAAAACCTCACTCAAGGAGAACGATTTGGGGTGAGTATAACACCGGAGCATGTCTCCCCGAGACACATCAATCAACATAACTGCTGCAGCATATGGCGCCGGCACATGAGAAACAGCATTCGATACCTTAGTAAGGAATCATCAGACACTGTACACCGTTGTAAGTCAGGCCCATATGGAGTATGCAGCACTTTTTGGAACCCGCACTTGAAAAGCAACGTCAAGAAACTAGAGAAAGTACAATGGTTTTGCGACAAGGTTAGTTCAGAGTAAGGGGGATGTCCTATGAGGAAAGATTAAGGGAAATCGGCCTGGAGACTGGAGGGCAGGAGGGCAGGGGTGACATATAACGACATAAAAAATACTGCGTGGAATAGACAAGTTGGACAAAGACAGGATGTTCCAGGGAGGGGAACAGAAACAAGAGGGCACAATTGGAAGTTGAAGACACAAATGAGTCAGAGAGATAGTAGGAAGTATTTCTTCAGTCATAGAGTTGTAAGGCAGTGGAATAGCCTAGAAAATGACGTAGTGGAGGCAGGAACTATACACAGTTTTAAGACGAGGTTTGATAAAGCTCATGGAGCGGGGAGAGAGAGGGCCTAGTAGCAACCGGTGAAGAGGCGGGGCCAGGAGCTAGGACTCGACCCCTGCAACCACAAATAGGTGAGTACAAATAGGTGAGTACACACACACACACACTGCGGTTCACACGTATTCCTCTATACTCCGTGAACGTTTTTAGTTGAATTATTACCCAAGGAACCAGATGCATTTTGGTTGCTGCTCGATCCAAGAAATGAATCCCCGTCTTGCATAACCCCAGCTCCTTGTACCGCAGTGGATTCGATAGCAATAGTTTAGAGTGTGGCGTGAATTTCTAATGCAGATAAATATAGCGACGAAGATTTGAACGAAATCAGAAGAGGCACTCACCAATTATGACTCGGGAAATTATCAAATTTCTTCAACAAATTTAGCAAACTACAACATACACAGATCAAGAAATAATTTAGAATTTATACTAATAAAGACCAGTTTTTAACCCAAACTGAAGAGCCATACTCTTATTATCTAAGAAAATATTACAGCCCATTAATCTTGAACCGTTCAGAAGTTTCATTATTAAGTTGACAGCGTTGAAAAGGAAACCACTCGGACGAGGCACTCGAAAATTATCATAAATAGCCGTATGAAGCTTGTGAAGTCAAATCCCGCGACTTATTTCTGGTCAACCGAACTATTTTTACAGTTATTTCACAGAAAACAATTTGATCAATAAAATTGGAACCTTTAAAGTTACACATCCTAAAAATCAAAGATAGGCTTTCTTTGATTAAAACACATCACTAGTTGTAGTTTGAAGGCGACCAGAAGATGCATTCTCCAGGTATTGCTCATAATCCAACACAGTTCTCATCATCACAAATCCAAACCCAAAACACGTTTTATCAATTTCATAAGAGGCATCAGTTGAGAAATATTTTATTTTAATCAGGGGAGAGCACTAAACCCGAGGGGGTCATATGGTGCATGTACAGTGGAAGACAATCAGTTTCGTTTCTAGGAATAAGAGCAAAAATCCAGTTCCTCGAATCAAGAGCCTCTC
>NC_069401.1:13046568-13265878 GCF_026875155.1 Cherax quadricarinatus
GGAATAGAATGAACTGGTTACTATAAGGATTTTAATTAAATAAAAAGGATAGCAACTCAATTTTAGAGAATTCCCTTACAGAGGTGTTTCAATAGGACGAAGTATTGATGACAGTGAAGAGCTCTTGATCAAAGAAATTGGAGCTGACCTAGATTTCCTTAGATCAAATCTTGGTATTCCCTTTCCTCACCCGATTTATAACTCCTATTGTTTTACCGCTTCCCCAGTGATGTAACTCCTCTAAGGAGGTCTTATTCTGAACAGTAATGCAAACAGTGAGAAGATACTTGATGAGTTATGTTGTTTTCTTGCTGCACCAACATGATGAGTTATGTTGTTGTCTTCTCGCTGTACCAACATGATGAGTTATGTTGTCTTCTTGCTGCACCACCATGATGAGTTATGTTGTATTCTTGCTGCACCACCATGATGAGTTATGTTGTCTTCTTGCTGCACCAACATGATGAGTTATGTTGTATTCTTGCTGCACCACCATGATGAGTTATGTTGTATTCTTGCTGCACCACCATGATGAGTTATGTTGTCTTCTTGCTGCACCACCATGATGAGTTATGTTGTATTCTTGCTGCACCAACATGATGGGTTATGTTGTTGTCTTCTTGCTGCACCAACATGATGAGTTATGTTGTCTTCTTGCTGCACCAACATGATGAGTTATGTTGTCTTCTTGCTGCACCACCATGATGAGTTATGTTGTATTCTTGCTGCACCACCATGATGAGTTATGTTGTCTTCTTGCTGCACCACCATGATGAGTTATGTTGTATTCTTGCTGCACCACCATGATGAGTTATGTTGTCTTCTTGCTGCACCAACATGATGAGTTATGTTGTATTCTTGCTGCACCACCATGATGAGTTATGTTGTATTCTTGCTGCACCACCATGATGAGTTTTTTTGTATTCTTGCTGCGCCACCATGATGAGTTATGTTGTATTCTTGCTGCACCACCATGATGAGTTATGTTGTATTCTTGCTGCACCACCATGATGAGTTATGTTGTATTCTTGCTGCACCACCATGATGAGTTATGTTGTATTCTTGCTGCACCAACATGATGAGTTATGTTGTATTCTTGCTGCGCCACCATGATGAGTTATGTTGTATTCTTGCTGCACCACCATGATGAGTTATGTTGTCTTCTTGCTGCACCAACATGATGAGTTATGTTGTATTCTTGCTGCACCACCATGATGAGTTATGTTGTATTCTTGCTGCACCACCATGATGAGTTATGTTGTATTCTTGCTGCGCCACCATGATGAGTTATGTTGTATTCTTGCTGCACCACCATGATGAGTTATGTTGTATTCTTGCTGCACCACCATGATGAGTTATGTTGTATTCTTGCTGCACCACCATGAGGGAGTTATGTTTGTATTCTTGCTGCACCAAACATGATGAGTTATGGTTGTATTCTTGCTGCGCCACCATAAATGAGTTATGTTGTATTCTTTGCTGCACCACCATGATGAGTTATGTTGTATTCTTGCTGCACCACCATGATGAGTTATGTTGTATTCTTGCTGCACCAACAGGAGACAGAGGAGACGGGGAAGAAAGTGATCTGCTTCATCAAGGTCAGCGCTCCCTGGCCAGTCCTCTGTCACTACGCTGAGGAACTCAACATGAGAGCTCCCCTCCAGGTGAGTTACCCGGGAGGAGGGAAGAAAATAAGGAGGGAGGGATGGAGGGAAGGAGGGAGGGTGGGAAGGAGGGAGGGTGGGAAGGAGGGAGGGAGGGAAGGAGGGAGGGAGGGAAGGAGGGAGGGACGGTAAGAACAATGTAACAGTTATGCTTTATGTGATCATAGGCTTACTAACATTTAAGTAATTTCACAAGCATGTACTCCAAGCACACACACACACACACACACACACACACACACACACACACACACACACACACACACACACACACACACAGGAGTCACCTTGCTCGTGGTGTTGCAGGTACGACAGGCTGGGATGCTACACAAGCTGCTGAGAGCCCACCACCCCAGCAGCACCGTAAGTGTCTTCACCTCTCCAGCTTGCTGCAACACACGTCAATATGGGTAGTACAGGGACGCTCAGGGCAAGATTTCATTAAAATAACTTTTCACTCAAGGATTACTTTATCATGTCATTAAAGAGCTCTCCATGAGCGAAACGTTCTTTTAGTGAAGGTGTGACTAGTGTGATTTGCAGAGTAAATTTTCATTCCGAGGGATTTGTAGTCAGAATCAAAATTTAGTTTTAGTCTCTGCCTGCCTGAGTCTGCTCTGTGTTTATATTACCAATGTATATATTGCCTCCTACACCAGCTATCTTCCACACCAGCTGCCTCAGGCTAGGTGTTTCTCATATACCTCACCAGCTGCCTCCCGCACCAGCTGTCTCCCGCACCAGCTGTCTCAGGCTCTGTTACTCATTCTGTCACTGCTAAACCGTCTACGTTCCATGTTATTTCTTTCCTCTGTTTTACGTATCATTCTTATTCAACGTTCTTCATCATTCTCCCAAACATTTGCAACTATCCTCCACTATCTTGCATTAGCGTAGATTATCTTCTAGTCTGTATTATAATAACTGTCAACAGCCTCTAAGGACAGCTCTCACAGTGTTCTGGTGTCTTACACTGAGATCAGTGTTCTGGTGTCTTACACTGAGATCAGTGTTCTGGTGTCTTACACTGAGGTCAGTTTTCTGGTGCCTTACACTGAGGTCAGTGTTCTGGTGTCTTACACTGAGGTCAGTGTTCTGGTGTCTTACACTGAGATCAGTGTTCTGGTGTCTTACACTGAGGCCAGTGTTCTGGTGTCTTACACTGAGGTCAGTGTTCTGGTGTCTTACACTGAGGTCAGTGTTCTGGTGTCTTACACTGAAATCAGTGTTCTGGTGTCTTACACTGAGGTCAGTGTTCTGGTGTCTTACACTGAGGCCAGTGTTCTGATGTCTTACACTGAGGCCAGTATTCTGGTGTTTTACACTGAGGTCAGTGTTCTGATGTCTTACACTGAGGCCAGTGTTCTGATGTCTTACACTGAGGCCAGTGTTCTGGTGTTTTACACTGAGGTCAGTGTTCTGGTGTTTTACACTGAGGTCAGTGTTCTGATGTCTTACACTGAGGCCAGTATTCTGATGTCTTACACTGAGGTCAGTGTTCTGGTGTCTTACACTGAGGTCAGTGTTCTGGTGTCTTACACTGAGGTCAGTGTTCTGGTGTCTTACACTGAGGTCAGTGTTCTGGTGTCTTACACTGAGGTCAGTGTTCTGGTGTCTTACACTGAGGTCAGTGTTCTGGTGTTTTACACTGAGGTCAGTGTTCTGGTGTTTTACACTGAGGTCAGTGTTCTGGTGTCTTACACTGAGGCCAGTGTTCTGATGTCTTACACTGAGGTCAGTGTTCTGGTGTCTTACACTGAGGTCAGTGTTCTGGTGTCTTACACTGAGGCCAGTGTTCTGATGTCTTACACTGAGGTCAGTGTTCTGGTGTCTTACACTGAGGTCAGTGTTCTGGTGTTTTACACTGAGGTCAGTGTTCTGGTGTTTTACACTGAGGTCAGTGTTCTGATGTCTTACACTGAGGCCAGTGTTCTGATGTCTTACACTGAGGTCAGTGTTCTGGTGTTTTACACTGAGGTCAGTGTTCTGATGTCTTACACTGAGGCCAGTGTTCTGATGTCTTACACTGAGGCCAGTGTTCTGATGTCTTACACTGAGGTCAGTGTTCTGGTGTCTTACACTGAGTCAGTGTTCTGGTGTTCTTACACTGAGGTCAGTGTTCTGGTGTCTTACACTGAGGTCAGTGTTCTGGTGTCTTACACTGAGGTCAGTGTTCTGGTGTCTTACATTGAGGTCAGTGTTCTGGTGTCTTATGCTGAGGTCAGTGTTCTGGTGTCTTACACTGAGGTCAGTGTTCTGGTATCTTACACTGAGGCCAGTGTTCTGGTGTTTTACACTGAGGTCAGTGTTCTGGTGTTTTACACTGAGGTCAGTGTTCTGATGTCTTACACTGAGGTCAGTGTTCTGATGTCTTACACTGAGGTCAGTGTTCTGGTGTCTTACACTGAGGTCAGTGTTCTGGTGTCTTACACTGAGGTCAGTGTTCTGGTGTCTTACACTGAGGTCAGTGTTCTGGTGTCTTACACTGAGGTCAGTGTTCTGGTGTCTTACACTGAGGCCAGTGTTCTGGTGTCTTACACTGAGATCAGTGTTCTGGTGTCTTACACTGAGGTCAGTGTTCTGGTGTCTTGCACTGAGATCAGTGTTCTGGGGTCTTACACTGAGATCAGTGTTCTGGTGTCTTACACTGAGATCAGTGTTCTGGTGTCTTACACTGAGATCAGTGTTCTGGTGTCTTACACTGAGGTCAGTGTTCTGGTGTTTTACACTGAGGTCAGTGTTCTGGTGTTTTACACTGAGGTCAGTGTTCTGATGTCTTACACTGGGGGCCAGTGTTCTGATGTCTTACACTGAGGTCAGTGTTCTTGTGTTTTACACTGAGGTCAGTGTTCTGATGTCTTACACTGAGGCCAGTGTTCTGATGTCTTACACTGAGGCCAGTGGGTTTTGATGTCTTACACTGAGGTCAGTGTTTCTGGTGTCTTACACTGAGGTCAGTGTTCTGGTGTCTTACACTGAGGTCAGTGTTCTGGTGTCTTACACTGAGGTCAGTGTTCTGGTGTCTTACACTGAGTCAGTGTTCTGGTGTCTTACACTGAGGTCAGTGTTCTGGTGTCTTATGCTGAGGTCAGTGTTCTGGTGTCTTACACTGAGGTCAGTGTTCTGGTATCTTACATTGAGGCCAGTGTTCTGGTGTTTTACACTGAGGTCAGTGTTCTGGTGTTTTACACTGAGGTGAGTGTTCCCGATGTCTTACACTGAGTCAGTGTTCTGATGTCTTACACTGAGGTCAGTGTTCTGGTGTCTTACACTGAGGTCAGTGTTCTGGTGTCTTACACTGAGGTCAGTGTTCTGGTGTCTTACACTGAGGTCAGTGTTCTGGTGTCTTACACTGAGGTCAGTGTTCTGGTGTCTTACACTGAGGCCAGTGTTCTGGTGTCTTACACTGAGATCAGTGTTCTGGTGTCTTACACTGACGTCAGTGTTCTGGTGTCTTGCACTGAGATCAGTGTTCTGGTGTCTTACACTGAGATCAGTGTTCTGGTGTCTTACACTGAGATCAGTGTTCTGGTGTCTTACACTGAGATCAGTGTTCTGGTGTCTTACACTGAGGTCAGTGTTCTGGTGTCTTACACTGAGGTCAGTGTTCTGGTGTCTTTCACAGAGGCCAGTGTTCTGGTGTATTACACTGAGGCCAGTATTCTGGTGTTTTACACTGAGGTCAGTGTTCTGATGTCTTACACTGAGGCCAGTGTTCTGATGTCTTACACTGAGGCCAGTGTTCTGGTGTTTTACACTGAGGTCAGTGTTCTGGTGTTTTACACTGAGGTCAGTGTTCTGGTGTTTTACACTGAGGTCAGTGTTCTGGTGTTTTACACTGAGGTCAGTGTTCTGATGTCTTACACTGAGGCCAGTATTCTGATGTCTTACACTGAGGTCAGTGTTCTGGTGTCTTACACTGAGGTCAGTGTTCTGGTGTCTTACACTGAGGTCAGTGTTCTGGTGTCTTACACTGAGGTCAGTGTTCTGGTGTTTTACACTAAGGTCAGTGTTCTGGTGTTTTACACTGAGGTCAGTGTTCTGGTGTCTTACTCTGAGGCCAGTGTTCTGATGTCTTACACTGAGGTCAGTGTTCTGGTGTCTTACACTGAGGTCAGTGTTCTGGTGTCTTACACTGAGGGCAGTGTTCTGATTCTTACAACTGAGGTCAGTGTTCTGGTGTCTTACACTGAGGTCAGTGTTCTGGTGTTTTACACTGAGGTCAGTGTTCTGGTGTTTTACACTGAGGTCAGTGTTCTGATGTCTTACACTGAGGCCAGTGTTCTGATGTCTTACACTGAGGTCAGTGTTCTGGTGTTTTTTCACTGAGGTCAGTGTTCTGATGTCTTACACTGAGGCCAGTGTTCTGATGTCTTACACTGAGGCCAGTGTTCTGATGTCTTACACTGAGGTCAGTGTTCTGGTGTCTTACACTGAGGTCAGTGTTCTGGTGTCTTACACTGAGTCAGTGTTCTGGTGTCTTACACTGAGGTCAGTGTTCTGGTGTCTTACACTGAGGGCAGTGTGTTCTGGTGTCTTACACTGAGGTCAGTGTTCTGGTGTCTTATGCTGAGGTCAGTGTTCTGGTGTCTTACACTGAGGTCAGTGTTCTGGTATCTTACACTGAGGCCAGTGTTCTGGTGTTTTACACTGAGGTCAGTGTTTCTGGTGTTTTACACTGAGGTCAGTGTTCTGAATGTCTTACACTGAGGTCAGTGTTCTGATGTCTGTACACTGAGTCAGTGTTCTGGTGTCTTACACGAGGTCAGTGTTCTGGTGTCTTACACTGAGGTCAGTGTTCTGGTGTCTTACACTGAGGTCAGTTTTCTGGTGTCTTACACTGAGGTCAGTGTTCTGGTGTCTTACACTGAGGCCAGTGTTCTGGTGTCTTACACTGAGATCAGTGTTCTGGTGTCTTACACTGAGGTCAGTGTTCTGGTGTCTTGCACTGAGATCAGTGTTCTGGTGTCTTACACTGAGATCAGTGTTCTGGTGTCTTACACTGAGATCAGTGTTCTGGTGTCTTACACTGAGGTCATGTGTTCTGGTGTCTTACACTGAGGTCAGTGTTCTGGTGTCTTTCACAGAGGCCAGTGTTCTGGTGTATTACACTGAGGCCAGTATTCTGGTGTTTTTACACTGAGGTCAGTGTTCTGATGTCTTACACTGAGGCCAGTGTTCTGATGTCCTTACACTGAGGTCAGTGTTCTGGTGTCTTACACACTGAGGTCAGTGTTCTGGTGTTTTTACACTGAGGTCAGTGTTCTGGTGTTTTACACTGAGGTCAGTGTTCTGGTGTCTTACACTGAGGCCAGTGTTCTGATGTCTTACACTGAGGTCAGTGTTCTGGTGTCTTACACTGAGGTCAGTGTTCTGGTGTCTTACACTGAGGCCAGTGTCCTGATGTCTTACACTGAGGTCAGTGTTCGTGGGTCTTACACTGAGGTCAGTGTTCTGGTGTTTTACACTGAGGTCAGTGTTCTGGTGTTTTTACACTGAGGTCAGTGTTCTGATGCTTACACTGAGGCCAGTGTTCTGATGTCTTACACTGAGGTAAGTGTTCTGGTGTTTTACACTGAGGTCAGTGTTCTGATGTCTTACACTGAGGCCAGTGTTCTGATGTCTTACACTGAGGCCAGTGTTCTGATGTCTTACACTGAGGTCAGTGTTCTGGTGTCTTACACTGAGGTCAGTGTTCTGGTGTCTTACACTGAGGTCAGTGTTCTGGTGTCTTACACTGAGGTCAGTATTCTGGTGTCTTACACTGAGGTCAGTGTTCTGGTGTCTTACACTGAGGTCAGTGTTCTGGTGTCTTATGCTGAGGTCGGTGTTCTGGTGTCTTACACTGAGGTCAGTGTTCTGGTATCTTACACTGAGGCCAGTGTTCTGGTGTTTTACACTGAGGTCAGTGTTCTGGTGTTTTACACTGAGGTCAGTGTTCTGATGTCTTACACTGAGGTCAGTGTTTCTGATGTCTTACACTGAGGTCAGTGTTCTGGTGTCTTACACTGAGGTCAGTGTTCTGGTGTCTTTTCACTGAGGTCAGTGTTCTGGTGTCTTACACTGAGGTCAGTGTTCTGGTGTCTTACACTGAGGTCAGTGTTCTGGTGTCTTAAAACTGAGGTCAGTGTTCTGGTGTCTTATGCTGAGGTCAGTGTTCTGGTGTCTTACACTGAGGTCAGTGTTCTGTATCTTACACGAGGTCAGTGTTCTGGGTCTTACGCTGAGGTCAGTGTGTTTCTTTGGTATCTTACACTGAGGTCAGTGTTCTGGTGTCTTACGCTGAGGTCAGTGTTCTGGTTCTTACACTGAAGTCAGTGTTCTGGTATCTTACACTGAAGGGCAGTGTTTTGGTGTCTTACACTGAGTCAGTGTTTCTGGGTCTTACACTGAGGCAGTGTTCTGGTCTTACACTGAGGTCAGTGTTCTGGTGTTTTACACTGAGGTCAGTGTTCTGGTGTTTACACTGAGGTCAGTGTTCTGGTGTTTTACACTGTGGTCAGTGTTCTGGTGTTTTACACTGTGGTCAGTGTTCTGGTGTTTTACACTGAGGTCAGTGTTCTGGGTTTTACACGAGGTCAGTGTTCTGTGTTTTACACTGTGTCAGGTCTGGGTTTACACTGAGGTCAGTGTTCTGGGTTGTCTTACACTGAGGTCAGTGTTTTCGTGTTTTTACACTGAGGTCAGTGTTCTGGTGTTTTACACTGAGGTCAGTGTTTTGGTGTCTTGCCAGCAGGACAAACACTTTACAACTACAGAAGTCAACTAGATACATCGTGCCCTAGCAGGAGGAATTACTAGACCTCCTCATGCTCAGTAGGATGAGTTACCAGGCCTCCTCATGTTCAGTAGGAGTTACCAGACCTCCTCATGCTCAGTAGGAGTTACCAGACCTCCTCATGCTCAGTAGGAGTTACCAGACCTCCTCATGCTCAGTAGGAGTTACCAGACCTCCTCATGCTCAGTAGGAGTTACCAGACCTCCTCATGCTCAGTAGGAGTTACCAGACCTCCTCATGCTCAGTAGGATGAGTTACCAGACCTCCTCATGCTCAGTAGGAGGAGTTACTAGACCTCCTCATGCTCAGTAGGAGGAGTTACCAGACCTCCTCATGCTCAGTAGGAGTTACCAGACCTCCTCATGCTCAGTAGGATGAGTTACCAGACCTCCTCATGCTCAGTAGGAGGAGTTACCAGACCTCCTCATGCTCAGTAGGAGTTACCAGACCTCCTCATGCTCAGTAGGATGAGTTACCAGACCTCCTCATGCTCAGTAGGAGTTACCAGACCTCCTCATGCTCAGTATAAATCGATCGGTCAAGTTTGCTGGTAATCACAAACTGTTTTATATAATAGAAAAAGTGGTAAATAAAAAGTTAGTGTCCAGCGAGGTGTAGGGTACGGCAGGGAAGGGCAGTGGAGAGATGCTTGGTACACTCACTACCTCACTCAACAACTCATTAAACCCACACTAAACCTACGCTCCACGCAGATTATCATGTACATCCAGCAGATGGGTCAGTCTGAACACAATAGAGTCCTGTTTTTTGTTTAGCCACTGCACGATCAACTAACAACGAGGTAACCAAGTCAATAATACCAGTAGAGATAGAATTAAAGGCCTGTGACAGCATTTCGAGTCGATAATAACCTGGAACATTTGAGATAAAGTCACCAAAATGACGGGCCTGTGTACTGCCAAGAATAAAAGAATTAATTACTTCATAATTTAAAATTAACATATAAATTTAGTTTCGGCAAGGGGGCTTAAAAATAATTATGAGAAAAAGCATAAAAAATAAATTTATTTTAAATCTAAGCAAAGCGGGAAATGCGTATGTACCTGAGCTGTCATAAAATTCCAGAGTTGCAGTGCTTTACTCTTCTCAGGGAAGGTGTAATGTAAGTACGTTTAAACCATACCCCCGGCCGGGATTGAACCCGCGGTCATAGAGTCTCAAAACTCCAGACCGTCGCGTTAGCCACTAGACCAGCTAGCCACAATAAGATTCATCCAACTAGGTATATTTCTACACCATAGAAAGGTTAGCACAGGCACCTCTGTGACCACAAATGCAAGTTTTTACAGACGAATCTCCAGCTAGCGTGGCCGTGACGAACTCTAGCTCAAGTCCCTTCACTGCCGTCAACATGACTCAAGAAATCGTAATGACACGATTGCAAACAAACCATATGGTATGGTTTGTTTGCAATCGTGTCATTACGATTTCTTGAGTCGAGTTAAGTACGTTTATTCAGGTTAACACAAATACAGTTATATAGATTATCATAATAGCAGATGTGTAATGTACCTGGGACATGCCAAAAAAAAAGTCAGGCAAAGTGACTTATTTTTATTGGGGTCCTTTTACCTTATTATTATTTTATAAAGGATATAATATCTTATTATTACACTATAAAGAAAATGTACTAGGAATAAGGGAAGATTTCATGTGTGTTAGCTAAATAAATAAAAAAAAACATTCTCCTCCCTTTCTCTTGTTACATTTATTAGGCACCTTTTGGCACTCTTCTTGAACTAGGTCATACATTACTGGCTTTGACATATGCAGGCAGTCTGTTCCATTCCCTTATTGCTTATGACTGTGGGAACTACAAAGTAGTGCTCTCTCTCCCACTAGTACTATGATTGTTTTGGTTCCCAACCTTGACAAAATTGGCAGCAAGATATTCTGGACACTGTTTGTGAGCAATTTTATAAACATGATTTAGCTTCAGTTGTTTTACTCTGTCTTCAACATTCAGCATATCCAACTGTTGTAATTCATCCCGGCCTACATGTTCTCATGGACCCAGGTCCAGGACCCAGGTCCAGGATGAATCTTACAGTTTTGTTCTGGGTGATTTGCAGTCTATCTTTCAGTTTTTTTTTTTTTTTTTTTTTTTTGTCAAGGCAGAGTACCATGAAGAGCAAGCGCAGTCCATATGACACTTTATAAGGGCTAGACATAGGGTCCTGCGAGCCTCAGTAGGTAGACACTGTGCTTGTCTATAGAGGAACTTCAGTCTGACATTCGCTTTCTTTACCACACTGTTCCCTAGCAATTCTCCTGACATACATGGGTCAAAAGGGATTCCCAGATATTTTACTGAGGAAACTGAAGTGATGGGTTCCCCATTACACTGAACGTTAAAATTATTTACCCTTCTCAGTTTATGTTTCGTGCCAAAGAGAATGGCTTCAGTTTTCCCTAGGTGTAATGATAGTTTGTTGTCTACTAACCATTTGCTGCAGGACTCCAGTTCTAGTGTTAAAACATTAGCTATATCTTGTGGGTCTTTACCTGACACTAACAGAGCACTGTCATCCGCATACAGTAGGAGTTTGCAATTGACACTGATGGACACGTCATTAACATAACAAAGGAATAATAAGGGACCCAGAATACTACCTCGGGGAACTCCACATGCTATCAGTTGGGATTCTGATTCTGTTTTGTTGATTTTGAAAATTTGTTTCCTGTTGCTAAGGTAGGACTTAAACCAGTCTACGGAACCTATACCCATAGCTTGAAGTTTCTTACATAATATATTGTGGTTGACAGTATCGAAGGCCTTATGAAGGTCCAAGGTTACCATACCTATGAGGTTCTCGATCGACATTTCAGTTCTCATTTAATCCATCAGATTAATTAGGGAGGTGTCGGTTGAGTAAGATCTTCTAAAACCAGATTGATAATTATGGAGAATGTTGTTGTCATTAAGGTACTTAACTACTTGAGAGTACACCGCCCTCTCTAGAATTTTAGATATTATACTGAGTATACTAACAGGCCTATAGTTGCTTACATCAGACCTTCTATTTTTCTTGAAGTTATAAGCAACTCTGGCCTCCTTGAACCCCTCCGGTACCGTATTAGTGGTGATGGACAAATTTATTATGTAAGCAATAGGGACTGACAGTTCAGAAGCACCATCTTTTGGAACTTAGATGGGATGTTATCTGGGCCAGTGCTCTTAGTTGGGTTTAACCTGCTTAGATCTCTTTGAACGAAGCCATGAGATACATTTGCTAGTTGACAACTGTTTGGGGTTACCCCTTTATTGGCATGGTATGTTTTAAACTTATCAGAGTCTGTGTTAAAGGTATTTGATGCAGCTGGTAGTTTACTTACTAGTGTTGATGTGACAGATTTGTAGTAGGAAATAAAACAATTTGCCACCTTAGATGTTTCGTGGCATACCTTGTTATCGATATTTAGTACTATGTTAGACCTATCTACTGGTTTATGGCTATACCCCAACTGTTTTAGTTGTTGCCAGAGCTTTCTGGGGTTATTCTTGTACTCTTCAATTTTTGAGCAGTAGTGCCTTGCGTTTGCTCCTTTTATAAGTCTCTGTACTCTGTTCCTCACCCTTTGGAATTCATTTAGTGCTGCAATATCCTGTCTGTTTGCTTTAAATCTTTTTAGCATCTGGTCTCTGAATTTTATAATATCTAATATCTCAGTAGTCATCCAGGGTTCAGTTCTTCGTTTAATTCTAACCTCTTTAACTAGTACAATATTATCAAGGATGGTAGTGAACATTTTTGGGAAAATTTTTTCCCCGGGATCGTTTACGTCCGTGCAACTTGTTATCTCTGTCCAGTCACAATTGTGTAGCCTATTTACCAGTGTTTCTTCACTGTAGTTTCTAGTTGTCCTCATTTTTATTGTCCTGTGTAGGCCTATCCTATCCCTAGTGATTTTCCTGGTGCAGTAAATGATGAAATGATCACTAAGACCTGTGGTAATGACGCCTGACTGACTAATGTTCTCAGAGCGGTTACAAAGTATGTGGTCAATTAGGGTGGCTGAGAACTGTGTGATCCGGGTTGGAGTATTAATTAGTTGAGTGTAACTATTTAAACCTAGAATTTGCTTATACCTTTTGCATAGCCTGTTATTTTACTGTTGAAAACAGATATTGAGATCTCCCAGTATTATTGTCTCACAATTGTTCTGAAGTCCGGACAAGACTCTGGAAAAGTGTTCTAAGAACTGGTCCTGGGTAGGAGGGCGGTAACTAGTTCCTACTAAGATGGGTTTTATCTTGAGAAGCAGCACTTCAAACCATAGAATCTCTAGCTTTTTTGTCAACATATAAGATAACCATACACCAGAGGCATCCCAAGACACATGATAATAAATGTGGGATATTAAATGTAAAACATTTGAGAAACCACGTCACGGTCTACTGCCATGCTAGGCCAAGAATACCAATACCAGTCTTGGTGTAATTGGGTATATACCAAGCACGAATTTATAAAACAACAACAAAATTCCAGTAGAATGTGTGGGAAAAGGATTTTTAAAATCACCGATACCTTTCCTGCCTCGCCACCAGAGGGATGTAATATAATACCATTACTAAACCCAACAGTTAGGCAGATTGAGACAGAGTGCAGTGAATAGAGAGACAACAGCACACTGGCTTTCAGAACCAACAACTAGCACCTACTGAATTCAGAATACTGGAGCAGCCCTTTGGTGCAAAGGAAGCATAATAACACTACAAAAATTAGTAATTGTGAACGAATCAAACAAAACAAAGACAGGCCACGGATACTCGACTTCTTTTTTTCCGAAATATGAAGGTATTAATGATCAGGATTGACGAAGATAAAGACGACTCTACCTGAGTTAGCAGAGGATCATGACAACTACGCTGATTATTGCATCATCAGGCCATTGACGTAGCGGCCAACTAGGCATTTGCTGGTGAAGGCAGAAGCAAGGTGAGAGCTGCCATGTGCACATCACACAGAGTCTTACATTATGCTAGCGTAATGTGTAACATAACGTATGTTACTTTTGTGCTACAAAAATTGTTACTGAAGGCAAAGTCAGTGCCGGATTAGCCGGGCTGTGGCTCGTACGTTGGACTGCGTGAGGCCAGCAGTAACAGCCTGGTTGATCAGGCCCTGATCCACCGGGAGGCCTGGTCATGGACCGGGCCGCGGGGGCGCTGATCCCTGGAATAACCTCCAGGTAACCCTACAGTACATCATGATAATATTGTAGGATTTTAGATAATTTACTGACGTTCTCTGCACAAAAAACTAATAACAATAATGATAATAAGAGCAAGAATAATTTTAATACTAATGTAACAACTGATATAATAATATTAATAATAATATAATAAATAATAATAATAATATAATAATAATATAATAATAATAATAATAATAATAATATAATAATATAATAATAATAAATAATAATAACAATATTATAATAATAATAATAATAATAATAATAATAATAATAATAATAATAATAATAATAATAATAATAATAATAATAATAATAATAATAATAATAATAATAATAATAATAATAATAATATAAGTTCATTTTATACAGTTTTAAGTATTAACTTAGTATAATCCAACACTGATCTGTGTCTTCTTCCAAGTGCATAGTATAACAATAGATAAAGCAGAAGTGATGGCAGCCAGAAGTAGACTGACAGTGGATTAACACGAGCAGTTATATTAGTAACAGATGTAATGGTAGCCCATGTTTTACATCCATTTCCATCTCCCCTGTAAATTCCAGGTCATTTTAAAATTATGGTATGGAATATTTTCCCTTTATTTGCATGCCTGCCATTGGCTGGAGGGTGGGGAGACAGTCTTCTGCTTTTCTATCTTCAACTCATAATAAACGATAGTTCCTAGTCTATGTAGACGTAGCAGGTAACTTCTGTGTAGACTTCCAAGATCTCTACCATCTGTTTTTCCCATGTACATCCATGTACATCTACGCACTCTTTGGTTATAATACTGACCACCTGTCTCTCGTTGGTCATAACTTCATGAACATCTTACTGACCACCTGTCTCTCTGATCACAACATCAAGACCATCTTACTGACTACCGGTCTTTTTCTGGTCATAACATCGAGACCATCTTCCTGACCACTTGTCTCTCTCTGATCATAACATAGTGACCATCTTACTGATCACCTGTCTCTCTCTGATCACAGTGTCGAGACCGTCTTACTGACTTCTTGTCTTTTTCTGGTCATATCATCGAAGTCATCTTGCTGACCACCTGTCTTTCTGGTCAGACATCGTGACCATCTTACTGACCACCTGTCTCTTTCTGGTCATAATACCTTGAGCATCTTTCTGTCCGTCTGAATCTGTGAGTTGGGCGTAACGGTGTACAGAATTTTATCCATTAATTTCAGCGTGTTATCATCGCTCTGCTATAAGTCCTCGAAGTGGACTGCACATTCGCCTTTTCTTGGCTTTAACGACAACACCTTCGGCGTCTCCTGCGGGCAGATATAAAAATCTCGAGGTGGGTCGAATAGTAGCTTTGTAAACAAGTGACCTGACTTTAAAATTTCGACTTTTGTTTCGTCCCTGCAGGCTCACAATAACCCCTCCACTAACTGGTCTGAGGTCATCCTTGAGCGGATACACCTGCCCAACTTGATGGCTGAGGACGTGCCCAACAAGCCCCTCGACTACTTCACCTGCGCCTTCAAAAAATCCAAGATCAACAGGTAAGGTGATGGTGGCCACCTGGCGCTCATTGCGTCTCACCTGTGTACTTCCTAAGTTGAGTGTGGCAGCGAGTACCCTCTTCATACTGGCCAGGTGGCCTTTAAATAATGATCTGTGGATTATTTCCACTCTCTTCAGCAGCGACTCAGCTTTGGAATTCTTGAGTACACAGGTGGGATATCCGTCACTCTGCATGCGGCATCCACAGATCAGAGTGCATTGTAGTGTGTTAACGTAGGCTTGGCGCACTCACGCTCACTTGCAGTTGTATATTAAGGTAGACATTGTATTGCTTTAAAAATGATCGTGCATTAACTTTAAAAAGGCTCAATCGACTGAAATAATAAAAATATGAATTCTCTCCGGAAGTTAACACGATGCTAAAAGGAGATCATGTTGTCCCCTTCGGATAAAGCCTTATCCTTGTAGCACCTCTGCCAGACATAATTTGCTAAGTGATCCCCATAAAAAGTATAATAAGTATAAATGACTTAAGCATCAGAAGTCGGTTACTGCCGCTTCTTAACTAACACAGTTTCTTTTCCTCTCTTCTCCTCCCGCTAGAAAACTCATAACCAAGTGAGCACCATTTTCTTTTTCTTTCGTTGGCAAGACAGTTTCTTTGATAACTTGTGGCGGAACCTTCAGAAGGTTCGTCAAAAACTCGTTTTGCAAAACTCATGGAGGAGAAAAAAGTTAAGAGACTCTGCTGGTCTCTGACACAGTCTCCCTTCCAGTGTCTTGTGTGTGTGTGCCTGGAAAAGTTTAATGCTGGGCTCTCCAGCAGTCATTGGTCTACTGGCGCCTCAGACGACACTCTGATGGCTTTTTCTCTCCTGCACCAGAAACTTCGACATTTAGCTCTGGGACTACACTTTTATGTGATGCAATAAACCATTCCCACGCGACGTCTCTAGCTGGCGCTGCCGCTTCACAATAAGGATGTCATTAACTTAAGTACGTCCATACGTTATCGAAGAAACTGCCTCTGCTCTTGCACATCGTATTAGCTTGCGTTTTAGTAAAGAGTGAGAGAAGGCTGGCTTATGGACCCCAACTGATATGAACGTTAAATCATGAGGAAAAAAATTTTTACTTTCTGTTTACATTAATGATGTAATTTACAATTATGTCAGCATTTTTTACAACTGCAAAAAAATCTGTAGTTTTGGAAAAATGTTTTTTACTCTGTAATTCTGGATAATACTTACAAATCCCGAAATAAAGAACTAAATTGAAACTCTATGTCAAAAAGTTTTAGTTACAAGTTTATTAAAGAAATTTTGCTGTGAAATCTTAGGAGAATTACTAGATACTTAGAAGGTCCTTATGCCAGCCCTCTAAGAAACTCTGCAACTCCTTGTGTTCTTGTGCATGACTTAGTTTACAACACTCAAAATGTGGCGCTAGGCGACACTGGAACTGACCGTAGACATACCTAGGATTGGTCTCAGTCAAGAGTATAAAAGAAACCTAGAGCTCTAGAGTTTAGACACACATAGAAGTGACGATAGCAACCTTTAGTGATCTAGCAATAACATCCTTCAGAGGCAGGTGCCTTGATGTTGGTCTCCTAGCAATAACATCCTTCAGAGGCAGGTGCCTTGATGTTGGTCTCCTAGCAATAACATCCTTCAGAGGCAGGTGCCTTGATGTTGGTCTCCTAGCAATAACATCCTTCAGAGGCAGGTGCCTTAGCTTGGTCTCCTAGCAATAACATCCTCAGAGGCAGGTGCCTTGATGTTGTCTCCTAGCAATAACATCCTTCAGAGGCAGTGCCTTGATGTTGGTCTCCTACAATAACATCCTCAGAGGCAGGTGCCTTGATGTTGGTCTCCTAGCAATAACATCCTTCAGAGCAGGTGCCTGATGTTGGTCTCCTAGCAATAAATCCTTCAGAGGCAGGTGCCTTGATGTTGGTCTCCTAGCAATTACATCCTTCAGAGGCAGGTACCTTGATGTTGGTCTCTAGCAATAACATCCTTCAGAGGCAGGTACCTTGATGTTGGTCTCTAGCAATAACATCCTTCAGAGCAGTGCCTTGATGTTGGTCTCCTAGCAATAACATCCTTCAGAGGCAGGTGCCTTGATGTTGGTCTCCTACAATAACATCCTTCAGAGCAGGTGCCTTGATTGGTTCTCTAGCATAACATCCTTCAAGCAGGTGCCTGATGTTGGTCTCCTAGCATAACATCCTTCAGAGGCAGTGCCTTGATGTTGGTCTCCTAGAATACCTCAGAGGCGGTGCCTTGATGTGGTCTCCTAGCAATAACATCCTTCAGAGGCAGGTAACCTTGATGTTGGTCTCCTAGCAATAACATCCTTCAGAGGCAGGTGCCTTGATGTGGTCTCCTAGCAATAACATCCTTCAGAGGCAGGTGCCTTGATGTTGGTCTCCTAGCAATAACATCCTTCAGAGGCAGGTGCCTTGATGTTGGTCTCCTAGCAATAACATCCTTCAGAGGCAGGTGCCTTGATGTTGGTCTCCTAGCAATAACATCCTTCAGAGGCAGGTGCCTTGATGTTGGTCTCCTAGCAATAACATCCTTCAGAGGCAGGTGCCTTGATGTTGGTCTCCTAGCAATAACATCCTTCAGAGGCAGGTGCCTTGATGTTGGTCTCCTAGCAATAACATCCTTCAGAGGCAGGTGCCTTGATGTTGGTCTCCTAGCAATAACATCTTTCAGAGGCAGGTGCCTTGATGTTGGTCTCCTAGCAATAACATCTTTCAGAGGCAGGTGCCTTGATGTTGGTCTCCTAGCAATAACATCCTTCAGAGGCAGGTACCTTGATGTTGGTCTCCTAGCAATAACATCCTTCAGAGGCAGGTGCCTTGATGCTGGTGAAGGTCTCTGGGAGGTTGACACAAGTCTAGGGTCTCCTCACTTCTTGTTTCGCATTAAGCGCCGTATTGTGGGATATCCATGATTTTTTGTTGTGTTTTTCAGATGCATGAGACTAGAGCTGTGCACTGTTGTGTGTTTGTAGTCCTAGTGCATGCCTATTTTTACTTTTGTTTAATAAGTACTCCCCTGGTGTCAATAACAGCCGTGTTTATTACAGCAGAGGAACTAGCGGATAATTCTCTGTCTTACACGTGCCTTTTTTGGAATTTATTTCACAATGTGCAGTAAGAATTGCATAAAATACCAAATAAATGATAAATTCCAGCAGGCTTTTGTTTTTTTGTTTTTTTGTTTTGTGCTAGAATGAATCAGAAATTAGTTCCAGTGAAGAACTGTTGTACTTCGATGTTTATAAGCTTCCGTATTTTTAATAAAAATTTTTTTCATTGTATTAAGGTTGAAATTTTGAATTAATATAACTTTATAAATAATTTCACTAATTCGCAAAGAGTTATAATATCGATTTTTTTAAATGATACATAGAATATACACACAACGTATATACTCTGAGAGGCTTATCTCTCTTTACGTATATACACCAAGAGGAATCCATCCCTCAATGTATATACACTAAGAGGTATGTATCACTGAATGTATATACACTGAGAGGTGTGTATAACTTAACATTTATACACTGAGAGTTGTATATCACTGAATGTAAGTACACAGAGGTGCTTATTTCTCGATGTATATACACAGAGGTGCTTATTTCTCGATGTATATACACAGAGGTGCTTATTTCTCGATGTATATACACAGAGGTGCTTATTTCTCGATGTATATACACAGAGGTGCTTATTTCTCGATGTATATACACAGAGGTGCTTATTTCTCAATGTATATACACAGAGGAGCTTATTTCTCAGTGTATATACACTGAGAGGCGTGTGTATTTCTCAACGTATATACACTGAGAGTTGTACATTTCTTAATGTGTATACAATGACTGCTAGTATAATTTTAAGTGTAATCAATATTATACAACAATAGGTAAGATACCTAGGATTAGAAATTGTTCCTAGAAAGCAAAAGTTAGCTTTCAGTTGGTCGTAAAGTAGATTTTTATATGTCTTTCTTAGATGGATAGTTATAGAAAGTCACCCCTTCTGGTGGAGCTAACTTTTCCAAGTGTAAATAAAATAGAGGGTAAGCATTCGTGCTAGAAAATTTAATGTTGGTAAAGAGTCTTAGAATATGTGGTGTTAGAAGTCAATTGTAAGTGTGGCACTGCAGATGAACTTTGAAGTAGGTGTACCTAACCCAAGTAGTGTATGTGTTTTGCGAGATGGAAGATGCCTGCTACATAACTGCTGTTATTCTAGTTATCTGTTTAGAGATATAACTGGCGTTATTCTGGTTATTTATCAGCGAAATAACTAGTGTTATCCCAGTTATTTATTAGTTAAATAACCGGTGTTATTCGAGTTATCTTCTGAAAAAGACAGTAGTGATACATTGTGTTGTCTGATTTTTCATACACTGTAGTGTTCAGATTTTTTCCTGTATTGTGGTGACCCCTGATATACCATTTCAAATGTGACCTTTGTATGACATGTGACCTTTACATAACATGTGAATTATAGTTACCCTGGTGTATCATGTGAATAATAGCGACTTTGGTATACTACGCATATTGTGAATTATAGTGACTTCGGTATAACTTGTGTATTGGAGTGACATTGGTATACCATGTGACTTCTGTTACACTGTAGTTATACTGAACACTTCACCGATAGTAAGCATACACAGGAGGACGTTGATCTAGATTCTAGAGGGATGAGATTATATACAGCAACAACAAACATACTGAACTGATATAGAGTTGGGACGAAAGGGATGGAGGGGTAATGAGAGCTTGGAAGAGACGTGGAGGGACAGGGTAAGTGAAAAAGGGTGAGAGGAAGCAAGGGAGGGAGGGAGAAAGGAGGGGAAGAAGGGACGTGAAACCCCGAGTGAGGAGTCGCATTTTTTAGTGTTCCTGAAGGTATTTAAACATCTTTACAGAGTTTCTCCACTCTGGTGCTGGTGACTCTCACGCCACCTGATTCTCCTCCTCCTCCTCCTCCTCCTGCAGATGATTAAGGGCTCTTGTCAAAAATAAATAAAAAACACAGACACAAAAACCAAGATAAAATTAACAAAGAATGAAAAGCAACAAGCATGAATAAAAACACACCACATAAATAAATACCATCAAACCAATTTTAAAAAATAACATCATATAAAATCCGATTCAGTTGTTAATATTTTCGGTAAGCCGTAGGCTGACAGCTGAACTGTGTTCCACAGTCATCTGCAGCCAACAAACTACACAGAGAGGAATGGCGAGCTCCTGTAAAGTGGTGGCCATGAGTGAGGTCTGTGTGTCCGATCCTCACTCAATAATGATTCGTCTCACAGTGATGATTCCGGTTAAAAGAAGTGGACCAAACACCCACGTCCTGCCTAACCATCAATACTTGCATCTCGTCTGTAGGGCCCACCGGACCTACCACTTTCCGATGATTTATTTCTGTATGTGGTCCAAATAGTCATTGTAAAGCAGAAGTCTCCTATAGCCTGAGCTCATTACAGCAGTCTTTGCCTCGGCATCTGCCTGTTCATTTCCCGGGACATCAACATGGCCTAGGCATCAACAGAACTCCACATCCTTGTGCCCCGCGAGAAGACTGACTAACCACTACTGGAACTTTCAGAACATATAAAACAAAGACGAGGTGAAGGTTCGTGTTCCGTCCGCTAATTGCAAAACAAAACCGCTGCGCTAACAGCCAAGCTTCAGAGAGACTGAGCCAGTATTGGGTCAATCACTTTTACAACGTTGGGTCTTGGAGGAAGTCTAGTATTGAACTCCACAGGTTGAAAATCGGGTGTCTTAACAGTGTCTTAACACAATATTTTGACAGTGTCTTGACCGAGTGTTTGACGCACTGTCTTAACCCAGTGTCTTGACACAGTGTCTTGCCCAGTTTCTTGACACAGCGTCTAGATACACTTCTTAACCAAGTGTCTTGACTCAATGTGCCTTAACCTAGTATCTTGACGCAATGTATTAAACCAGTGTCATGACCCAGTGTCTTAACCCTGTGTCTTAACTTAGTGTCTTGACAGTGTGGTGACCTCGCTGGTGGAATGCTCGCTGCCAAATCAGCAAAAATATGGGAGTTGGCTGTGAGTCGTGTAATAGGAGACCGAGCTAGGCTCTCTAGGAAGGGAACTAGAGAGGCCCCGGGGTGCAACACACTGTGGAGCACGCCTTTCTGTCTCTGGGAAGAAGAGGAAGAGAGAAAGTGAAGGTGAAGAGGGAGGTGAGGGTGAGGAGATGAGGGTGAGGGGTGAGGATGAAAGGGTAGATGAAAGTGAATGAGGAGGTGAGGGTGGAGGAGGAGAGTGTTGAAGGAGGAAGTGAGTGTGAAGGATAGGAAGTGAATGAGGAGGTGAGGGTGGAGGAGGAGAGTGTTGAAGGAGGAAGTGAGTGTGAAGGATAGGAAGTGAATGAGGAGGTGAGGGTGGAGGAGGAGAGTGTTGAAGGAGGAAGTGAGTGTGAAGGATAGGTCGTGGGATGATGGACGTCCTACATTTAAAAAATTATAAATGGAAAGAGAAAAACTTATAAAGAGCCGAGTGTGCTACCACCACTACCACCACTACCACCACCACTACCTACCACTACCACCACTACTCCTACCACTACCACCACTACCCCTACCACTACCACCACTACCCCTACCACTACCACCACACCCACCACCAACTACCACTACCACCACTACTCCTACCACTACCACCACTACCCTACCACTACCCACTACCACCACACCTTACCACTATGACCACTACCACCATCACCACTACCACTACTACTACTACCACTACTACCACTGCCACTACTACCACTACCACCACTACCACTACCACCACTACCGCCATCACCACTACCACTACTACACTACTACCACTATCACCACTACCACTACCACCACTACGACCATCACCACTACCACTACACTACACTACAACCAGCTACCACTACCACCACTACCACCACTACCGCCACACCACACTACCACTACCACTACTACACTACTCACCACTACCACAATCACCACTACCACTACTACCACTGCCACTACTACCACTACCACCACTACCCCTACCACTACACCACTACCTACCACTACCACCACTACCCACCACTACCACACTACCCCTACCACTACCACCACTACCTACCACACACCACTACCACCATCACCACTACCACTAAATACCACTACCCTACTACCACTGCCACTACTACCACTACCACCACTACCACACCACCACTACCGCCATCACCACTACCACTACTACCACTACTACCACCATCACCTACCACTACCACCGCTACGACTATCACCACTACCACACTACTACTACTACCACTACCACTACCACTGCTACACTACCACCATACCACTACACCACTACGCCATACCTCACTACCACTACTACCACTACCACTACTACCACTACCACCACTACCACAATCACCACTACCACTACTACCACTGCCACACTACCCACTCACTACCACACTACCCTACCACACTACACTACCACACCATACCACTACACCACTACCCTCACCCTACCACTACCACCACTACCACAACCACTACTACTACTACTAACTACCACTAAACCCCTACTACCACTACCACCACTACCACAATCACCACTACCACATCACCACTACCACTACTACCACTAACCACCACTACCACCATCACCACTACCACTACTACCACTACCCATCACCACTAACACTACTACTACCACTCACACTACCACTACCACCATCACCACTACCACTACTACCACTACCCTCACTACCGCATCACCACTACCACTACTACCACTACCACTACTACCACACCACCACTACCACAATCACCACTACCACTACTACCACTACCACCACTACCACCACACCACTACCACATCACCACTACCACTGCCACTACTACCACTACCACCACTACCACCATCACCACTATCACTACTACCACCATCACCACTACCACCATGACCACTACCCCCATCACCGCTACCACTGCTACCACTCCCACCACTACCGAAAACTACCACTGCCACTACTACCACCACTACCAACACAACACTACCCCCACTACCCCCAAATCACTACTACCGCTACCACCACTATCACTACCGGCACTACCACCACCACCACTACCAATACTAACACTACCACCACTACCACTACTGCCACAACCACCACTATCACTACTAACACTACTACCACTACTACCACTACCACCACTACCACTACCACCATTACCACCACAAACCATGTTGAAAATTGTATAAAATACCTTCAAGTTGAGGAACAAGACACATGTACAAGAACTGGGTAGTTTTATTGTTACAACGTTTCACCCATGTATATGAAAGTTAAGACACTTGTGCAACATCTGGTTATCTTTATTGTAAACGTTTCGCCCTCCAGTGGCTTTATCAATACAAATTCTTAGACGTAATTAGAAAACAGAAGAACTATATACAAAAGATGAAGTAATCAGTCCCTCAGCCTTGGAGGTGGTGTTTACAGCACTGTGGTTGTAGAGATTCTGAAGCACAGGTAAGGAGACTGGCGCTTATATAGGCGTCAGTGAAGAGAGACGTGTAGCAGACGAGGGCATAGTCACTGGTAGGCGGGACTCCCCAGTGGAAGTAGGTCCGCCTACCAGTGACTATGCCCTCGTCTGCTACACGTCTCTCTTCACTGACGCCTATATAAGCGCCAGTCTCCTTACCTGTGCTTCAGAATCTCTACAACCACGGTGCTGTAAACACCACCTCCAAGGCTGAGGGACTGATTACCTCATCTTTTGTATATAGTTCTTCTGTTTTCTAATTACGTCCAAGAATTTGTATTGATAAAGCCACTGGATGGCGATACGTCTACAATAAAGATAACCAGATGTTGCACAAGTGTCTTAACTTTCATCTTGTCGGTATTGTATACCTGTCTTGCACAACCCATGTATATACACAAGGCTGAAAGTCTATCCATTATAAAATACCCGTAAAGTAATATAGTATAGGTATTATGTAGTGTTAGTACAGTGTACCCACGACCTGTCCAGGCTACCTCAAGACAACCCACGACCTGTCCAGGCTACCTCAAGAAAACCCACGACCTGTCCAGGCTACCTCAAGACAACCCACGACCTGTCCAGGCTACCTCAAGACAACCCACGACCTGTCCAGGCTACCTCAAGACAACCCACGACCTGTCCAGGCTACCTCAAGACAACCCACGACCTACCCGTAGGATCATACAGCGCAAGTGAGCGGGAGGGGGGGATGGATGGAAGGTATTCAGGCTTAGTTTAGGGAACTGGAGCACAGATCCAATTCCCTAGATCAAGAGCCCCTCACCAGCGTCAGGGAATCTCCCTTGAGGGGTCACTCTCCAGGAGCTTTATCAAGCCTTTACAAACAATACATGGACACAGAGGGTATATATAGGCTTAGAGTGAGGTGTAATAATAGTGGTAATAGTAGTAACAATTTAAGGCCAGAGAATCAAAAGAGGATAACTAGACAAAAACGTACAGAAAATGTATGTTTAACAAAAAAGGTTTAATGAACGAGTACACTAAACACAGACATGTCCATCTCTTACCTACACAAACACTAATAACATTGAAATATATGAAATTATATAAAAACAGCAATTTAAAACTGTCACTAACACTTTACATATGATTATGAATTTCTCTGATACATCCCACCTCAAACTGGTACAGATAAACTGAGATTAAATAACTGCCTGGCTGGCAGTGTCCCAAAGGCCATTAGACCCCTTTTCTGTGGTGCCTCATTGTGTGCCCTCAGGAAAAGGGATAGAGGAATCAAGCCCATTGCAGTGGGCAACACCCTTCGGCGCCCAGTCGCCAAGGCTGCAGTAAGAATGGTGAGCCAAAAGGCTGCTGCAATGTTGAAAACAACTCAGCTCGGTTTTGGTGTTCAACAAGGCTGTGAACACCAAACATGTCCGATGAAAAAGCCTTGATCAAATTGGACTTTGCCAACGCTTTCAGCTTGGTCAGAAGGGATGCTGCTCTCCAAGCAGTTTCTACACACTTCCCTTCCCTCTATCCCTTCATTGAATCGTGTTATAGTGTGACCTCTGAACTATTGTTTGGGGACAATGAAATTGACTCATGTGAGGGTGTGCAACAGGGGGACCCTCTCGCTCCCTTTCTCTTCTGGCTGGTCATCAAGGAAGTCACAGAAGAGCTCTCCAGTGAGCTCACTATCTGATTCTTGAATGATGATACCCTATTTGGCACTACAGAATCTCTCCTAAAGAACATCAGAAAAATTAAAGACATGGGAGAAAGCCTGGGCCTATCTTTAAACCCCACCAAATGTGAAATAGTTTCTACCAATCAACAGATGATCCAAAATATTAGCGCCGTTTTACCAGGAGCACGAGCCATTGTTCAATACATTCTAGCTCAATACATAGTCAATACCAAATTCACTATATTAGACCATAGTGCAATTACTAGTGAGAGACTGGTGCTATTTTTAATTTGTATTTTTATATTATTAGATTAAACCTAGTTGTACTATAGCTCATTCTAGCTCAAAACATAGACTCCACAAAAGTCATTATATTAGACTTTAGTGCAATTACAAGTGAGAGTCTTGCTCTATTTTTAATTTGTATTTTTATATTACTAGTTTATACCTAGTTGTACTTTAGTTCATTCCAACACAACACATAGACAACATCAACTTCATTATGTGTAGTAGTGACTATACTCTATATGACCAAAATACTCTAGCTATATACTTGTCCAAACTTCCAACCACTACAGATATCAGTAGTAGAACTCAACACACAACTCAGGATATAAATAACCATAATTTAAACCTAGAAGATGATTGATCACGTTGACCCTGATCTAAACCTCCATAATCTGACACCCAATCAAAACCTATTGGAAAGTAACTGCCTTTACTACACAGCATTACAAACCATCACTATCCTAAACAATGCTAAAAGTCTATCAGTACTTAACTACAACATCAGGTCCTTAAGCAAACACTATGATGACCTCCTGGCACTCCTTGAATCACTAAAGACACCCTTCTCCTGCATTATTCTTACTGAGACCTGGCTTAAGCAGGACACAATAGATATCTACCCTCTACCAGGATACACAGCAATTCACAACTGCAGACCAAACCAAGTTGGGGGTGGTATTGCAATCTATTACTCTAACCAATTATCTTGTATTAGCACCACTTGCTTTAGTGATGAATATGGGGAATACATTTTTGCTAATTTTACTGTAAAAACCTTAAGACACCTATAACAATCGGTGCCATTTACCGGATACCTCACACAAACATCCCAAATTTCAGTGAGAAATTAAAGTCACTAATAACAAACAGACAAATGAATAAGCACCACCTTCTCTTAGCTGGAGACTTCAACATCAACCTTGGCATATTAGATGATCAGCCTGTAACTGATTTCATCAACAATATGAACAACACACTTCTCATACCAGCAATAACTAAACCAACCAGGCTCACTGAGACAAGTGCAACCATAATAGACCACATATGGACCAATATACTAGCCCCCTTAAATCAGGGATAATCACAGATAGCACTACAGACCACTACCCTACCTTCCTCCTGACAAACATTAGTAAACCACCACTTGAATACAACAAAGTCTCATTTAGACTCCATGACGAGGCCTCAATAAGGAAGTTCACAGCTGACCTAGAGACTATTGACTGGCCTACAGAATTCTCCAAGGCCAATGGTATTGATGACTGGACAGACATTTTTCTTAACAAATTACTTAGACTATACAACAATCATTGTAATATAAAAACGAAACAGATCACAAACAAACGGCTTGGTTGCCCATGGCTAACCAGCTCCATTCTGAAATCCATTGACAAGAAACACTAATATGAAAAGCAATATAGACAGGGCTTAATACACAAAGATATTCTTAAACACTATTCATTAGTTCTCACCAAAGTAATAAAGAAAGCCAAACAACTATACTACTCCAATAGATTCACAGACACTAGAGGAGATATATAAAAGACCTGGAAAACACTCTCTCAGATTCTAGGGACCCACAAACCAAAAAAAAAAAACAAGAATATTGTTCTAATTAAACCTAATGAAACACCACTACATCCCACTGACACAGCTAACAAGATAAACGACTTCTTCTCAACTATAGGATCTAATCTCGCCAATAAAATCCCACATACCAATGCCCATGCCGGGGACTACCTAGATGGGAATTTCCCAAATTCCTTCTATCTTGCACCAACTGAGCCCACGGAAGTCACCGAGATTATAAAGTCACTTAAAAATAACTCAGGGAATCTGTCTCATGTCCCACCATTACTGTACAAGCGAACGGCCCATGTCCTTTTGCATGCTATTTCATTACTTTTTAACAAGTCACTAGAAACTAGCACCTTCCCGAAACTACTCAAGATGGCAAGGGTTACACCAATACATAAAGGTGGTGACCCTACAGACTTAAACAACTATAGGCCAATATCAAACTTACCATTGCTATCCAAAATCTTTGAGAAACTCGTGCACAGGAGACTATATTCATTTATAACGGCACAAAACATACTCAACCCCTGCCAGTTTGGATTCAGGAAAAATAAAAGCACTAACGCTGCAATTATAAAAATGCTAGATCTGCTTTACACAGCATTGGAAAATAAGGAATATCCACTAGGAATTTTTATTGACCTAAGAAAAGCTTTTGACACAGTAGACCATGAGATCCTACTCCACAAACTTGACCATTACGGTATAAAAGGCCATGCGCTTGCTTATTTCAAATCTTACCTTACTAATAGGTATCAGTATGTCACCATTAAAGACACAGCATCAACAACACGGCCACTTGATACTGGAGTTCCACAGGGAAGTGTCCTTGGTCCCCTGCTCTTCCTCATATACATCAATGATCTTCCAAACATATCCCAACACCTGAAACCCATTCTTTTTTCTGACGACACGTCTTATGTCATCTCTCACCCTAATCTTGCCACCCTCAACACCATTGTTAACGAGGAGCTGATCAAAATATCGACTTGGATGACAGCCAATAAACTTACGCTTAACACTGACAAAACCTACTATAATATGTTTGGTAGCAGAGCAGGAGATGCACAAATTAACATTAAGATCGACAACACTCTAATTACCAGATATAATGAGGGCAAATTCCTAGGCCTATACCTTGACAACAACCTGAATTTCAGCACCCATATCCAACACATAACCAAAAAAGTATCCAAAACAGTTGGGACCCTCTCAAGATACGATACTACGTGCTGCAAAATGCCCTTCTCACACTATACCACTCACTTATTTATCCATACCTCACCTACGCTATTTGTGCTTGGGATCAACTGCAGCAACACACCTAAAGCCAATTATAACCCAACAAAAAGCTGCAGTAAGAATAATCACTAAATCCCATCCCTGGCAACACCCCCCCCCACTCTTCATAGATCTAAACTTACTCCCTGTTCAGTACATCCACACTTACTACTGTGCAATCTACATCTACAGGACCTTAAACTCCAATATCAACCTTGACCTAAAACGCTTTCTTGATAGTTGTGACAGAACCCACAGGCATAACACCAGACACAAACATCTCTACGACATTCCCCGTGTCCGACTAAACCTTTACAAAAATTCAATATGTCAAAGTTCCTAAAATCTGGAACACCCTACCTGAGAACTCTAGAACTGCAGACACATTCATCACCTTCAAAACTACCATTAGAAAACATCTTATCTCCCTGATACACCCCGTCAACTACTACACGAATACCACCTGGTGGTTCACACTTACACTCACTCACCCATTTGACCATAAACAGAAATATTAATATCAATCTTAAAATAATGAATCCTGTGATACTCCAATACTGAAACTATGTACTGTGCCAAAACAAAAGCATTCACATTGCTAAACTCACAAACTAGTATTTAGTCACTTAGCCATAATACCAACTTACCTCATAATTTGTAATATTTTAAAATTAAGAATTAAACTAAGTCTGCCCGAAATGCCTAGCCATGCTAGGTGTTCTAGTGGTACACTCTGTAATCATTATTTTACTACATGTAAACCACACAATAACCAAATTCTGTAAACTCAGCATTGTAATCCTTATAGAGAATAAACTTTGAATTTGAATTTGAATTGAATTGAATTGATCCAGCCAATAGTACTCTGCTTGGTGCTCCTCTTGGGTCCAATGCCATCGATCTGATCCTAGAAAAAAAAATCTCACACCTCAGGACGATGGAAAGCAGGACGAAATACATTGATATACATGATATCTTCTATCTACTCACCAGGTGCCTGTCAATCCCAAAACTTACCTACTTCCTGAGATGCTCTTCAGCCTTCAGCAGTCCGAAACTCAAGGAATATGACTCTCTCCTTAAGACCATGCTGAAGAGAGTATTGAATGTTTCCCTCGAAGATGGACAGTTGTTGCAAGCCTCGCTTCCAGTCAGGCTTGGGGGGGCTGGGAGTACGCAAATCCTCACAGATTGCCCTACCAGTTTTCCCATCCTCTTCCATAACATTAAATGAGTTAATAAAAGAAATTCTTCCAGAAAACCTCACTCAGCAGAAATACAGGATCCTCGCTATGCCGGTGCCATCACTGAATGGGAGACTCTTGCTGCTCCAGCACCAAAACCTAGTGCAGCACTGACCTACAAACAGTCAAGTTGGGATGGCCCGATCGCTGAAAAGGTGCTTGCCAACATGCTTAGGGCTGTAACATCAGATAGGAAGACTGCCCGTTTCCAAGCTATGAATGCATCTCTCTTCAGGGACTTCCTCCAAGCAGTTCCCATTTTGGCAATGGGAAAGCGCCTCGAAAGGCGCAGTGGCTCTGCGCCTTGCTGCCCCAATTCACACAGAATATACGTGTATTTGCGGCGATGCACAAGCCAACCAATATGGTCTACATGGTCTTAGCTGTTTCAAAACCAAGGGCTGGCATGCAAGGCACAATGAAGTCAATGACATCATAAATGACATCATAAAGAGAACCCATCATAAAGAGAACCCTCTCTCTTGGCTGGGCATCCAGCCGAGAGAGAGTCCCGATCACTAGCAGCCAATAATACCCACAACCCAGCAAACCACCCTGGCAGGATCACCATCTATCCTTGGAAGAATGGCAAGCTCTTAGCATGGGACTATACCTGTGTGTCCACACTGGCTGACACCTATATCCATCACAGTGTCGGGCGACAGGGAGGAGCTGCTGACCACTGGGAGGAGTACAAGATCAGCAAGTACAGGGACATAAGCCAACAGTATCAGTTTGTCCCTGTGGGATCAGAGACCTTGGGATCATTGGGGAAAAATGCCACACGTTTCCTTAAAGAATTGGGCTCCAGACTCATCGACACCACCAGGGACCCAAGGGCAGCCACTTTCATGTTCCAGCGCCTCAGTGTGGCCATCCAGAGGGGAAATGCTTCGGAGGAGCTGGAGGAGATTCATAATTCTTTAATACATTGTACCATTGTACTCATGTTTGTGTTTTCTGTAAATGTATTCTATTAATAAAATTTCCCATAGAATATAAAATATAGGGGGTGGTAGAAGAAAATATTCAAACAGCTCCGGGGAGAACCTTGAGTTTTCCCTGAGGTACGTTTATTGTCTTCTCTGAGGATGAGGGTCCCCAGTCAAGTTATAGAGGTGCTACCTATGTTATATATATTATTTTATATATATATATATATATATATATATATATATATATAATATATATATATATATATATATATATACATATATATATAATTATGATACTGATGTAGTCTAATGATCACAATGACCATGTGTTAGACGGAACTACCAAAGCAGCACTCGGGGCCCCAATGACAGAGACGCTCACTCAGATTTAAGAAACTAGTCACAAAGGACCTGGCTCCTGTCATAACAGATCTCCAATTCACAATTTATCTTTCTTAAATGTCTAAGTGCCACGTCAGCCTCCGTCAGCCCCACACGAGACATCATTCACACACACAAGTGCTGCATCAGCCCATGTCAACCAACAGGAGACAACACTCAAGCACTCAGTGTTTGACACAAGCGATGTCTTAGCTTCCTTCAGCCTCAGGAGACATCACACACGCCCATTGTTTGACATGAGTGGTGCGTCAGCCACCGCCAGCCCCAAGGATGTGTTATCCCCAGTCAGCCCCAAGGATGTGTTATCCCTCGTCAGCCCCAATGATGTGTTATCCCCAGTCAGCCTCAAGGTTGTGTTATCCCTAGTCAGCCCAAGGATGTGTTATCCCAGTCAGCCCCAAGGATGTGTTATCCCCAGTCAGCCTCAAGGATGTGTTATCCCCAGTCATCCCCAAGGATGTGTTATCCCCAGTCATCCCCAAGGATGTGTTATCCCCAGTCATCCCCAAGGATGTGTTATCCTCAGTCAGCCCCAAGGATGTGTTATCCCCAGTCATCCCCAAGGATGTGTTATCCCCAGACATCCCCAAGGATGTGTTATCCCCAGTCATCCCAAGGATGTGTTATCCCCAGTCAGCCCCAAGGATGTGTTATCCCCAATCAGCCCCAAGGATGTGTTATCCCCAGTCAGCCCCAAGGATATGTTATCCCCAGTCATCCCCAAGGATGTGTTATCCCCAGTGAGCCCCAAGGATGTGTTATCCCCAGTCAGCCCCAAGGATGTGTTATCCCCAGTCATCCCCAAGGATGTGTTATCCCCAGTCAGCCTCAAGGATGTGTTATCCCCAGTCAGCCTCAAGGAAGTGTTATCCCCAGTCAGCCTCAAGGATGTGTTATCCCCAGTCAGCCTCAAGGATGTGTTATCCCCAGTCAGCCTCAAGGATGTGTTATCCCAGTCAGCCCCAAGGATGTGTTATCCCCAGTCAGCCTCAAGGATGTATTATCCCCAGTCAGCCTCAAGGATGTGTTATCCCCAGTCAGCCTCAAGGATGTGTTATCCCCAGTCAGCCTCAAGGATGTGTTATCCCCAGTCAGCCTCAAGGATGTGTTATCCCCAGTCAGCCTCAAGGATGTGTTATCCCAGTCAGCCTCAAGGATGTGTTATCCCCAGTCAGCCTCAAGGATGTGTTATCCCCAGTCAGCCTCAAGGATGTGTTATCCCCAGTCATCCCCAAGGATGTGTTATCCCCAGTCAGCCTCAAGGATGTGTTATCCCCAGTCAGCCTCAAGGATGTGTTATCCCCAGTCAGCCTCAAGGATGTGTTATCCCCAGTCAGCCTCAAGGATGTGTTATCCCCATCAGCCTCAAGGATGTGTTATCCCAGTCAGCCTCAAGGTTGTGTTATCCCCAGTCAGCCTCAAGGATGTGTTATCCCCAGTCAGCCGCAAGGATGTGTTATCCCCATCAGCCCCAAGGATTTTGTTATCCCCAGTCAGCCTCAAGGATGTGTTATCCCCAGTCAGCCTCAAGGATGTGTTATCCCCAGTCAGCCTCAAGGATGTGTTATCCCCAGGCAGCCTCAAGGATGTGTTATCCCCAGGCAGCCTCAAGGATGTGTTATCCCCAGGCAGCCTCAAGGATGTGTTATCCCCAGGCAGCCTCAAGGATGTGTTATCCCCAGTCAGACTCAAGGATGTGTTATCCCCAGTCAGCCTCAAGGTTGTGTTATCCCCAGTCAGCCTCAGGGATGTGTTATCCCCAGTCAGCCTCAAGGATGTGTTATCCCCAGTCAGCCCCAAGGATGTGTTATCCCCAGTCAGCCTCAAGGTTGTGTTATCCCCAGGCAGCCTCAAGGATGTGTTATCCCCAGCAGCCTCAAGGATGTGTTTTTCCCCAGTCAGCCCCAAGGATGTGTTATCCCCAGTCAGCCCCAAGGATGTGTTATCCCCAGTCAGCCTCAAGGATGTGTTATCCCCAGGCAGCCTCAAGGATGTGTTATCCCCAGTCAGCCTCAAGGATGTGTTATCCCCAGGCAGCCTCAAGGATGTGTTATCCCCAGTCAGCCTCAAGGATGTGTTATCCCCAGTCAGCCCCAAGGATGTGTTATCCCCAGTCAGCCTCAAGGATGTGTTATCCCCAGTCAGCCTCAAGGATGTGTTATCCCCAGTCAGCCTCAAGGATGTGTTTATCCCAGTCAGCCTCAAGGATGTGTTATCCCAGTCAGCCTCAAGGATGTGTTATCCCCAGTCCAGCCTCAAGGATGTGTTATCCCCAGGCAGCCTCAAGGTTGTGTTATCCCCAGTCAGCCTCAAGGATGTGTTATCCCCAGTCAGCCTCTAGGATGTGTTATCCCCAGTCAGCCCCAAGGATGTGTTATCCCCAGTCAGCTCAAGGATGTGTTATCCCCAGTCAGCCTCAAGGATGTGTTATCCCCAGTCAGCCTCAAGGATGTGTTATCCCAGTCAGCCTCAAGGATGTGTTATCCCCAGTCAGCCTCAAGGATGTGTTATCCCCAGTCAGCCTCAAGGATGTGTTATCCCCAGTCAGCCTCAAGGATGTGTTATCCCCAGTCAGCCTCAAGGATGTGTTATCCCCAGTCAGCCTCAAGGATGTGTTATCCCCAGTCAGCCTCAAGGATGTGTTATCCCCAGTCAGCCTCAAGGATGTGTTATCCCCAGTCAGCCTCAAGGATGTGTTTATCCCCAGTCAGCCTCAAGGATGTGTTATCCCCAGTCAGCCTCAAGGATGTGTTATCCCAGTCAGCCTCAAGGATGTGTTATCCCCAGTCAGCCTCAAGGATGTGTTTATCCCCAGTCAGCCTCAAGGATGTGTTATCCCCAGTCAGCCTCAAGGATGTGTTATCCCCAGTCAGCCTCAAGGATGTGTTATCCCCAGTCAGCCTCAAGATGTGTTATCCCAGTCAGCCTCAAGGATGTGTTATCCCCAGTCAGCCCTCAAGGATGTGTTATCCCCAGTCAGCCTCAAGGATGGTGTTATCCCCAGTCAGCCTCAAGGTGTGTTATCCCCAGGCAGCCTCAAGGATGTGTTATCCCCAGTCAGCCTCAAGATGTGTTATCCCAGTCAGCCTCAAGGATGTGTTTATCCCCAGTCAGCCTCAAGGATGTGTTATCCCCAGTCAGCCTCAAGGATGTGTTATCCCCAGTCAGCCTCAAGGATTGTTATCCCCAGTCAGCCTCAAGGATGTGTTATCCCCAGTCAGCCTCAAGATGTGTTATCCCAGTCAGCCTCAAGGATGTGTTTATCCCCAGTCAGCCTCAGGATGTGTTATCCCCAGTCAGCCTCAAGGTTTGTGTTATCCCCAGGCAGCCTCAAGGATGTGTTATCCCCAGTCAGCCTCAAGGATGTGTTATCCCCAGTCAGCCTCAAGATGTGTTATCCCCAGTCAGCCTCAAGGATGTGTTATCCCCAGTCAGCCCAAGGATGTGTTATCCCCAGTCAGCCTCAAGGATGTGTTATCCCCAGTCACCTCAAGGATGTGTTTATCCCCATCAGCCTCAAGGATGTGTTATCCCCAGTCAGCCCCCAAGGTTGTGTTTCCCCAGTCAGCCCAAGGTTGTGTTATCCCCAGCACCTCAAGGGTGTGTTATCCCCCCGTCAGCCTCAAGGAGTTTTCCCCATCACCCAAGGTGTGTTTTTCCCCATCAGCCTCAAAGGGGTGTTATCCCCCGTCAGCCCAAGGGTTGTATCCCCCTCAGCCTCAAGGATGTGTTATCCCCAGTCGCCTCAAGGGTGGTTTTTCCCCAGTCAGCCTCAAGGATGGTTTTTTCCCAGTCAGCCCCAAGGATTGTTTTTTCCCCATCAGCCTCAAGGTGTTTTTATCCCCAGCAGCCCAAGGAGTGTTATCCCAGTCGCCCCAAAGGGTGTGTTATCCCCAGCACCCAAGGAGTGTTATCCCCAGTCCCTCAAGGGTTTTACCCCGTCAGCCTCAGGGTTTTGGGTTTCCCCACAGCCTCAAGGTTTTGTTTCCCCAGGGGAGCCTCAAGGGTTGTTATCCCCCGTCAGCCCAGGGTGTTTATCCCCCTCCTCAAGGATGGTTTCCCCCGTCAGCCTCAAGGATGTGTTTCCCCATCAGCCCCAAGATGTGTATCCCCAGCAGCCTCAAGAGTTATCCCCGCAGCCTCAAGGGTGTGTTTTCCCCAGTCGCCTCAAGGATGTTTTCCCCAGTCAGCCCAAGGGTGTTATCCCAGTCAGGCCTCAAGGGTGTGTTATCCCCAGTCAGCCCCAAAAATGGTTATCCCCACACCCAAGGATGTTTATCCCCAGTCAGCCCCAAGGATGTGTTATCCCCGTCGCCCAAGGATTTGGGTTTTCCCCAGTAGCCTCAAATGTGTATCCCCAGTCAGCCTCAAGGATGTGTTTTTCCCCACAGCCTCAAGGATGTGTTATCCCCCGTCAGCCTAAGGATGTGTTATCCCCCTCAGCCCAAGATGTGTTATCCCCCCGTCAGCCTCAAGGATGTGTTTTTTCCCCCGTCACCTCAAAGGGTGTGTTATCCCCACAAAGCCTCAAGGGTGTGTTATCCCCAGTCGCCCCAAGGATGTGTTTTCCCCCGTCGCCTCAAGGGTGTGTTATCCCCCCCAGCCTAAGGGTGTTTATCCCCATCAGCCTCAAGGGTTTTGTTATCCCCAGTCAGCCTCGGTTGTGTTATCCCCCCAGCCCAAGGGTGTGTTATCCCACGCCTCAAGGATGTTTATCCAGGGGCGCCTCAAGATGTGTTATCCCAGTCAGCCCAAGGATGTTTATCCCCAGTCACCTCAAGATGTGTTATCCCATCAGCCTCAAGGATGTGTTATCCCCAGTCAGCCTCAAGGGTGTGTTATCCCCCGTCAGCCCCAAGGGTTTGTTTTCCCCCGTCAGCCTCAAGGAGTGGTTTTCCCCCGTCAGCCTCAAGGGTGTGTTTCCCCAGCAGCCTCAAGGTGTTTTACCCCCCGTCACCTCAAGGGTGTTTTCCCCAGTCGCCTCAAAGGGTGTTTATCCCCAGTCAGCCTCAAGGGTGGTTATCCCCAGTCAGCCTCAAGGGTTTTATCCCCCGTCACCCCCAAGGGTTTTTCCCCATCAGCCCCAAGGGTTTTTTCCCCAGCAGCCTCAAGGATGGTTTCCCCCCGTCAGCCCAAGGATGTGTTATCCCCATCGCCTCAAGGATGTGTTTTCCCCCCGTCACCCCAAATGTGTTATCCCAGTCAGCCTCAAGGATGTGTTATCCCCGTCGCCCCAAAGGGGTGTTATCCCCCTCAGCCTCAAGGGTTTTTTATCCCCCGTCAGCCTCAAAGGGTGTGTTATCCCCAGTCGCCCCAAAGGTGTGTTATCCCCATCACCCAAGGATGTTTATCCCCGTCAGCCCCAAGGGTGTGTTTTCCCCATCAGCCTCAAGGGTGGTTATCCCCAGTCTCCCCCGGATTGTTATCCCATCCGCCTAAGGATGTGTTATCCCCCCTCAGCCTCAAGGGTGTGTTATCCCCGTCCGCCTCAAGGATGTGTTATCCCCAGTCAGCCTCAAGGAAGTGTTATCCCCAGTCACCCAAAGGGTGTGTTACCCCATCAGCCCAAGGATTGTTACCCCATTCACCCAAGGAGTGTTATCCCCAGTCCCCTCAGGAGTGTTATCCCGTCATCCCCCCGGGGGTGTTACCCCAGTCACCTCAAGGATGGTTTATCCCCCGTCAGCCTCAAAGGGGTTTTTATCCCCAGTCAGCTCAAGATGTGTTTCCCCAGTCAGCCTCAGGTTTGTTATCCCCAGTCAGCCTCAAGGATGTGTTTACCCCATCATCCCCAAGGATGTGTTATCCCCAACCCAAGGATTTTTTATCCCCATCAGCCTCAAGGGTGTGTTTCCCCCGTCACCCAAGGTTGTGTTTCCCCCTCAGCCCAAGGGTGTGTTATCCCCAGTCAGCCTCAAGGGTGTGTTACCCCCGTCGCCTCAAGGATGGTTATCCCCATAGCCTCAAGGGTGTGTATCCCCCGTCAGCCTCAAGGGTTGTTACCCCAGTCAGCCTCAAGGAGTGTTATCCCCAGTCAGCCCAAAGGGTGTGTTATCCCCAGTCAGCCTCAAATGTGTTTCCCCCGTCAGCCTCAAGGTTTGTTATCCCCCGTCAGCCCCAAGGATGGTTATCCCCAGTCACCCCAGGGGAATGGGATGTTTTGTTTAAGGAGGCCCCAGTCAGCCTCAAGGGTGTTTTTCCCCCAGTCAGCCTCTAGGATGTTATCCCCCCAGGCATCCTCAAAGGGTGTGTTATCCCCAGTCAGCCCCAAGGATGTGTTATCCCCATCCCTCTAGGATGTTATCCCCCGTCAGCCCAAGGGTTTTTTTCCCCAGGGCAGCCTCAAGAGTTTATCCCCCTCCCTCAGGAGTGTTATCCCCAGTCAGCCCAAGGATTTTTATCCCCAAATCAGCCTCAAGGGTGTGTTATCCCCGTCAGCCCCAAGGATGTGTTATCCCCATCCCCCTCAAGGATGTTTATCCCCCGGGAGCCTCAAAAGGGTTTACCCCAGTCAGCCCAAGGATGTTTATCCCCCCGTCAGCCTCAAAGGGTGTGTTTTTCCCCAGTCAGCCTCAAAGGTGTTTATCCCCATCCCTCAAAGGGTGTGTTATCCCCCCTCACCTCAAGGGGTGTTTATCCCCATCATCCTCAAAGGGTGTTTATCCCCATCACCTCAAGGATGTGTTATCCCACAGCCTCAAGGGTGTGTTACCCCAGTCCGCCTCAAGATGTTTATCCCCAGCAGGCCCCAAGGGGGTTTTTTTCCCCAGTCAGCCTCAAGGGGGTGTTATCCCCATCAGCCCAAGGATGTGTTATCCCCAGTCACCTCAAGGATGTGTTCCCCCCCTCGCCTCAAGGAGGTTTATCCCCAGCAGCCTCAAAAGGGTGTGTTTCCCCTTTACCCCAAGGATGTGTTTTCCCAGTCAGCCTCAAAGGGTGTGTTATCCCCAGTCACCTCAAGGGGGTTTCCCCCTCAGCCCAAGGATGTGTTACCCCAGGCCCTCAAAGGGTTTTTGGTTTTCCCCCGCAGCCTCAAGGGTGTGTTTTCCCCCTCACCTCTAGGATGTTTATCCCCAGCGCCCCCCAAAGGGTGTGTTATCCCCGTCAGCCTCAAGGATGTGTTTTTCCCAGTCGCCCCCAAGGGTGTGTTTCCCCAGCACCCCCAAAGGGTTGTTATCCCCCTAGCCCAAGGATGTGTTATCCCCAGTCACCTCAAGGGTGTGTTATCCCCCGTCAGCTCAAAGGGTGTGTTATCCCCAGCACCTCAAGGTGTGTTTCCCCAGTCAGCCTCAAGGATGTGTTATCCCCAGTCAGCCTCAAGGATGTGTTATCCCCAGTCAGCCTCAAGGATGTGTTATCCCAGTCAGCCTCAAGGATGTGTTATCCCCAGTCAGCCTCAAGGATGTGTTATCCCCAGTCAGCCTCAAGGATGTGTTATCCCCAGTCAGCCTCAAGGATGTGTTATCCCCAGTCAGCCTCTAGGATGTGTTATCCCCAGTCAGCCTCAAGGATGTGTTATCCCCAGTCAGCCTCAAGGATGTGTTATCCCCAGTCAGCCTCAAGGATGTGTTATCCCCAGTCAGCCTCAAGGATGTGTTATCCCCAGTCAGCCTCGTAGGAGACATTACTCACACAGTAATAACTAACAGTATATGATGTACCGTGAGTCTGGAACTACAGAATAAAACATAACCGGCAACAATACAGAATTGTGAATATATTCTGAATCTAATTTCTCTTTTCTGCATCGCATTTCGCTAATTTTAATTTTGTTGTCCTCCTGACCTAATAGTCCTTAATCTTTTATACATATATTCGTAGTTATGGTATGTTCTCTTTCTTCCGCCTTTTACGGAGGCCATTTATACTCTATATGTTTCTCAAAAATAAATTATTCATAAATCTTAATTCAATTTACTGCATGAATTTTAATTTTTGTTATATTTTGTAAATATGTTCTGAATATATTCAGAATATAGGGTTTAATGGCGTCTGGATGTTTATATATAAAGGGTTTTTTCCCCGTCAGCTAAATTTTATAGCCCCGGTTTTCCCCATTATTACCAAAATTTTTATTAACTAAATTTTTTACCCCGTACCCTTGGGTTTATCCCCACAAAACGGGAGGGGGCCCATAAGGGAAATTGAAAGTTCCTAAAGGTTTTACCCCCTGAAGGATGGGTTTGAGGGTGGGGCTCTGTTCAAAAGATAAGGACCTTTAATTTGGAATTAAAAAAAAAACCCCCTCCCCCAAAGGCCCTTTCAAAAAGAAAAATTATTTTTAAATTTAAATTTTCTTTTTCCATCCGCATTTTCGTTTTAAACCCCCGAACCAATTTTCCTTTTTATCAATTTCCCCAGTTAAGGTATTTCCTTTTTCCCCCAACGGGGGTTTCAACCGCCTTAAATTTCTTTTTAAAATTTAGGGGGGAATTTTAAGGTTTTTTTGGAAATTATTTGGGGGAATATATTAGAAATATGATTTTTTGGCTGGTTTTTTATTAAAAAGGTTGCGGGGGGGTTAAATTAATTTTGAAGGTTTTCCCTTTTAACAAATTTTTCTTTAACCCCTTTTAACTGTACCCAAAATATAAACCCCTCCATACTTAAAAAAATTTAATGGGGAGGAAAAAAATAAATGGCCCCGGGAGAGGAAATTAAAAAATTCACAAAATAAAAGGTATTAAATTTAATTTCCCTTTTAAAAATAAAATTTGGGGAAATTAGAAAAAAATTTGGGGTTTTAATAAAGGGTTTTTGGACAAAAACCCCAGGAACAGAACCCCAAATTTAAATTGGGAAACCAATTTACTAGGGTTTAAGGGGGGAATTTAAAGGAATAAGTAAAGTAAAATTAAAAGGGCAGAGTTGTGAAGAGTAACTTTGGAATTTTCCCAAAAACATCTTCCCCATAATTAATTTCTCCCAACCCTCCCCCACACACTCCTCTCAACTCTTGCCAAAAAATTGGGAAAAATGAAAATCCGGGGGAAAAATTTTTTTCTAAAAAGGGGATTTTTCTTTTCAGGGGTCCAAAAAATTTAAACAAAAAATTGTTTTTAAAAAATGGGTAAAACCTGAGCCGGGAACACCCGGGAAACCAAACAAAAAAGCAAAAACATTAAACCCGGAAAAGGGCCTTTCCAAAAACCTAACCCCCCTTTGCCAAACCCCGGTGCCCTTTATAATTTTTTAAAAATTAGGGTTTTTCCCCAGAGCCCACAAGCCCCTGAAACTCTTCTCAAGTTTTACCCAAAGGAAAAAGGGGTTTAAAAATTTTTGGTTTTTGGGTTACATTTTTTAAAACCCCCCCTTAAAAAAAAAGGGGCCACTGGGACCCCCCGGGGAAAACTTACCCCAATTTCCCGGGAAACGGGATTAATTTCAAAACCCCAAAAAGGCCTTAAAGAATATTTGGGGGCAAGGGTTGACCAAAAAATTTTTGGTTTAATTAAGGCCTTTTGATTCAAAACCCCAAGGGTGTCAAAAATTAATTTAGAAAAAAGGAAATTTTGGGGGACAATTTTTTGGTTTTTGGGGTTTTAAAATTTAAAGAAAAATTTAAATTTTTCGGGGGATGGGACATTGGTGGTAGGAATTTTAACCCCCGGGTTGGTTTTTTTAAAATTTAAGTTTCGTTTGAAAAAAGGAAGGAAAAATTTTTGGGTTTCCAAACCCGGAAGTTTTGGGAAATAAAGGGTGTTTTAATTTCAAAAAACCCCAAAATTTGGGGGTGTTGGGATTTTTATTTTAAAATAAATTTAAGTTTTTTTTTTTATAAACAGGGGAAGTGAGGAATTTTGCCCCTTGTTATGGGTGTTATTGGGGGGTGGACAAGGGAAAAAAGGGGAGTTTTTTAATGATTTTGGGGGAAAGGGTCGGGAGGTTAAGTTTTTGGGGGTTTCCCAGGGGGGGCCCTTTAAAATAATTTTTTTGGGAAAATTTTTCAAACCCGGGAAAAAAAGGTTTTTTTGTGCGGGTTAGGGCCCTTAATCCGGTAAAATAAAAAAGTGGTATGGAATAAAACTTTAAAGCCACAAATATATTGAAGAAAGGGGATGTTTTGGGTGGGTAAAGGGGGTTTTTAAAGAAGGGGGGGGGGGGGGGCCCCTGCCAGGGAGGGTTTTTAGTGATTATTCTTACTCCCAAGCTTTTTTTTTGGATTATTTTTGGCTTTAGGTGTTTTTGGGCTGCAGTTGAACCCCAAGCACAGATAAAAGGGGTGAGGTTTTGGATAAAAATGAATGGTAAAAGTGGGGAAAGGGCAGTTTTCGGTACGAAATGGGATTTTGGGAAGGATCCCCACCGTTTTGGATTTTTTTTTTGTTATGTTTTTTGGACCTTAAACCCAAAAATAAATTTCCCCCCAACCATAAGGAAATACGTTCATGCCACTTCTTCAGTCAGGGGTGGGTTTCCACCAAAATGACAAAGTGCAATGTGCAAAAATTTTGATGTATTTGAAACTAAAAAACCAAAATTTGGGCAGTACTGGCCCATTTGGCCCACTCCTCCTGTGGGTGGATCTCCCCAGCATAATGACGTATTTGGGCCGTTCCCAAACTCCTCCTGTGAGTGTAACAAACCACCATAATTCAGAAACTATCCAGCTCACTCCTCTTTGGAGTCCCCCGCCCAAAAAGGCAGCACTAAGGAAAGGGGCCCCAAAAATAGTATGGGGTGTAACAAAACCACCAAAATGACATTAATTGTCATTTTAAACATTTTCTGTGAGGTAACTACTACCATAATTGAAAACGGACAGTCCCCACTCCTCCTGTAGTGAAATCCCAACATAATGGGCGGGAACTGGAAAAGTCCTTTCCTCCTGTCCATGGCCCACTTCCCTGAAATGAAACCACCACCAAAATGGCAGAAACTATATAGTGCCACCCTAGGGGGGTGTAACCACCATCAAAATGGCGGGACTGAGCATCCCAATTCCTCATGTGAGGGGGCAACTCCACCATAAAGGGGAGTACGGGGCATGCCATTTCATTGTCTGAGTGTAACTCCCCAAAACATAATGATTTTTTCCCCCTTCCATGTTGAATTTTCCCTGCCCATGGGGTGTTATTTCCCTTTCTGTCATGCCCTGCAAATTTTCCCTCTGTCACGTGGGGAAATTCCTCTGTCATTTTTGTGATAATTTCTTTTCCATGATGTTTAATTCCTCTGTCATTTTTAAAAAACCTTCTTTTCATGTGGGTTTAAATTCCCCCCTTCATGAAAATGGGGCCTGCAAAGATTTCCCGAAAACTTTTTTTTCACGCAGTCCACACCTCCCTAAAGGGGAAAAATCTCCCCCAACCAACGAACCGGGAAACTAAGGGTTTGATGAAGGGGCCCAGTCCGTTAAATCAGGGCCCCGGGTTTAAAAAGGCCCAATGGGGAAAGGGTTTTTTGGCAATGGGAAAGGGTTTGATGTGGGTACCATTCACCCGTCGCCCCTTTCATTCCCTTTTCTAGAGCGGTTGAAGAAAGGGCCCTGCTCCAAAGGTGGCTTCTATTCTGCCTTCCCTTACCGTGGGGGTGACTGATACCTATTGTTGTACATGGGTTTTATATATTTTAAATAATACAGTTCCTAAATTTGGGTGAAAAAAAAAAATACAATTTAAAAGTTTTTTCGGGCTGTTTTTTTTTTTGCCCCCCTTTACCCCGGGATAACGGGCCTTTTTGGGACTCCCTGGGTTGAAAATTAAAATGAAAAATTCCTCTGTCAGTGGATAATTCCTCTGTCATCTTGAAAAATTCCTCTGTCATTGTGATAAAAATTCGGCCCAATGGTAAAAAATTTTCTGCCCATGCGTATAATTACTCTGTCATGTGTGAAAATTTCCCTCCGTCATGTCCAGACATTTTCCCTCGGCCCAGGGCGTGACTTAAAATCTGTAAAGGGGGGGTTTGTTTCCTCTTAAAGTGTGACGTTCCTCTGTAAAATGTGTATAGTTCCTCCGCCCTTTTTGTGAAAATTTCCCCCTGCCCATTGCTTAAATTTCCCAACGGTCGGTTGTGGAAATTCCTCCATCATGTGTGAAAAATTTCCTCTGCGGAGTGAAAATTTCCTCTTGCCCGTTTTAAAATTTCCTGTCCTGTGTGTTAATTCCTCTGTTCATTTGTTTTAATTCCCTGTCATGCGTGCAAAATTCCTCTGTCTGTGTGATATTTCCCTTTTGTCAGTGTATAATTCCTCTGTCATGTGTGATAAATTTCCTCGTCATGTGTGGATAAATCCTCTGTCATGGAAAAGTAATTCCTCTGAAAAATATTTTAAATTTTATTCCACGTCATGGGGAAAATTTCCCTTGGTCTGGGGATCTTTTCCCCTGTCATTGGAAAAACCCTCGGGTCATGTGTGATAATTCCTCTGCCCAAGGATATAATTCCTTTTTTGAGTGATAATTCCTCTGCATGTGTGAAAAAATTCCTCTGTCATGGGTCATAATTCCCTGTCATGTGTGATAACCCCTCACCCTGTGTGAAAATTTTCCTCTGTCAGGGTGTTTAATTTCCTCGGTCATGGGTCATAATTCCCTGCCCCGTTTAATTCCCTGATACACTGTTGGGATAATTCCTCTGTCTTTGTGTGATAATTCCTCGGGCCCTTGTTTAATTCTCCCCCGTTTATGGTGAAAAATTCCCCTGCATGTGGGTAGTTCCCTGTCGTGGGGAAAAATTCCCCCTTTTAAGTATATATTTCTTCGTCATGTGCGGAAAATTCCTCTGTCATGTGTAAAATTTCCCCTCTGCCCATGTGTAATATTCTCTGCCCTGTTTTATAATTCCTCTGTCTGTGTGAATAGTTGTCTGCCCTGTTTTAAATAATTTCCTGTCTTATGAAAATTTTCCTTTCTGCCCTGTGTAATAATTCCCTCTCTCATGTGTGATAATTCGTCTGTCATGTGTGAAAATTCGCCCTGTCAGGGTGATAATTTCTTCTGCCATGGGTGAAATTTTCCCCCTGTCATGGGTGAAAATTTCCCTGGGGGCCCAAGTGTGAAGTTCCTCTGTAAAGGTGGGGGATAAAATCCTGTCATGTTTATAATTCTTCTGTCAGTGTGAAAAATTTCCTCTGCCCATTGGGAAAATTTTTTTCGGGTCATTTTGTGAAAAATTCCTCTGTAAATGCTGAAAAATTTCCTCTGCCATGGGGGGGAAATTTCCTCTCCCTTTTAAGGGAAATTCGTCGTCAGGGTGATAAACCCCTTTTCAGTTTGAAAAATTTAAATTTAAAAAAACGCGTTTCCTAAAAGTTAAAGTTTCCCCAAAGTTTTTTCAAAAAGGGATTTCCCCTTTCTAGCATCCAGCCGGTTATTTGGTTTTGGGTAAAAATTTAAAGTAAAGTATCCCGGCCCAATTAAACCTTTTAAAAAATTCAGAATGAAACCCAATAGTGCTTCAGGTTTACAACTGGAGGCTACAAACTAGAAAAATTTAAAATTTTTAAAAAAATTTTTATTGAGTCGGGAGGTACTTTAACCCAAAATTTAAAAATTTAAACAATTCAAAAAAATTTAAAATTTTCACTTCCCCTCGTATAAAATAGTATTTTGCTAAAAACACTTTATCACATTTTATAACCAAAGTACCGTCGGGTACATTAACATTTAATAAAAAAAAAATAAATATGTCAAGAAAATTTTGTGTAAAGTGTGTAAGTGCCTAAGTAGTTTCGCTATGTCTAAAACCTCGACAAAACTTAAAAAAGTGCCCTGACAAAGCCCCTCAAAAAAACCCAAATTTCTTGCCCAAACGGCAATCAAAACGCTGCTTAAACCCAATAAAAAGAATCAAACCCCAATAGCAATATACCAACAACTGCGACACAGAATCAGGAAAAAAGGGGGAATAATATAATACACTAAGTAGGGACCATCTGCAGTATCCCCACAAAATTTCAAAAAACCTCCCATACTACTGAAATCTAAATTACACATAAAAAAATCCCCGACTGTGAAAAAAACCCCGAACCATACAAGTTAGGTCAGAAGCTAAACTCAGGACCGGATTTGTTCAAGTGTCTAGCAAACACAAAACCCCAAAGTAAAAAAAATCAAAAAACATTTAAAGTCAACAATTTTCTGTGAACGGGAGTTTTAACAAAACCTAACAAAATAAGAACAAACAATCTCTCCAACCACAAAAAGAGTTTAGACCAAAACCTAAATACTTCGGCGAGGGCCCCCCACCCCCCCCCCCTGGGATCACGTAAAATCCGGGGGTTTCGCGCCTAGCAAAACCCGGCAGAGTAATGAACAAAGAGGAAAAAAATTCCATAGTTGGGGCAATCAAACTTAAAACCGGGAGAAACCAAAATATGTTAAAAATCCTACCAACAACATAAAAATCAAATAATAATATAAACCCAATTTTTTTTAACGTTTTAGCTATTAAAATCGAAAATTAAAAGCAATAAAAAAATTATATGAAAAAAAGGTAATATACTTTTTAAAAATTACAAAAATTATACTTTTGCCCCCCAAAATTCGGGGGTTTTTTAAAACACCCCCCCCCCCCCAACCAAACAAAACGGTCGCACTAGGAAGCGGCTTTAAAAAGCCCTTTCCCCAATTTTTAACGATTACCCAATAAATAAAAAATTATTAAATATAAACTTTAATCCAAGCCCCCTCTTGTGCCAACCCTTTCTAAAATTTTTAACAGGGGGGGGCCCATTTATAAGGGGGAAAACCCCCAGTACAAAAGGCAGAACACAGAAACGAACCCTCTGAAACCCGGTGTTATTTCATCAGGTAGAGAAAAGGATAGCATAGCCCAAGGGCATAATAGTCCCTTGTGCTAAAGACGGGAAACAGAAAATTCCCCTCTTAATTTAGTGGTTTTTTTGGAAGGGCCTATGCATTATGGACATCTAGTATAAACAGCTTAATTGTGTAGGGGGGGAAAGGGGGGTCGGGCGGAGGACAGGTTGGGGCCCACACGCAGAACGTCCCCCAAACCCCACATTTAACCCCATTTCATCACCCCTTTCCCTTTTCTCCCCTCACACAAAACAATACTGTGAATATAAATAAAATAAATTAAAGACTTTAGTATAATATTTAAATGGGCTGGAAAGGGATTAAGTTTTTTTTTCCCGGGGGGGGAAAAATTTTTTAAACATAGCAATTTAACAAAGGTTTTTGGGGAAATTTAAAAATCACTTTAAATTAAAAGGGGGGGAAAAGTGCCCAAAACAGGAAAAAAATGTTCAAAGGAAAACCAAAAGGGCAAAGGGCCCTTTCCAATAGTGGCAAATTTTTTCCCGGGTTTTTCGTTTAAGCTTAGATGAATATAACAAATAGGATGGAGAAAAATCAGGGGATTTTTAAATTTTTTTTGGAGCAGCCCCAACCCCCACGCATAACACCCGCACTATATGAAAAAAGATGGGTAAGATTAAAAATTAGGACTCAAAAAAACCTGGAGCAAAAAAAAAAGCAATCTTCAACCTTTTTGAAAAAAATCGAACAATCCCCTAGCCCCGGGAGAAAAAACCCTTTGTATTATGAACACCAGTGGAAAGGGGCTGGTGGAGGTGAGTGCGCTGGCTTGCCTGTCACTTTAAAACACTTTTCAAAGTCCCCACAGACCCTACTGTTTCCTTCATCATTTGGCCCCCGTAAAATGGTTTTTTTCCCTTTTTTCCGATGTCTTTTTTTGACACCCAAAAGTCCCCAATGGGACTAATTTTAGCAAAATCAAAGGCCCTTTCCCCGAAATGGTAATGGTAAAAACACAGATTTTTTACTGTGGTTGGGAAAAAAATATCAGCTGAAAAACTTTCTGGAAATTTTCTCCATCAGTACACCGTTAAAATAGAAAAAACAATTTTTCGAGATCCTTTGGGTTCAAACCCCATAACTGTTTTTTATCTCCCCATTTTTTCCCCGTGACGAACAACAAACCTTTTCCTTGAAAATTAAAACATCGTGAGTTAGAAATTTACGTCAGTTTTCCTGACTAGGTATGAGGCCGGGGGGGGTTTAGTGGGTTTAAAGAACCGGGCGCGGAGCTTAAATAAAAAAACAAATTTCCCAAAACCCAAACATTTTCATCCCAATCCCAAAAGGGGACAAGGATGGTTTTTTGAAAACTTTTAAACTCTTTGTAATTGCGCTGAGAGGAAAAGAAATAAAAAAGGGGGGAAAAAAATAAAAAAAAAATTAAAATAAAAAAAAAAAGGGTTTTAAAAAAAAAAAAAAAAAAAAAAAAAAAAAAATAAATAATAAAAAAAAAAAAAAAAAAAAAAAAAAGAAAAAAAAAAAAAAAAGCAAAAAAAAAAAATTTTTAAAAAAGAAAAAAAAAAAAAAAAAAAAAAAAATTTTTTAAAAAAAAATTTAAAAAAAAAAAAAAAAAATTTTTAATTTTCTCTACAACTTCATTGCCATTTAATCAACGTGTTTTAAAAATTTAAAAAAAGGGGGGTTTTTAAAATTAAAAGATTTGGGATTTTCCCTAAAAAAAGCTTCTCCTTTTGGGGGGAAAGGGACCACTGGTTTACCCCAATTCCGTAAAAAATTTTTTCTAAAAATTTTGGGAAATACTTTTTAAAGCCCTTTCCTTGGCTTCAAAAATACACTTTTAATTTTTCTTTCGATATCTTTTTTTTTTAACGGGAAAATAAATGAGTTTTTCCTAAAGTAAAATTTAAATTTGAGGTTCTCCCCCACCAAAACCTCTGTTTTAAGGCCAACCAAACAATTTTTGTTTTAAAAACCTTTTTTTTCTTGTTTTTCAGTAATAGTTCAAAAACCGGGCTAAATTTGGTTCCTTTCCTTTTTAATTTGGGGGTGGGAGTCTTTTCCATTTTTAATTTAAAAACCGAGGTTTTATGAACGGTCATATAATTTTTTTTTGTTAATTGTTCCCAAACAAAACAAATTCATTTTTTTTCAAAACAAAACTCCCTCGTGTTTTGGTTTTAACTTGGGGCAAAAAGGCTTTTTGTTTTTAGTTGTTTTAAAACAACCTTTGGCCGAAACCCAAAGACCAAATTTAAAACCCAAAAACCTTTTTTCAAATAACCCTTTTTTTTCAAACCACACCCCCCAAAAACTTTTTTAAAAACCACAAGTTTGGGTCTGGCGTCCCCTTTTAACGTAAGAAAAAGGGGCTTTGGAAAAAACTTACAGGTAACAAGTTAAAGTCTCTAGAATAGTTTTTTCTTGACAGCGTCATAACAAAAGTAAAATTGGGAAAAAGGTTAAAAAACAGGGGTACAAATTTTTAGCCTTTCCCGTTTAAAAACTGTGTGGCCCAAAAAGGTAGCCCCGTGCTTTCGTGGCCAAATTCAAAAAGCACGTTTCCTGGTTCTCAAACAAATCAAAAAGGTTTCCCCAAAATCACTCTCCAAAAAAAAAGGGGAAAACCCTGGATGCAAACTTTCTGCCCCAATTTAAAATTGTCCCCGGAAACTAACAGTCGTTTCTTCTCAGCGAGCATTTTCTTCCCCATGGAAAACCCCTTTGTTTTTAATTTTCCCCTGAGCCTCTATTTGTGCCCGTCTGGGAACATAAATGAAGGTTTTTTCCCAAAACCCTCAAAAATGTTCTGAGAAATAGGACCAGTGGGTAAAGGGGGGAGAAGGAATCTAACGTGGTCGGACGGGCCTTAGGGCGGGCACTTCGTCCAAAACCCCACTCTAAGAGGGGGTCAGAAACTGGTCAGGATAATTGATACAGGGGAGCATTCCGGGACTAGTATGGGGCTGGGGTCATACTACCACAACTCTGTACTAATTTTGGGCAATTTAGGCGGGAAGGGCCAGAGCAGGGTCCCCCAAGCTCAACCTTCGCCTTAGGTTTTCTCTTTCTTCTAAGTCATCAAATAGATCATAAAATTCCTTTAAATTTTGACAAATAAAGGGTTTTTCGGGTTTTGATCATAACAGCCCTCTCCCAAAAAAAGCAAAAAACAAAATAAACTTTAATTAAAAGCTCTGACAGTTTTTTGGGGGTGTAATTTTCCCGTTATATGTCACAAACCCAATATTTGGCTACCCGCCAACACGTCTGAATTTTTTAAAATTTCTTAACTCAGACAAAGTCAGAGTATCAATTTAAAAGTTTCCCCTTTGGGATACATCACGAAAATAAATGTATACGAAGAATGATTAAAAAAGGGAAAAAATAAACCTAAAAAGGGAAATTTTTGTGTTTTGGGTAACTTAGAAATTTAAAAACTCATAAACCCCGGGATTTTTCATCTCCTTGGATCAAGAGAAATCATTTAAGTACATATATCCACCTGGGATGTTGTACAAAAAACAAACCCCAAAGCCCTTTAGAAAAAGGAAAGTACTCCCCCGTGTTTTTATCCCTAGGTTTTTCAAATATGTCAAGCTGGAAAATTTTCTCCAACACCCCTTTGGGTCAAGAGCATCCCGGACAGCCCCCCTTTGTTACAAAAAAACCCCGGGTTTTTAAAAGCTTAAAAGATCTTTCCCTTGAAAAACAAAAAAAGGGGGCTGCCCTTTTACATTTCCAAACCTTTTCTGTTTTTCGTAACAATTAATCAGTAACCTTGGTTTAAAATTTTCCCCTTAAAAACAGTTTGATTCAAAGTGCCTTTTGGATTTCCAAAATTGGGGGGGCTACTAACTAGGGGAAATTAAAATTTATTAAATTTATTAAGCTAGAGGGGATATTATCAAAAAAATTTTCAATTCAAACAAAATTAAAAAATAATCACTTCTATCGTATACAATAAGGTTTTGTGCTGAAAGCACATACCCATTTATAATTCCTTTAAATACCCGGGCCCCGGGGAATTAAAAAAATTTAATAAATATTATAAATATGTACAAGTAAGTTTTGGTGGATGTGCGTAATGCTCTAAAATATTCGCTATGTCTCAAGACTCAAAACTTAAAAAAGTGACTTACAAAGTCCCCAAATAAACTAAGGTTTTCCCCTTGACCCAAAAGCAATCAGAAAAAAAGTCTGCTTTAAAATAAAAAGAATGCAAACCCAATACCCAAAAATAACTACAAAATGTGAATACCGAATCAGGAACAAGGAGATAAAAATTAAAGACACTAAGTAGGGACCCCTCCCGCAGATCCCCCACAAAAGTCCCCAAAAACCCAATACTACTAATTTTAATTTTACAAAAGAAATCCCCGACTGTAAAAAACACAGATACCATGGCAAGTTTGGTCAGAAGCTACAACTCAAAAACCTGATTACTGAGGGGTGTCCCATGAGACACCAAAAACCTCAGTACAAAAGTCGAAAAACCCTTAAGGGCTACCAAAAGTTTTTGTTTAAAAAGAATTTTTAAAAGAACTAAAAAAAGAATAATGAACAGACAAACGTCCCAACCCACAAAAGAAAAGTTAGACCAACCGGGGGAAAACTTCCCGGCGGGTGAGGGAAAACCCCTTTCCCCCCGATTTACGTTTAAAAGGGTCCGGGGGGCGCTGCCTAGCAAAAAGGTCCCCAGAGTAAAAGAGCAAAAAGCGATAAATTACAAATAGTTTAAGGGAAACAAGAATTTAACGAGCAAAATAATTTTTTTAAAAACCCCACCTAACCAAAATAACTAATCAAAAAAATTTAAAATAAAGTAAATATATTACGATTTAGCAAATTTTAAAGCAAATAAACAAAATAAAATTATATGGGAAAAGGGGTATACATGTAATAATTTCATAAAAATACATTAACCACCCCTTCAAGGGGGGTTTTCAAAAATAAACCCTTTTGTCATGTGTGATTAATTCCTCTGTCCCTGTGGGATAAATTTTCCCCTTCATGGGGTGGGTAGTTCCCCTGTCATGTGTGGGTAGTTCCCCCTGTCATGTGTGATTTGTTCCTATGTCATTTTTTGATAAATTCCCTTTTGGGCAAGTGTTTGGGGTTTCCTCCGGGCATTGGGGAAAAATTTCCCCTGTCCCTGTGGATAGTTTGCCTCTGGGCATTTTTTTGTTCCCTGTCAGGTTATAGTTCCATGTCCAAATTTTTGATAATTCTTCTGTCCCGGGGGGATAGTTCCTCTGTCATGTTTGAAAATTCCTCTGCCATGTGTTAGTTTTCCCCTGTTCCCGTGTGATAAATTTTCCTCAGTCATGTGGGGAAAGTTTCCTCTGTCCCTGTGGGTTTTAAAATTTCCCCTGTCATGTTATAGTTCCCCCTTCAAATTTTTAATTTCCTCGGTTTTTGTGTGATAGTTCCTTTTATCATGTGGGATAATTCCTCTGTCTGTGGGAAAGTTTTCCCCTGTCATGGGTGATAGATTTCCCCGTCATGTTGATAATTCCTTTGTCCCCCTGTGTGGAAAAGTTCCTCTGTCATGGGGGGGATAGTTCCTCATCCTGTGGATAGTCCCCTGGGCATGTGTGGGTATCCCTCTGTCCAAGTGGGGATAGTCCCTTGGGCCCTTGTGATAGTCCCCCCTGGGAAAGTGTGGGTGTGGGCCCTGTCATGTGTTATAAATCCCCTGTCCAATTGTGTAGTTCCCCTCGTTCATGTGTGATATTTCCCCCCGTCATTGTGAAAAGTCCCCCTTTTCTGTTGATAATCCCCTCTGCATGTGTGTAAATCCCCTCTGCATGTTGAAAAGTTTCCCTGCGTGGGGTGATAGGGCCCCCTTCATGTGGGGAAAAGTTCCCTGTCATGTGTGATAGTTTCCCTGGGCAAGTGTGATAGTTCCTCTGTCATGGGGTTATAGTTCCTCTGTTCAAATTTTGATAATTTTTCCCTTTTATTTGTGATTTCCCCTTTGGGCATTTGGTGATAATTTTCCCCTGGGAAAGGTGATAGGTTTCCCTATCATGTGTGAAAAATCCACTGAAAAAAATAGTTCCTCTTTTCATGTGTGATTGTTTTCCCGTCAAATGTGATTTAAATTTCCTTTTTCATTTTGATAGTTTTTCTGTCATTTTTGATTTAATTTCCTCAACATGGTGATAGTCCCTCTGTCAAGTAGATAGCCCCCCCTGTTATTGTGATAGTCCCCCCTGTTTATGTGTGATAGTCCCCTGTAATTTTGGGGGATAGTCCCTCTTTCTGTGTGTTGTCCCCCCGTCCCGTGTGATATTCCCTCTGTCATGTGTGATATTCCTCGGGGGTGTGGGTTTATAGCCCCCCCCTGGGCATGGGGTATAGTTTTCCCCTGTTATTGGGGATAGTTTTCCCCTGCCCTGTTGAAAAGACCCCCCCTGTCCCTTGGGGTTAGTTTTTTTCTGTCCCGTGGGGATACCCCTTTCATGGGGATAGTCCCTCTGTCATGTATGAAAAATTCTTTTGCCCTGTTGAAAGTTTCCCCCTGTCATGTGTGAAAAAATTCCTCTTTTCATGGGTTTGGGTTTGTTTCCCCCGTCCATTGGGGTGAAAGTTCCCCCTGTCCCTGTGTGGGGTGTTCCTCTGTCATGTTATAATTCCCCTGTCAGTGTGATAGTTCCCCCGGGCTTTTTGTGATATTTTCCCCGTTTGAGTTGATAGTTTTCCCCTAACCCTGGGGTTTATAATTCCCCTGTCAGGTGATAGGGTTTCCCCTTGTCATTTTGATAGTTTCCTCTGACCTAAGGGGATAATTTCCCTTTTTCAGGGGTGAAAATTTTCCCCTTCATGTTGAAAGTTCCTCTAAACAAAGTGTGATAATCCCCCCCTGTCATGGTTTTTATAGGGCCCTCTGTCAAAGTTGAAAAGTCCCCCGTCAAGTGTGAATACCCCCCTTAATGTGTGATAGTGGGCCCCTGTCAGGGGTGATATCCCCCTGTCCCTTTTGGGATATCCCTCTGCCCTTGTTTATAGTTCCTCTGTCATGTGTGATAGTTCCTTTTGTTAAGTGTGTTTTTTCCTCTGTCAGTATTAAACCCTCGTCCTGTGGTAGTTCCTCTTCATGTGTGGGTAGTCCCGGCTGACCAAAGTGGAAGGCCCCTCCCCCTCAAAAAGGTGTGATAGTCCTCGGTTTATGGGGAAGTCCCTCCTTTTCATGGTTTATAGTCCCCCTCTGTCATTGTGATAAAATTTCCCCTGCATTTTTTCAGGTTAGAGATTCACTGTCTCAGATTTGCTACAATCCTGGTAATTATTTCTGTTCCCGGATTTTTTTTTGTTTTTTTTTTTTCTTTTTTTTTTCTTTTTGCATCAACTGCAAACATATTTATATATATATATATATATATATATATATATATATATATATATATATATATATATATATATATATATATATATATATATATATATACTTCGAATAATGATTTACATATATTAAGAGCATTATTTGGTCTCTTAGTTTTACTAATTGCATCTGTAATGCTTCTTTTTTCCTGTTCCTTTTCTTCTTTTTTTGTCTCTCCTCCTCCTCCTCCTCTGTCTTCTTCTTCTTCTTCATCTTCTTCTTCTTCTTCTTCTTCGTCTTCGTCCTCCAGCCAGAATTTAGAGCTCTCACAATGCCACTGGCTTATTCATGATCTTTTTCACTTGTTCCCTGACTCTGCGTCCCTTCCCTCTACTTAAGGAACTCCCTGAATAATGCTTTGACTTTCTTACAACTGGTCAGAGGACCCAGACGACTCTTGGAAGACACACTGCCCACATGAATACATAATGAATGTCACTTTGAGCACAGTGAATGTAAGACACAGGGAGAAGACAGAGAGCAGAAGACTTGCATGTCCTCAGCGAGGCTGTCTGCTAGGAACTGTCTGTTACTATCAACACTGACGGGGCTTAAGACAACGTCTCACTCAAGGAGAATTCTAAGACAACGTCTCGCTCAAGAAGCTTTCTAAGACAGCGTCTCGCTCTAGGAAAGTATTTATTAAGACATCTCAGGCTATGGAGAGTTTCTGAGAACAGAGCGTTGTTTTAATATAAGCTGTACTGCGTTTTTGAGGCAGGGTTCTCCAAAGAGGTCAATATCGACCCCTAAGAGTCGATATTGACCTCGATAAATGGTTGGGGGTCAAAATGGGATCAGTAAATGTCTTGGGTGGTGCTTCGTTTGTGTTTCTGTTACCTTCCACCCTCCCCCTTGTCTCTCTCATCTCTTTTGTCACGGAAAGGTATATGTACGTGTAGTATTCCTGTTTACTTCCTGTACTGAGCGTACTCCCTCACCTCAAAATCTGTTGGAGAGGCAGTACATTCTCAACACCCACAGAAATAGGAATGGTAAGAAAGAAGTAATTGTTGTGCACTTACTATAAATTCATCATTGTAACATTCACAATGGCAGCTGCTGATATCAAGAAGTGCCGACAGTAGTCACAAGAATATTTAAAATTTGGATTCGTAAGTTCGTTTACCAATGAAACAATGCCTATGTGCCAGTTATGTGGAAAGACTTTCAGTAATGCTGCCACGAAACCTCTGAAGATGAAAGACCACCTTGAAAGGGTTCACTCATAAGAATAATAAACTGAAAGAGAAATGAAAATATCGACCAAATTTAAAGACATTTTCCAAAGCTGCTGCCGATGTTGGTGATAAAGGAGGACTGGAGGCGTCATACAGTATTTCCTTCACCACAACAAAGAGAGGAAAATCGCATTCATTTGGTGGTGAGATCGTAAGTCCAACAAATACAGAAGTTATTGAAACTTATGAAGAAAGACTATCGAACTAATCCTAAAATGTCTGTCATTAAGTGACAATACAGAGCAACGACGAATTGACGAGATGACTGATGATGTTGAAAAATATAACTCACAGCCGAGCTTCAACACTCCAAGTTTTCTCTCTAGCTAGATGAGTTAATTTTCGGCAGCTCAAATATTGTCATGGTCTATGTTAGGTATGACAGAGGTCAAAAGTGCACTGTTGACAAATTTTTGTTTGCCAAGTACCTTAAATCTGATGCAAAAGGTGAGATAATTTTTCTGTGTTTGAAGGAGTATTTGGAGAAGCACAATATACCCCTCAACAATATTACTGCAGTGGCTACTGATGGTGCACCAGGAATGGTTGGTCGCTACAGAGGATTAGCCATTTTACTCACGGACAAGATATTCGATGCACTTACTGTTCATTGTGTATTACACAGACACCATCTTGTAGACAAGAAACTCAGTACTGAACTGCATGATATCATGAATCATGAAAGTGTGTGTCAAATCAATTAATAAAATCAAAACACATCCACTTGCGATTATTTGCAATTACTAATGCACACTGAGGTAAGGTGGTTGTCTAGGGGTCATATCCTGAAAAGACTTGTAGACTTATACAACACAACTGTGCACTGTCTAACAGATGTAAATCCATCACTGTGTGAAGAATTAAAAAAAATGTAAGAATTCTCTGTTCTATCTGGCAGACCTATATTAAAAATTCGGTGAAATAAACACCTGCAGGGTAAAGATGTTACGATTATTCAGGCCAGGACAATTAAGGAAACACTTTAAAGTATGCTTTGAGGACCTGGAGAAAATGTACCAGTCTCTGACTCGATTCTTACACCATTTGATTTGGAAATACAAAATGCAGACATTGACTCTTAACTGTAGGAAGGACTAACTGATATGACTGTGGATCTCGAAGCACAACCATTGTTCAGAAGCTAAAGCCTATTTGACTATTAGGTTAGGTAAGGATCGTCAGGAAACAGGACGAGTGTTTCCTGAAGTGGGTCTTAGTCAGATGATGACCCGCCATTGGAGCTTCTGGTCATCTGACCGAGAGGAACAGAAGGAGCCTGAACGAGCCTGGTGACTTACCACTAAAACTCACCAATCACCAACCATATATCAGTGACCTAGTTGACGCCCACCAGATGCATCTTTGCCATTATTATTATTATTAAAGATTCGCCGGTATTCTCCCGGCCTGGACTTTTTCTAAGTGGTGGCCCGGCCTTGGCTCCCTGTGTAGGGAGTGTCTGAGACCTAAGTCTCCCATGGGAGGAGGCACAAGTACCCCCTCATCGTTGGGACCAACTGTCCCCAGGCCTAGCCACATTCGCCGCCCTCACGGGGTTCGTAGGGAGAAGCTAGGCCTCTCTGGTCTGCCATCCCCGCCCCAAGGGGGCTAATGGGAATGGCAGGCTTGTGAGCTGCAAGCTCTGCCTGCCCTGCCCTAGAAGGGCTGGGCATGGTGTCCATGTCTTTCCCATTAATGATATCAACACTTTCACTAAAAGAAGATATATTAAATCTTAGTTTTCATAATTTACATATTAACTTTTTTTTATGAAGTCATTATTATTATTATTATTATTATTATTATTATTATTATTATTATTATTATTATTATTATTATTATTATTATTATTATTATTATTATTTTCTCTTATTATTAGTTAAAGTACTATTTAATAAATTACTTTTTTATTATAAATCTTTTTTGGGTTGATGAACAATCTCAAACTTGATGAAGATGTTGATGTAGTGAAGAGTTTGTGAATCTCTGGTCTATTATATTCTGTACTTGTACTGGATGATAATCCACCATCACAACCACCACCACCACCACCACCACCATCACAACCCAGCTCTCCTGTACCTCTCCCCCCACCACCACCACCATCACAACCCAGCTCTCCTGTACCCTCTCCCCCCCACCAACCACCACCATCACAACCCAGCTCCCTGACCACCACCACCCCACCCACCACCACCATCACAACCCAGCTCTCCTGTACCCTTCTCCCCCCACCACCACCAACCATCACAACCCAGCTCTCCTGTACCCTCTCCCCCCACCACACACCACCACCACCACCATCACCACCATCACCACATCAAACCAGCTCGCTGTACCCTCTCCCCCACCACCACCACCATCAAAACCCAGCTCCTGTACCTCTCCCCCACCACCATCACCACCACACCACACCATCACAACCCAGCTCTCCTGTACCCTCTCCCCCCCACCATCCACCACCACCACCATACCATCACCACCATCACAACCCAGCTCTCCTGTACCCTCTCCCCCACCACCACCACCACACCACCATCACCATCACAACCCAGCTCTCCTGTACCCTCTCCCCCCACCACCACCACCATCACCACCACCATCACCACTCACAACCCAGCTCTCCTGTACCCTCTCCCCACCACCACCACCCCCCACATCACAACCCAGCTCCTGTACCCCACTCCCCCACCACCACCACCATCACCACCATCACACCACAAACCCAGCTCTCCTGTACCCTCTCCCCCACCACCACCACCACCACCATCACCATCACAACCAGCTTCCTGTACCCTCTCCCCCACACACCACCACCACCACCATCACCACCACCACCACCCACACCACATCACAACCCAGCTCTCCTGTACCTCCCCCGAACACCATCACCTACTCATCTCCTTACCTTCCCCCACACCACCACCCACCATCACCACCACCATCACCACCACTCACCATATCCAGCTCTCCTGTACCCCCCCCCCACACACCAACAACACACACCACACTCTCACCATCACACCCACTTCTGTACCTCCCCCCCACCACCACCACCACCACCATCACCATCACCACCATCACAACCCAGCTCTCCTGTACCCTCTCCCCACCACCACCACCCCATCACCACCACCACATCACAACCCAGCTCTCCTGTACCCTCTCCCCCCCACACACCACCACCACCACCACCACCACCATCCCCACCATCACCACCATCACAACCAGCTCTCCTGTACCCTCTCCCCCCCCACCACCACCACCACCACCACCACCATCACCACCATCACCACCATCACAACCCAGCTCTCCTGTACCCTCTCCCCCCACACCACCACCACCACCACCACCATCACCACCATCACAACCCAGCTCTCCTGTACCCTCTCCCCCCACCACCACCCCACCACCACCATCACCACCACCACCACCACCACCATCACAACCCAGCTCTCCTGTACCCTCTCCCCCCACACCACCACCACCACCTCACCCCACCACCATCACCACCACCTCACCACCACTTCCACCACCATCACAACCCAGCTCTTCTGTACCCTCTCCCCCACCACCACCACCATCACCACCACCATCACCACCACTTCCACCACCATCACAACCCAGCTCTCCTGTACCCTCTCCCCCCCCACCACCACCACCACCACCACCATAACCACCACCATCACCACCACTTCCACCACCATCACCAACCCAGCTCTCCTGTACCGTCTCCCCCCCACCACCACTACTACACACCACCACCATCACCACCACCACCATCACCATCACCACCATCACCACCACCTCACCACCACCACCATCACCACCACCACCATCACCACCACTTCCACCACTACCACCACCATCACCACCACCATCACCACCACCATCACCACCACTTCCACCACCACCACACATCACCACCACCATCACCACCACCATCACCATCACTTCCACACACCACCACCATCACCTCCACCATCACCACCACCATCCACCACTTCCACCACCACCACCACCATCACCACCATCATCACCACCACTTCCACCACCACCACCACCATCACACCACCATCACCACCACCATCACCACCACTTCCACCACCACCACCATCACCACCACCATCACCACCACCACACCACCACTTCCACCACCACCACCACCATCACCACCACCATCACCATCACCACCACTTCCACCACCACCACCACCACCCACCACCACCACCACCATCACCACCACCACCACCACCACCACCACCACCACCACCACCACCACCACCACCATCACCACCACCATCACCACCACCATCACCACCACCTCACCACCACTTCCACCACCACCACCACCACCACCACCACCACCATCACCACCACCATCACCATCACTTCCACCACCACCACCACCATCACCACCACCATCACCACCACTTCCACCACCCACCACCACCATCACCACCACCATCACCACCACCATCACTACCACTTCCACCACCACCACCATCACAACCACCATCACCACCACCATCACCACCACTTCCACCACCATCACCACCATCACCACCACCATCACCACCACCATCACTTCCACCACCACCACCACCATCACCACCACCATCACCACCACCATCACCACCACTTCCACCACCACTTCCACCACCACCACCACCATCACACCACCATCACAACCACCATCACCACCACTTCCACCACCACTTCCACCACCACCACCACCATCACCACCACCATCACCACCACCATCACCACCACTTCCACCACCACTTCCACCACCACACCACCATCACCACCACCATCACCACCACCATCACCACCACTTCCACAACCACCACCACCATCACTACCACCATCACCACCACTTCCACCACCAACACCAACACCACCAGCATCACCACCACCATCCCACCATCACCACCACCACCACCACCACCACCACCACCACCATCACCACCACCATCACCACCACCATCACCACCACCACCACCATCACCACCACCATCACCACCACCATCACCACCACCACCACCATCACTACCCCCATCACCACCACTTCCACCACCAACACCAACACCACCAGCATCACCACCACCATCCCACCATCACCACCACCATCACTTCCACCACCACCACCACCATCACCACCACCATCACCACCACCATCACCACCACTTCCACCACCACTTCCACCACCACCACCACCATCACCACCACCATCACCACCACCATCACCACCACTTCCACCACCACTTCCACCACCACCACCACCATCACCACCACCATCACCACCACCATCACCACCACTTCCACCACCACCACCACCATCACTACCCCCATCACCACCACTTCCACCACCAACACCAACACCACCAGCATCACCACCACCATCCCACCATCACCACCACCACCACCACCACCACCACACCACACACTACCACCATCACCACCACCATCACTACCACCAACACCTTTATACAGCTACATATTACCTGGCTAGCATTAGCTAGATTATTCTTCGTCCATGCATTCTACCTGTAGTCTACATGTTGTCTACCTGTAGTCTACATGTTGTCTACCTGTAGTCTACATGTTGTCTACCTGTAGTCTACATGTTGTCTACCTGTAGTCTACATGTTGTCTGCCTGTAGTCTACATGTTGTCTACCTGTAGTCTACATGTTGTCTACCTGTAGTCTACATGTTGTCTGCCTGTAGTCTACATGTTGTCTACCTGTAGTCTACATGTTGTCTACCTGTAGTCTACATGTTGTCTGCCTGTAGTCTACATGTTGTCTACCTGTAGTCTACATGTTGTCTACCTGTAGTCTACATGTTGTCTACCTGTTATCTACATGTATCCTACCTACGGTAGGTGTTACTGCTCCAGCGGTTCCCACCCAGACTAATGCTCAATCTTCAAAAAAAAATCATTAATATTTGTACCAGATTGTAAATATACTTCTTGAGTGACTTCCTGACTTTGTTTATTGACGTTATTCTATGTGAAGGTGGATGGAGACCTTTAATAATACAGCTGTTCAGAAATGTAAATATATGTGGGCAGGAAAAAGTCCTTGTTAGTTGTAGTGAGGAATTATGGTAAACATTACAGCTGAATCAGTAAACATTACAGGTGAGGAAGTAATCAATTACAAGCGAGTCAGTAAACATTGCAGGTGAGTCAGTAAACAATACAGGTGAGGCAGTTAAACTTACAGGTGAGTTAGTAAACATTACAGGTGAGTCAGTAAACATTACTGGTGAGGCAGTAAACACCACAAGCGAGTCATTATTACCAACACAGATCCTGCTGCTAGGCTTGTTGCACCTACCTGAAACAATGCCATCGAGAGCACAATCACTACAGCGTTCAAGAATTTTAGTAATAAAGTGTGCACCAGATGTCTTCTTTTGAGTATGCAGATATTCCCACCACTAATTTTATTTACAGATATTTATATTATGTACAATGTAAATGATAACATACTTCAAGTAATTGAACGGGAGTGAGAGAGAGTGCAAGAATGAGTACCCTAACTAGCTACAACTTCAGCACCCATACAGAGGAGAGAACTCTAGTATGTGTTAATCCGCTGAAAGCAGACAAGGAACTGAAGCTCCAAGACAAACCCTAGTTACAAAGTAGGCTGCAGTGGAGCCCCTCTCCTCACTGATTGACTGACTTGTACAACTGGTAGTTACCTTGCATGCAAAACTAAGGTATTGTGCTTTTAGCTGATATTGAGGGTAAGCAGGACTGATGTTATGTATAATGAACACTGAATACAGTGACATATTAGGCACATACCTCGGTCCATAAACATTACAGATGAGTCTGTAATTACTGAAGGTGAGTCAGTAGTATTACAGGTGTGAGTAATCATTCTAGGTGAATCACTGAGTATTACATTTCAGATTGACTCATGAAATCGTAATAACACGATTGCCAACAAACCACTGTACGGGTGGGATTAGAATCCATGGCGAGTGAGTCGTAAGACTCCAAGGAGATTTACGACTCACTCGCCATGGGTTCTGACCCCATTAATCAGTAAAAATTACGAGTCAGTAAACATTACAGATTAGCTAGGCAAACAATACAAGTCGTCTAAACAGCCAAGGTGAGTCAATAAATAGTACGAATAGACATTAGAGGTATGTCAGTAAACAATGTAGGTGAGTCACGTAAAGAATGTACGAGTTGGTAAACATTACAGGTGAGTTAGTGAATAATAGAAGTGAATCAGTACACAATACAAGCGAATCAGTAAATAATATAGGTCAATTAGGAGAATATTATAGGTGAGTCAGATAAATAATAGGTAAACAATGCAGGTGAGTCATGTAAACAGTATAGTTGAACAATCAGGAAGACAATACAAATGAGCCAGGTAGACACTAAAATTAATCAAGTAAAAAAATATAGGCGAGTCAGCTAACAATGAGCCAGCTAGCAATGAGTCGGCTAAGAATGAGCCAGCTAGCAATGAGTCGGCTAACAATGAGCCAGCTAGCAATGAGTCGGCTAAGAATGAGCCAGCTAGCAATGAGTCGGCTAAGAATGAGCCAGCTAGCAATGAGTCGGCTAAGAATGAGCCAGCTAGCAATGAGTCGGCTAAGAATGAGCCAGCTAGCAATGAGTCGGCTAAGAATGAGCCAGCTAGCAATGAGTCGGCTAAGAATGAGTCAGCTTAGCAATGGGGTCGGCTAAAAAATGAGCCAGCTAGCAATGAGTCGGCTAAGAATGAGCCAGCTAGCAATGAGTCGGCTAAGAATGACCCCAGCTAGCAATGGTCGGCTAAGAATGACCAGCTAGCAATGAGTCGGCTAAGACTGAGCCAGCTAGCAATGAGTCGGCTAAGAATGAGCCAGCTAGCAATGAGTCAGCTAACAATGAGCCAGCCAGCAATGAGTCGGCTAAGAATGAGTCAGCTAACAATGAGCCAGCTAACAATGAGTCAGCTAACAATGAGCCAGTTAACAATGAGCCAGCTAACAATGAGTCAGCTAACAATGAGCCAGCTAACAATGAGTCAGCTAATAATGAGCCGGCTAACAATGAGTCAGCTAACAATGTGCTAGCTAACAATGACCTTGGCTAAGCCAAGTCCCATATACATCATGCTCAACATATATACCTTACTTAATCTAGCCCCTTATCTATCCTACTGAACCTATCCTGGCTACAGCCTCACCGTTCCTCACCATTTCTTGTCCCATACTGAGCCTCAATAACAATGGCTGTCTCCCAATACAGTCTCACTAGTTAACTACAGTTTCGCTAGTACACTAAAGTCTCACTAGCTCATTACAGTCTCACTAGTTAACTACAGTCTTCCCGGTTCACAACATAGCGTTACAAGACATTCCGACTAAGTTTCACCATTCCAGTATACATGTTGAAAACACATCCGCTCTTCCAGTGTTTCTTAATGCTGGTAACAGTGCTCTTCATCAAAGGAATTGTAGCTATTTTTTAGTTTCTTGGCTCGGAACTGATTCCCCCCCCATCCTATTTTTCAGGCGTTGTATGACCCTTACGGTTTTAGAGTTTCCCCATGAATGATAGAAATAGTCTGGCTTAGATGGAGTGTGTATCGTGGCCCCTTGACCATGGATGACCCACCGGCAGGTTCTTAGGGAGTGACAACCCTGACCAGTACTTCACCAATACACAGCGATCCAGGATCGTCCACGAGATCCTCTCCACGGCACCGTTTGGCAAAAGGAAGAAAGGGGAGATAGGCTTCGAGAGGCTGGTGGAGGAAGGAGTGTACAGTGCCGCCTTCCCACTCCATGATGTGAGTATTGTTACCTGCTCCACCTACAATCCACCCAGTTTGCTTAATGACAGCTTATGTTGTGAGTATGTTACCTGCTCCATCTGCCTTCCACCCAGCTGGCTTTAACGGTAGCATACGTCGTGGGTGCTGTCACCTGCCTCACCTAACTTCCACCCAGGTGGCTTTAATGGCAGCTTATGTTGTGAGTATTGTTACCTGCTCCACCTGCCTTCCACCCAGCTGGCTTTAATGGTAGCATGGGTGATTTTTGTATCCGGGTTCAGTGTTGTATACTCATCAAAATATGCATGTGTCTTTGTAATCAGCATAACCTCGAAATAAGCTCTTTATTTCTAATACCGTCGATGAGGTAATCTGTAACAATACTTGACCAAATACTACGACAATACTTGTCCTTTCACAAGGACAATCATTATTGTAGTGTTTGCTTAAAAACTTTTCAATAGTAACGCGTCGAGATACATGTAAGTAATTACTCGCTTAGGACACATCAAAGTCACTTTGGCAACAACTGAGTGTGTAAAGGTAGAAAATTGAAATTGAACGTAAATAAGAGTAAGGTGATGAAGGTATCAAACGATTTAGATAAAGAAAAAATTGGATATCACATTGGAGAGAGGGAGTATGGAAGAAGTGAATGTTTTCAGATATTTGGGAGTTGACTTGTCATCGGATTGGTTTATGAAGGATGAGGTTAACCATAGAATTGATGAAGGAAAAAAGGTGAGTGGTGCGATGAGGTATCTGTGGAGACCAAAAAAATGTTATCCATTGAAGCAAAGAAGGGAATGTAAATGCTACAGCAAGGAGATGTCCTGTCTGAGGGCAATGTGTGGTGTAAATATTATGAAGAGAATTCGTAGTGTGGAAATTAGGAGGTGTGGTTACTAAAAGTATTAGTCAGAGGGCTGAAGAGGGGTTGTTCAGGTGGTTTGGACATTTAGAGAGAATAGAACAAATTAGAATGACTTGGAGAGCATATAAATCTGTAGGGGAAGGAAGGCAGGGTAAGGGTCGTCCTCGAAAAGGTTGGAGGGAGGAGGTAAAGGAGGTTTTGTGGGCGAGGGCCTTGGACTTCCAGCAAGCGTGCGTGAGCGTGTTAGATAGGAATGAATGGAAACTAGTGGTTTTGGGACCTGACGAGCTGTTGGAGTGTGGCCAGGGTAATATTTTGTGAAGGGATTCAGGGAAACCGGTTAACCGGCTTGAGTCCTGGAAATGAGAAGTACAATTCCTGCACTATAAAGGAGGAGTTTGGGATATTGGCAGTTTGGGGGACTTCTAAACTGTCGTATCTGAGCACCTCTGCGAAGACAGTGATTATGTATGAGTGATGGTGAAAGTGTTGAATGATGAAAGTTTTTTCTTTCTTTTTGGGTTTTACTTTCTTTTTGGGTCACGGGCAACCTGAATTTTTTTGTAGCATGGATTCAACATGGTATTGAAAATATTTCTTAGAGATTCTGGTCCATGTTGACGTGATAGCATCACGGTGTCCGCAAATTTGTCAGCTGGACATTGATGCTTTAAATCTCCTGCTTTACCAAATCCGGAAGGAGTGAGATATGGTGACCGTGTAGGCTACTGAAGTACACTGAGATGACATATGCTTCATGATATGGCGTGTTATCCTGTTGGAAATAGCCACGGGGAAGATGGGCAGACTGTGGCCATAAAGGTATGCACATGATCAGCAGCAGTTCTCGGATAGGCTAAAACATTTCATCGATGCTTAGTTTGTCAAGAAATCATTCCCCATACCAGTACTCCACCACCAGTAGCCTGAACCGTTGATACAAGGCATGATGTGTCCCATGGATTTATGTTACCCAAAATTCTGACCCTACTATATGCATGTCGCAGCAGAAATCACGATTCCTCAGACTATGCTAAATCGGTACACCTCGCAGAAACAAGCGGAAGAATATACAGAAAAATCGCAACGAAGAGGATTTGAACCCACGTCTTGACTGACCGCGAGTGTGGCTTGGCTGCCTACATGACGCTTGTTTCTGCCAGGTGCACGATCGTGGGCCAGAACACACAAGAGAAGAATGAAATACCTGAAGACTATGCTTGAGGTTCACTGGTGTACTCAGCACTAGGAAGACTATGCTTGAGGTTCACTGGTGTACTCAGCACTAGGAAGACTATGCTTGAGGTTCACTGGTGTACTCAGCACTAGGAAGACTATGCTTGAGGTTCACTGGTGTACTCAGCACTAGGAAGACTATGCTTGAGGTTTACTGGTGTACTCAGCACTAGGGAAAACCATGCTTGAGGTTCACTGGTGTATCAGCACTAGGAAGACTATGCTTGAGGTTCACTGGTGTACTCAGCACTAAGAAGACTATGCTTGAGGTTCACTGGTGTACTCAGCACTAAAATGACTATGCTTGAGGTTCACTGGTGTACTCAGCACTAGGAAGACCATGCTTGAGGTTCACTGGTGTACTCAGCACTAGGAAGACTATGCTTGAGGTTCACTGGTGTACTCAGCACTAGGAAGACCATGCTTGAGGTTCACTGGTGTACTCAGCACTAGGAAGACCATGCTTGAGGTTCACTGGTGTACTCAGCACTAAGAAGACTATGCTTGAGGTTCACTGATGTACTCAGCACTAGGAAGACCATGCTAGAGGTTCACTGGTGTACTCAGCAATAGGAAGACCATGCTTGAGGTTCACTGGTGTACTCAGCACTAGGAAGACCATGCTTGAGGTTCACCGGTGTACTCAGCACTAAGAAGACTATGCTTGAGGTTCACTGGTGTACTCAGCACTAGGAAGACCATGCTTGAGGTTCACTGGTGTACTCAGCACTAAGAAGACTATGCTTGAGGTTCACTGGTGTACTCAGCACTAAGAAGACTATGCTTGAGGTTCACTGGTGTACTCAGCACTAGAAAGACCATGCTTGAGGTTCACTGGTGTACTCAGCACTAGGAAGACTATGCTTGAGGTTCACAGGTGTACTCAGCACTAGGAAGACCATGCTTGAGGTTCACTGGTGTACTCAGCACTAGGAAAACTATGCTTGAGGTTCACTGGTGTACTCAGCACTAGGAAGACCATGCTTGAGGTTCACTGGTGTACTCAGCACTAGGAAGACCATGCTTGAGGTTCACTGGTGTACTCAACTCAGCACTAGGAAGACCATGCTTGAGGTTCACTGGTGTACTCAGCACTAGGAAGACTATGCTTGAGGTTCACTGGTGTACTCAGCACTAGGAAGACTATGCTTGAGGTTCACTGGTGTACTCAGCACTAGGAAGAAACATGGCCTGCAAGCTTCTTAACATTTTAAGCTATCTATAGATTAGTGGTTGAAGGAGTCATGGTGGAAGCTAAGCCATACTTGTGGACAGTGTCAAAACGTGGGTCCAAATACTGTTGGCTGCAATCTTTCTGTGTATACTTGTTTGTTTGTGTGTGTGTGTGTGTGTGTGTGTGTGTGTGTGTGTGTGTGTGTGTGTGTGTGTGTGTACAAACAAGATAACCACAGAAGCAGATTATATCACCTAAACATCCCGGAGTGTTGTCTTACATGCAGTGTTGGTTATCATCTGCTTTGTTTCGTACAGGGTGCATACGAGTACCCAGTGGGTTGCCGTGACCCAACACAGCTCAACCCTCGTCAGGTGTTATACCATTACTGGGCACGGTGGGGCAAGTGGTACAAGTACCAGCCCCTCGACCACATCAGGGAGTACTTCGGTGAGAAGATCGGCATCTACTTTGCCTGGCTGGGTGAGTTAGCACTGTTATACATACTACACTTAACTCTTCAACTCTCATTATCTAAGCCATCTCATTATAAATCTTTAATCTCAATCTCTCTCTCTCTCTCTCTCTCTCTCTCTCTCTTTTTTTACACAGGGTTTGACAAGGTTAAGGATCCCTAGCTTTATTGACAGCTATTTACAGGTTAAGGATTCCTAACTTTATTGACAAGCTAAGAGCTGTTACCTAAATCAGCTCATTTGAAAGCATTTTTATTGTTATGAGACATACAAGTAGGGAACAGGATGAAGTTGGAGCCATCTGTGGGCCAGCATTTTCATTTGATCAACTGACTTTATCTCGTTGACATCATTATGCTGTACAAATGTGCTCCATACTCGAGTCATCCTGGGTATGTATGATCTCAGATGGAGTGATGTTCTGGAGAAGGGTACAGCCAGAGTGAAGTTGCTGCTTTCTGCCCGTCTTGTGGCATAAAAGCTTGTTTCACGCTGTCCTCGAAGTGGATCCAAGTGTGGTATTTTGACAATATTGGCCTTGTACATAACAGTAAGGCCACCCACATCCCTCATATGTTGAAGGCTCTGCTGAAATGACAGATCTATCCAGGATGGGTCCAGGCGAGAGATGAGACGTCTTGCTCTGTTCTCTACTCTGTCAAGCAGTCGCAGATGAGAGGGGGGAGGCAGGCAAACCAAGAAAGTGGAGCATACTCAAGGTGTGAGCGTACTTGTGCCTCGTACAGGATCTTGCAACCCTACTGTCAAGCAGATGCGAGATACGGCGAAGTGCTGTAAGCTTCCTGGCTGCCTTGTTTGCAAGATTTACAACATGGTTCTTCATGGTTAGTTTGGAGTCAGATTTCACTCCAAGGATATCAACTTCTTCTCCAGGTGCCAACATCCTCCCATTCATCCTTACTACTGCACCAGCATTACCATCATGGTGCCTAGAGACGATCATCATTTGCGTTTTCTCTGGTGCAAATGTTACTTGCCATCTATTTCCCCAAGCTGATATAGCTCTCAGCTGGTGATTGATGTAGCTTAGAGCAGCTGGCATTTCTTCTCTTGGATAAGTGAATGTCAGTGTACAGTCGTCTGCATATGCATGTGATTCTGGGATGAGATGAAGAAGGTCGTTGAAGTAGACATTCCATAACAATGGACCCAGCACGCTTCCTTGTGGAACACTTGCCCCAATAGGATGCCTTGCTGATTCCGTTCCATTGAGGACTACACTTAGAGATCTACCATGAAGGTAATCACTGAGGAGACATAGCGTAGAGCCTGCAATTCCCCAGTGCTTGAAGTTTTGCTAAGAGGCCCTGGTGCCACACCCGGTCGAAAGCGCCAGCAATGTCCAGTGCTACCACACAGCTGACTTTGGATTCATCCAGTGACTGGTGCCACTTAGTGGAGAGGTTTAACAACAGATCAGCAGCAGAGTAACCTTTCCTGAAGCCATATTGACGATCACAAAGTAGTGAGTGGTAGTCAAAAAACTCTGTCATTTGTCTTGAGATTATTGTCTCAAGGATCTTACCAGTGATTGACAGGAGTGAACACTGGTCTGTAGTTGCTGATTTCTGCTCTGCTCTTCTTTTTGTGAACAGGGACTACATTTGCCTCTTTCCATAGAGAGGGCCATTTACACTGTACTAGGCAGTGCTGAAAGATGCGAGTTAGAGGTGCTGCTAGCTGGTCTGCACATCTTCTCAACAATCTTGGGCTCAACTTGTCTGGGCCCACAGCCTTTTCTTGGTCAAGCGATTTAAGAAGGAAATGCACCTCCTCCTGCCTTATTGTCACCACTGACAGTTTTGACACAGTTCTTACAGCTAGCCAAGGAGGGTCCCTTGCTGGATCAGGAACTTGCATTTTGGTAGCAAAGTGTTCAGCAAAGAGGTCCGCCTTCTCTTGACTACTAGTAGAGGTGGTCCCATCCTGTCGATTTAGAGGTGGAATAAGTTCATCAGGCAGATAACCTTGTCTGTCCTTGACCAGGGACCACTAGGTTTTGGAGCCTACCCTACCTGATGCTAACTTTCTTTTAGTGTCCACCTCCCATTTAGCAATGGCCCACTTTTGAACATCACCCATATGCCTACAGGCTTGCATGTGCAAGTTCCTGTTATAGGTGGTAGGATGTCTCTTATACCTTCCCCATGCTTTGTACTTAGCAGTAGTAGCCTCTCTACAACGAAAGCCAAACCAAGGCTGATCTGTAGGCTTCGTCACATATTGCCGGTGAGGAATGTGTTCTTGTTGTACATTAAGGATGTGTCCAGTGAAGGCTTTCACTTGGTTGTCAACATCCCCTTGGAGAAGAGCATTCCAGTCGGTGGTGGCGAGCTCAGAGCAAAGGGCTGGCCAATTACCTCTGTGTATTATACAAGATACAATACTCTGTGTATTATACAAGATACAATACTCTGTGTATTATACAAGATACAATACTCTGTGTATTATACAAGATACAATACTCTGTGTATTATACAATATATGTAAAGTAAAAGGACACAAGTGCAACTAATGTGACATTTTATTGTGGCAACGTTTCGCTCTCCAGGAGCTTTATCAAGCCATTACGTAATGGTTTGATAAAGCTCCTGGAGAGCGAAACGTTGCCACAATAAAATGTCACATTAGTTGCACTTGTGTCCTTTTACTTTACATATTGTCGGTAATTCTACCAACTTTATTACTATTATACAATATACAATACTCTGTGTATTATACAAGATACCATACTCTGTGTACTATACAAGATACAATACTCTGTGTATTATACAAGATACAATACTCTGTGTGTGTATTATACAAGATACAATACTCTGTGTGTGTGTTATACAAGATACAATACTCTGTGTGTGTATTATACAAGATACAATACTCTGTGTATTATACAAGATACAATACTCTGTGTGTGTGTTATACAAGATACAATACTCTGTGTATTATACAAGATACAATACTCTGTGTATTATACAAGATACAATACTCTGTGTATTATACAAGATACAATACTCTGTGCATTATACAAGATACAATACTCTGTGTATTATACAAGATACAATACTCTGTGTATTACACAAGATACAATACTCTGTGTATTACACAAGATACAATACTCTGTGTATTATACAAGATACAATACTCTGTGTATTATACAAGATACAATATTTTTTTTTATTATCACACTGGCCGATTCCCACCAAGGCAGGGTGGCCCGAAAAAGAAAAACTTTCACCATCATTCACTCCATCACTGTCTTGCCAGAAGGGTGCTTTACACTACAGTTTTAAACTGCAACATCAACACCCCTCCTTCAGAGTGCAGGCACTGTACTTCCCATCTCCAGGACTCAAGTCCGGCCTGCCGGTTTCCCTGAATCCCTTCATAAATGTTACTTTGCTCACACTCCAACAGCACGTCAAGTATTAAAAACCATTTGTCTCCATTCACTCCTATCAAACACGCTCACGCATGCCTGCTGGAAGTCCAAGCCCCTCGCACACAAAACCTCCTTTACCCCCTCCCTCCAACCCTTCCTAGGCCGACCCCTACCCCGCCTTCCTTCCACTACAGACTGATACACTCTTGAAGTCATTCTGTTTCGCTCCATTCTCTCTACATGTCCGAACCACCTCAACAACCCTTCCTCAGCCCTCTGGACAACAGTTTTGGTAATCCCGCACCTCCTCCTAACTTCCAAACTACGAATTCTCTGCATTATATTCACACCACACATTGCCCTCAGACATGACATCTCCACTGCCTCCAGCCTTCTCCTCGCTGCAACATTCATCACCCACGCTTCACACCCATATAAGAGCGTTGGTAAAACTATACTCTCATACATTCCCCTCTTTGCCTCCAAGGACAAAGTTCTTTGTCTCCACAGACTCCTAAGTGCACCACTCACTCTTTTTCCCTCATCAATTCTATGATTCACCTCATCTTTCATAGACCCATCCGCTGACACGTCCACTCCCAAATATCTGAATACGTTCACCTCCTCCATACTCTCTCCCTCCAATCTGATATTCAATCTTTCATCACCTAATCTTTTTGTTATCCTCATAACCTTACTCTTTCCCGTATTCACCTTTAATTTTCTTCTTTTGCACACCCTACCAAATTCATCCACCAATCTCTGCAGCTTCTCTTCAGAATCTCCCAAAAGCACAGTGTCATCAGCAAAGAGCAGCTGTGACAACTCCCACTTTGTGTGTGATTCTTTATCTTTTAACTCCACGCCTCTTGCCAAGACCCTCGCATTTACTTCTCTTACAACCCCATCTATAAATATATTAAACAACCACGGTGACATCACACATCCTTGTCTAAGGCCTACTTTTACTGGGAAAAAATTTCCCTCTTTCATACATACTCTAACTTGAGCCTCACTATCCTCGTAAAAACTCTTCACTGCTTTCAGTAACCTACCTCCTACACCATACACCTGCAACATCTGCCACATTGCCCCCCTATCCACCCTGTCATACGCCTTTTCCAAATCCATAAATGCTACAAAGACCTCTTTAGCCTTATTTAAATACTGTTCACTTATATGTTTCACTGTAAACACCTGGTCCACACACCCCCTACCTTTCCTAAAGCCTCCTTGTTCATCTGCTATCCTATTCTCCGTCTTACTCTTAATTCTTTCAATTATAACTCTACCATACACTTTACCAGGTACACTCAACAGACTTATCCCCTATAATTTTTGCACTCTCTTTTATCCCTTTGCCTTTATACAAAGGAACTATGCATGCTCTCTGCCAATCACTAGGTACCTTACCCTCTTCCATACATTTATTAAATAATTGCACCAACCACTCCAAAACTATATCCCCCTGCTTTTAACATTTCTATCTTTATCCCATCAATCCCGGCTGCCTTACCCCCTTTCATTTTACTACTGCCTCACGAACTTCCCCCACACTCACAACTGGCTCTTCCTCACTCCTACAAGATGTTATTCCTCCTTGCCCTATACACGAAATCACAGCTTCCCTATCTTCATCAACATTTAACAATTCCTCAAAATATTCCTCCATCTTCCCAATACCTCTAACTCTCCATTTAATAACTCTCCTCTCATATTTTTAACTGACAAATCCATTTGTTCTCTAGGCTTTCTTAACTTGTTAATCTCACTCCAAAACTTTTTCTTATTTTCAACAAAATTTGTTGATAACATCTCACCCACTCTCTCATTTGCTCTCTTTTTACATTGCTTCACCACTCTCTTAACCTCTCTTTTTTCTCCATATACTCTTCCCTCCTTGCATCACTTCTACTTTGTAAAAACTTCTCATATGCTAACTTTTTCTCCCTTACTACTCTCTTTACATCTCATTCCACCAATCGCTCCTCTTCCCTCCTGCACCCACTTTCCTGTAACCACAAACTTCAGCTGAACACTCTAACACTACATTTTTAAACCTACCCCATACCTCTTCGACCCCATTGCCTATGCTCTCATTAGCCCATCTATCCTCCAATAGCTGTTTATATCTTTCCCTAACTGCCTCCTCTTTTAGTTTATAAACCTTCACCTCTCTCTTCCCTGATGCTTCTATTCTCCTTGTATCCCATCTACCTTTTACTCTCAGTGTAGCTACAACTAGAAAGTGATCTGATATATCTGTGGTCCCTCTATAAACATGTACATCCTGAAGTCTACTCAACAGTCTTTTATCTACCAATACATAATCCAACAAACTACTGTCATTTCGCCCTACATCATATCGTGTATACTTATTTATCCTCTTTTTCTTAAAATATGTATTACCTATAACTAAACCCCTTTCTATACAAAGTTCAATCAAAGGGCTCCCATTATCATTTACACCTGGCACCCCAAACTTACCTACCACACCCTCTCTAAAAGTTTCTCCTACTTTAGCATTCAGGTCCCCTACCACAATTACTCTCTCACTTGGTTCAAAGGCTCCTATACATTCACTTAACATCTCCCAAAATCTCTCTCTCTCCTCTGCATTCCTCTCTTCTCCAGGTGCATACACGCTTATTATGACCCACTTCTCGCATCCAACCTTTACTTTAATCCACATAATTCTTGAATTTACACATTCATATTCTCTTTTCTCCTTCCATAACTGATCATTTAACATTACTGCTACCCCCTTCCTTTGCTCTAACTCTCTCAGATACTCCAGATTTAATCCCATTTATTTCCCCCCACTGAAACTCTCCTACCCCCTTCAGCTTTGTTTCGCTTAGGGCCAGGACATCCAACTTCTTTTCATTCATAACATCAGCAATCATCTGTTTCTTGTCATCCGCACTACATCCACGCACATTTAAGCATCCCAGTTTTATAAAGTTTTTCTTCTTCTCTTTTTTAGTAAATGTATACAGGAGAAGGGGTTACTAGCCCATTGCTCCGGCATTTTAGTCGCCTCATACGACACGCATGGCTTACGGAGGAAAGATTCTTTTCCACTTCCCCATGGACAATAGAAGAAATAAAAAAGAACAAGAGCTATTTAGAAAAAGGAGAAAAACCTAGATGTATGTATATATATATATGCATGTGCGTGTCTGTGAAGTGTGACCAAAGTGTAAGTAGGAGTAGCAAGATATCCCTGTTATCTAGCGTGTTTATGAGACAGAAAAAGAAACCAGCATCCTACCATCATGCAAAACAGTTACAGGTTTTTGTTTCACAGTCATCTGGCAGGACGGTAGTACTTCCCTGGGTGGTTGCTGTCTACCAACCTACTACCTATAAGATACAATACTCTGTGTATTACACAAGATACAATACTCTGTGTATTACACAAGATACAATACTCTGTGTATTACACAAGATACAATAGTCTGTGTATTATACAAGATACAATACTCTGTGTATAATACAAGATACAATACTCTGTGTATTATACAAGATACAATACTCTGTATATTATACAAGATACAATACTCTGTGTATTATACAAGATACAATACTCTGTGTATAATACAAGATACAATACTCTGTGTATTATACAAGATACAATTCTTTCTGTAACAAATTCCTCAAATATCTTCTCCCGTCAAGAGGAGTGTCCTGGTGCTGCTAAGTACTCTTGATTCTAGGAACTGGAGCTACTCTTGCTCTCCTTATATGAAATATAAATACCTCCCATTCCCATGACCATTATCACTTTAGTGCTTACAGACGAACTTAATAATAATAATAATAACAAGAACAACAACAGCACTAGCAACTACAACAACAGCACTAGCAACTACAACAACAGCACTAGCAACTACAACAACAGTAACATCAATAACAACAACAACAACAACAATAATAATAATAATAGTTATAATAATAATAATAATAATAATAATAATAATAATAGTAATAATAATAATAATAATAATAATAATAATAATAATAATAATAATAAAAAGCAACAACATTAATAACAAACAACAACAACAATAACAATAACAATAATATAATAATTATAATAATATTATTATTGTTATAATAATAATTATTATTATTATTACCATTATAATTATTATTATTATTATTATAATAATTATTATTATTATTACCATTATAATTATTCTTATTATTATTATAATTATTCTTCTTCTTCTTCTTATTATTATTATTATTATTATTATTATTATTATTATTATTAAGTAATAATATTAATACTGTGCAGGTTTGTACACTGGCTGGTTATTACCAGCAGCGTTAGTGGGTCTTCTGGTGTTTCTCTACGGTGTTCTGACCATCAATCAGAACACTCCAGCCAACGAGATCTGTAACCAGCGCGGAGTGTTCAAGATGTGTCCGCTGTGCAACGAGACGCTGGGCTGTGCTTTCTGGGACCTCAATGACATCTGCGTTAACGCCAGAATCTCCTATCTCTTCGACCACCCTGGCACCGTCTTCTACGCTATATTCGTCTCGTTCTGGGGTGCGTCTGGTGTGAATTTCTATTATAATTTGGTTCTTTATGGATAACTAAAGTGTAATGAACACTTGTTAATGTTCAGTAATAACTCACATAAAGAGAGTAAAACAGAAGAACAATTGGCTCTCTATTTTTAGAATGAAGACAGTTCACAGTCGTTCAGCAAAGCTTTTATAGTGACAACGTTTCGCTCTAAGCTGAACGTTATCAGGTTAAGAATTGATTTGATTAAACTCTAATTTTTTCTTCAGTTCCGTCGACAGTAAGCTGCTCCAGTTTGTGGTTCTCTTGACTCATTAACTTTGCTGAGAATGTCAGTATTACATTCTTGTAGCTCTGGTCTAGGGAAGACCAATTAAGCAGAGTCTGTCTTGCGCTTAATAGGTGAAAGATTCATCCTACACCCAATACGGGTTTAGCGCTTCTTAATAATAATAATATAATAATAATAATAATAATAATAATAATAATAATAATAATAATAATAATAATAATAATAATTTTCCCACCTAGTTTATAAGTCCTTTGAAGGAAGGTTGCTGGTGAAGGGCTTTTAATCCAATGAACAGGAGCTGACCCTTGATAAAATTTGATAACCCACTACCCTACGGGTTTAGTGATTCACTGTGAGCTGTATAACATAAGGCAATATAGTGTAATACTACTACAATTTACATAATACAATAAAATATATAATATTATTTAATTTAACATAATGTTATTTAATAGTATATGATATTTTTAGGATACACTAATAATTAATAATGTATTTTGTACAATGGAGAAGCAAGTGAGTTCTGTCCTTGGCAGCTGTGTCGTTCCTGGAATACTGGAAGAGGAAGAGCGCGTCACTGGCGCACCACTGGGATTGTCTGGACTTCCAGGAGGAGGAGGAGCGGCCTCGCCCAGAGTTCGCAGCCAAGGCTCCCTGTCAGGAGAGGAACCCTATTACTGGAGTCCGTGAACCATCCTTCCCTAAGTCCATCAGAACTAAGAGAATCATGGCTGGTGTTGGCCTAATTTTTATTATGGTAATTATTATTATTATTATTATTATTAATACTGTATTATTATTCTTATCATTATTATTTTATTGGAAAACGCTAAATCCGTAAGGGCCATAGTGCATTGGGAATGTGAGACAGTCATATTTGATCTGAGGGAGGGGAGGATAGCTCCAAGTCCTTGTATCGAAAGCCTCTTCACCAGCATCAGGGTCCCTTAATGGGGCAATAAGCGTTAAAAAAATATTATTTTTAACCATAGTCTTGAATATTTTATAAACTGTCCATTCGTTATTTCATGAGCCTAATAGTGTTTTATCCTATGAAGTTTTTTGATGGATCTGTACTGTCAAGGAGTCTAATAACAAATTCAGATTTGCTGCGTAAACTTTATTTTTGGGCAACTCTGGTATTTTGCTTAAATCCAAAATGGCCGCTGATCACAATCCTGAAAATTTTATTTGGAGAATATATAATATATATATATATATATATATATATATATTAATATATATATATATATATATATATATATATATATATATATATATATATATATATATATATTATATATATATATATTTCTTTCATTCAACACACCGGCCGTATCCCACCGAGGTGGGGTGGCCCAAAAGGAAAAACGAAAGTTTCTCTTTTTACATTTAGTAATATATACAGGTGAAGGGGTTACTAGCCCCTTTTTTATGTTATGGTGTAAAGCGATTTTTTTCCAATTCACGGTCAAGATCAGGTGTTTAGAGGTCAGGTCAGGGTGAAATTTAACATCTCGGTGGAAAATGAATGAAAATTTTTACTAAATGGTCACATGTTTTATTCATGCAAAGAAATGGACATACATTTGATGTTTTACACATTTTTTTGTGAGATAAACAGTAATGGGTGACATTTGAAACATATAATCACATTTTAAACAATGATGTGCTATTAGCAAGACCACCCTTAACATCCTCACAGCCATTACTCTCCTCTTTGGAACACTCCTCCTGCATCCACATTCTCCTCTGCATCCTCCTCCTCCGCTTCCTCCATCTCGACATCTTCCTCATCTCCAGACTGAACTTCTTCTCTCTTAGTGTACGGATTGTAACAGCTGTCTTTATCATAGCTTCAATATGACGTACAAGAAAGATGTTCTCTGTGACAGACCACAGTGCTGCACTTCTTGTCCGGTGCCTTACACTGAGAATAAATCAGGTCAGTCAGCTCAGGTGGAACTAGGTCACTTGCAGCAATTAGAAAAGGTGGGACACCATCTTGGATCTTTCATCTCGTGTGAGTGATATCAGCAGACAATGATGGATGTGATCAGATGAGAGAGACTTTCGCCGTGTGACCAAACAATATGGAAGAACAGTTGCTGAATATCCACGATGGCAATGTCAGCAGCTGTTGGTGAGATCTCGAGCACACTAAGGTGCTTGCTAAAAGCTTTTGCTGTTTTTCCGGAGACAACCGTGCTCATTAATGAACGACGGAAGCACTGCGCACCTTTACTTGTGACTTTCTTATTCTGGCAACTGGTGGTTCATCACTGCCCACTAAAGCATCCTTCCTTCCCTTAAAGCTTTGTGACATGTTCCTTCGAGGTGAATGAACAAAGAAAGTTTTTATGAAATTCAAGAATTGCTTGTTCTTCTTCAGTCCAAAGCAGTCTGCATTCTGTTAGTGGTTTCATGGTCATGCTGTTGTATTGCAAACTCCATTACTTTCTTTACTCGCAGCTTGAATGGTTGTCCAGACCTGATGCAAGATGACTTAAGAAATCGTAATGACACGATTGCAATATTTGCAATCGTGTCATTACGATTTCTTAAGTCATGTTGACGGCAGTGAAGGGACTTGAGCTAGAGTTCGTCACGGCCACGCTAGCTGGAGATTCGTCTGTAAAAACTTGCATTTGTGGTCACAGAGGTGCCTGTGCTAACTTTCCTATGGTGTAGAAATATACCTAGTTGGATGAATCTTATTGTGGCTAGCTGGTCTAGTGGCTAACGCGACGGGCTGGAGTTTTGAGACTCTATGACCGCGGGTTCAATTCCGGCCGGGGGTATGGTTTTTCTGATGCAAGATGAGTGAAGGCACTTCCCATCATCAACAGTTATCAGCCATCTCTGACTTCTGGATTACAAATAAGATATAAGAAATAAAGACGATGTTGCCAAATCATATAAGATTTGCATCAACCATCTTGAACTCCTGTATAGGAATTCAAGACTATGTAAGATATAAGAAATAAGGAAATTCTATCCAAATCAGACAAGATTTAAAGAGTATGTTATTTTCAATAAAATGATCTTGTATTTGTGCCTAATTACAATTCTCTATGCATTTTGGGAAAAATTTGACTCCTGTCAGGTAAACTCCAGGTTCCCTGTCGTGGAAACCTGTGAGGTGGTCGACTCTGAGATAATCACCAAGGCCTTGGCTGATGCAAAATTAACCATTCTTTCCTCACGAGACCCCACTGTATCCTCTCTTCCTAGTATGTGATGGGAAGAAGAACCAACAGGGTCCCACTTCCCCATGCACAAAGAGAAATAAACTTACAGAGGGGTAGAGGTTCTCATAGCTAGCGTTCCCCAGGTTATATTGATCCCAGTAGCCTTCTCATCGGCCACAATGCTAGAGGAGAATGGTACCTGCAAAAATAATGGGAGTCAGTGTCTCTTGCCTGGGGTAGGGGGGGGGGTAGGCTATACTGAAATTCTTGGCCTACCCTAAGCAATCAGTGGTTATATAATTCAAGCGAGAAATGTAACTCAACGGGGAAATTTCATTATCTGATCATCTACTGAGCAGATAGCTACTATGACCAACCCTATTTTGGGGTTTCTACTCCGCCCCTGACTATCCCGATCCTGTATAAGTGTGTTTGACTTCACTAGCATCTAGTTTAGAGACATCTATCTCTGGAACGCTCTTGGTGGAGCGCCAAACAAGTATTTTGTGGGTCCAGTGGCATCTTGCACTGTTGACACAGGCACCGATGGTGACACTATTGTGCCAGAAGAAGGCTGCTCCAGAAGAGTCTTCAGCTCTGAGCTGAGGTTCCAATAATTTTTCTTTTATTTACTACCAATTTTGTTCCCTAAGGCAATGACCTAATAATGATTATGCCCTAAAAAATTATTACTATTATTACTATTATTACTATTATTACTATTTAACAATAATTCAAGTTCTCTCTGAATTATCATAAGACCTATATTCCCTGACAAGTTAGTTTAGTCGGATGGTCTTCTAAGTTGTAGAGGAGGAAATTTACTATTATAGGCATCCAATTTAATATTTACTAGCGTATGGTGGAGGATTTGTGTGTACGCGCACAAATTACCACACCTGCGCTCCAGTTATTTTTGACGACATATTGTATTTACACAGTAACGAAAATATCCAAAAGATGATGTAAGGGGCAAGCAAGCTAATTCTGTTCCATTACCTCATTTGAATAAAACACTGCAAAGAGAAAATTATAGACTGGAACATCACTATGTTTAGTACTAAATACACAGGAATTCCAAATAATCTAAAATCTGTTATGTAAAGTGTGTTTCCAAATGCAATTGAAAAAATGAATTTGGAAACACTCTGAAGGCCTTTCACGCGCTGTTAAATTCTGAATGCACCTTTGCATTGTATTAAAAAAATATATCTTGTATGTGTATTTATTTTAATGTTTTGATATGACATGACCCATTAAAGATGAGCTTTGTGTTGTCCTTCCAGATGAGTTTAGTGATCATCTTCATCGTGGCTGTGATCATCTACCGGGTGTTGGTGTCTATACCGCTCTTCCGCAACGACACGCTCAGAGCACAGGTACAGTCGCTCGCTTGTTAATTTCTAGATAGGAAGGGAAAGGCTAACAAGAGTGAAGGAAACTCGCAGGTTTCAGAAGAAGCTTCAGCTGAGTCGTTTCTGTTTGTGTATACATTTACCAAGTCGTGATAAAGCTCCACACAAAGCGAAATGATGCCCCTGTAAGTGTTGTTCTGCAAGCAGTCACTAGCAAGGCCGCAGAAGCTCAGTTCACGGTACATCCTACACAGATCAACATAATAACAGTGTAGCTAGATTTTCCTGTCTATTCATAGTACCTACATATATTTCACTCTACTGTAAAAACGTTCTCTCTCTCTCTCTCTCTCTCTCTCTCTCTCTCTCTCTCTCTCTCTCTCTCTCTCTCTCTCTCTCTCTCTCTCTCTAACTGCAGCATAGTCCGGCCTACTTCCTAGTCCACTTGTATGTTATGTTTCTGTGCTGCCTCTCAGTCTGGGTACAGATACGCAACAAACTAGCCGCCCGTGCAGCAAAAATCTATTCTCTAATAAAGAGATATTTTCTATTTTCTATTAAAATCAAATTATAATAGGTAGAGCTTTATAGTTGTTCATCATATAGAAATTAAGACTGCTTGCTTTCTTTAGTGCGTTTAAAGCCTATCGACTACACGAGGGTTATTAAGGCTGCATGTGAATAATTAATGCGTAAACTAAGGATTAAACTCTTAATATTTATGCACTTTGAGTTACTCACCTCTCAGTGTATGTACACCTTGAGTTACACACCTCTCAGTGTATGTACACTTTGAGTTACACACCTCTCAATGTATGTACACTGTTGAGAACTGGTTTACCAGCTATAAATATAGTATAAATATGCCAGTATAAATATAGTATAAATATGCCAGTATAAATATAGTATAAATATACCAGTATAAATATAGGGGGAACTTAGCTTGGAAATCAGCTACCGCCCACACAGCCGCCCCTGCAGGTGAGGTCTTGAGAAGCTGTCCTGACCACTTTGCAACGGGCTGAAATAAAGTGTATTAGGTATGATTATAAATTACCCCTAGGGGGTGTTATGTCAGCATATATCAGACACTGATGGCTGACAACACTTACTTGTGTGGACTCAAAGGTCCACTTATCACTGGGGCTTATGATAAGTGACTAACTCGTAACTTATCCTCAACTGTACAGTCAATAGTAGTACATCACGAGCTAGTACACTTACCTGGGTATATGTATCTGACCCGTAGTTACGCCCGGATATCCCATGTGGTGATTGAAGAATAGTGTTCTTTAAAGAATGTCGCACTACACTCTGTTGGATCGCAACACTCGTTGTTACACTGTTCATCAATAATTGTTCACACCATAATGTCACTAAAGAAGCTGATCACACTTCTCTGTAAGTGTTTATTGAGATTCTTTTGCGCAAAATGCGCGGAACAGTGTTCTTTGTTGGTTATCCCGGCACGTCAAAAGTAATCTGACCTCACAGCGTCCTTCGCCGCTGCAGTGCCCCTAGAACATAAAGGAAAACCTGACCTAGTGCTTTTTGCTTCCTTGCCAAACTTCCTACATGAAGCAAAGCAGAATGCTTGATTCTTGCTGTCTTAAGCATAGACAACAATGTACACTATCTTTACCATGGTAATAAAGTGGGAGCAGAATTTTCCTTAATTGTCCTGCTAAGGTAAGAGATGGACTGTCTCTTATTAAACTACACTTTGCAACACTGGACTCTTGCAAGGAGCGGCGGTCGCTTGACCACGTCACATACTCGTATTGCATCTGGGATCAATTACTTGCTGTAGCAGTAAACAAGATGTTTGCCCCTTCGGAGAGGGCTGGGCCCCTCAGGGCTGAAAGGGGCTGAAGGGGGATGATACCCCCTCCTGGAGAAAATTTCTCCACATAAACCTTGAGTTACACACCTCTCAGTATATGTACACCTTGAGTTACACACCTCTCAGTGTATGTACACCTTGAGTTACACACCTCTCAGTGTATGTACACCTTGAGTTACACACCTCTCAGTGTATGTACACCTTGAGTTACACACCTCTCATTGTATGTACACCTTGAGTTACACACCTCTCAGTGTATGTACACCTTGAGTTACACACCTCTCATTGTATGTACACCTTGAGTTACACACCTCTCATTGTATGTACACCTTGAGTTACACACCTCTCAGTGTATGTACACCTTGAGTTACACACCTCTCAGTGTATGTACACCTTGAGTTACACACCTCTCAGTGTATGTACACCTTGAGTTACACACCTCTCATTGTATGTACACCTTGAGTTACACACCTCTCATTGTATGTACACCTTGAGTTACACACATCTCATTGTATGTACACCTTGAGTTACACACCTCTCAGTGTATGTACACCTTGAGTTACACACCTCTCATTGTATGTACACTTTCGGTTACACACATCTCATTGTATGTACACCTTGAGTTACACACCTCTCATTGTATGTACACCTTAAGTTACACACATCTCATTGTATGTACACCTTGAGTTACACACCTCTCATTGTATGTACACCTTGAGTTACACACCTCTCATTGTATGTACACCTTGAGTTACACACATCTCAGTGTATGTACACCTTGAGTTACACACCTCTCAGTGTATGTACACCTTGAGTTACACACATCTCAGTGTATGTACACCTTGAGTTACACACATCTCAGTGTATGTACACCTTGAGTTACACACATCTCAGTGTATGTACACCTTGAGTTACACACATCTCAGTGTATGTACACCTTGAGTTACACACCTCTCAGTGTATGTACACCTTGAGTTACACACCTCTCATTGTATGTACACCTTGAGTTACACACCTCTCAGTGTATGTACACCTTGAGTTACACACCTCTCATTGTATGTACACCTTGAGTTACACACCTCTCATTGTATGTACACCTGGAGTTACACACCTCTCAGTGTATGTACACCTTGAGTTACACACCTCTCAGTGTATGTACACCTTGAGTTACACACCTCTCAGTGTATGTACACCTTGAGTTACACACCTCTCATTGTATGTACACCTTGAGTTACACACCTCTCATTGTATGTACACCTTGAGTTACACACATCTCATTGTATGTACACCTTGAGTTACACACATCTCAGTGTATGTACACCTTGAGTTACACACATCTCAGTGTATGTACACCTTGAGTTACACACCTCTCAGTGTATGTACACCTTGAGTTACACACCTCTCATTGTATGTACACCTTCGGTTACACACATCTCATTGTATGTACACCTTGAGTTACACACCTCTCATGGTATGTACACCTTAAGTTACACACATCTCATTGTATGTACACCTTGAGTTACACACCTCTCATTGTATGTACACCTTGAGTTACACACCTCTCATTGTATGTACACCTTGAGTTACACACATCTCAGTGAATGTACACCTTGAGTTACACACCTCTCAGTGTATGTACACCTTGAGTTACACACATCTCAGTGTATGTACACCTTGAGTTACACACATCTCAGTGTATGTACACCTTGAGTTACACACATCTCAGTGTATGTACACCTTGAGTTACACACATCTCAGTGTATGTACACCTTGAGTTACACACCTCTCAGTGTATGTACACCTTGAGTTACACACATCTCAGTGTATGTACACCTTGAGTTACACACCTCTCAGTGTATGTACACCTTGAGTTACACACATCTCAGTGTATGTACACCTTGAGTTACACACATCTCAGTGTATGTACACCTTGAGTTACACACATCTCATTGTATGTACACCTTGAGTTACACACCTCTCAGTGTATGTACACCTTGAGTTACACACATCTCAGTGTATGTACACCTTGAGTTACACACATCTCAGTGTATGTACACCTTGAGTTACACACATCTCAGTGTATGTACACCTTGAGTTACACACCTCTCAGTGTATGTACACCTTGAGTTACACACCTCTCATTGTATGTACACCTTCGGTTACACACATCTCATTGTATGTACACCTTGAGTTACACACCTCTCATTGTATGTACACCTTAAGTTACACACATCTCATTGTATGTACACCTTGAGTTACACACCTCTCATTGTATGTACACCTTGAGTTACACACCTCTCACTGTATGTACACCTTGAGTTACACACCTCTCATTGTATGTACACCTTGAGTTACATCTCATTGTATGTACACCTTGAGTTACACACCTCTCACTGTATGTACACCTTGAGTTACACACATCTCAGTGTATGTACACCTTGAGTTACACACATCTCAGTGTATGTACACCTTGAGTTACACACATCTCAGTGTATGTACACCTTGAGTTGCACACCTCTCAGTATATGTACACCTTGAGTTACGCACATCTCAGTGTATGTACACCTTGAGTTACACACATCTCAGTGTACGTACACCTTGAGTTGCACACCTCTCAGTATATGTACACCTTGAGTTACGCACATCTCAGTGTATGTACACCTTGAGTTACACACATCTCAGTGTATGTACACCTTGAGTTACGCACATCTCAGTGTATGTACACCTTGAGTTACACACTTTTTGATGTATATAACCGAACATTACCACTGATTGTCATTCTTTGTTATGCAGTAATTTAATATTGCATTTCATCACCTGTGTTGTTACACTGATTTATACAGCTAAGTTTCAGTCTTTATTATAGGTCATTTGTGTTGTCTTCAACGTTAATGTGCTAAACGTCTCATAACTGTGGTTAAAAGTATTTGGTATTGAGTACAAATATCTTAACTCTGTTGTAACATAATCACAAGCGACTTTCTTACAGCGAACATTACCTTCACATGTTTCACTAATAATTCTGTAAGAATCTTACTGTTTATATTTAGCTTTTCTTGTGTGAGCTACAGTGGGGATCATCCACAAATTTTTCTGTATTAAGGAAATTTGATTCGTAGCACCTGTTGGTATAGTCAAAGACGATGAGGAAGCTATAAATACCCTCTCATTATTATATAAGATCTGAGGAAATCTCCTTTTGTGGAGAACTAGTTAGATAAGTACACTTTCCAGCATGAAACAAACATAAGTGTTACTTATCTTTTAACATGATCTCCAGCAGCCTCTCCCTGGAAATCACTTCGGGGTACCGTCCCTGTGTCCACAGTGGCTGTTGATTTACAAGTGAGTTATTCCTATAATTTGCCCCTAAGGAGCGTATATCTCAGCATTTTACTATCATCTGAAATGCGTAATGATACTCATTTGGTTTTGGGTGAATCACCGCACCTCGCGGGATCTATTGGTAATTCCAGTCAAATCTCACCTCTACGTATTAGCTGCAGCTAACGTTATTAGATGTGAGTATGCCTGGACTTACCTGGGTATTGTAACTGACTCAATTTCTCGTAATTTGTGGTAGGGGAAGTATATCCCGGTATCGATGTCTTGAGTAGGCTGCTACAGATGCGTAGTTATATACTCACTCATTGATAGGGAGTCACTTCGGTCATTCTTGACGTGATAGGGTGATATCTTGTCCCTTCGTTCATAACACCTGAATGCATACCGCGACACAAACTTGACACTTTATCAGGATTATACCGTGGATTATACACTCGTGTTTCTTTTTAACACTAGTTTCCCCTAGTGGAAATTGATAATATTTCAGAGTTTACTGCACAGAATCATTATTTTCTTTGTTCTCAGCTGGAGGTTTGTGGCGTGTTCATGCTCTGATATCTGAATTCAACCTAGTTTGTCACCCTGCCCAAAGCCCACCAGTTCATCGTCCCCACAAAAGAACTACTGAGTTCAGCTAAATATCTCTTTCTTGCTACACATTGCAACAAGGAATAACACAAGAAGGCTGTTTCCTTCTTGTTTAGCTGTAACTAGAAGTCATAATGTCCTCGACTTGTAGACCAAGTGGGGCGCAGCTTTTCTCTTAATTTTCCTTCTGTAGAGAAAAGAATAATTACTCTGTTTTAACCTCGTCGTGTAGTTGATCAGGAACTCTAGCAAGGAGAGGAAGGTGTACCTCGTGACGCTATGGTACATGCATATTTTCCTCATAAAACTATTTGCGAGGAAGGAAGAGTCCACTAGCCCCTTCCGGGAGGGCTAAGTCCCTCAGAGGGCTGAGGGGGGGGGTGAGAGGGCTGAGAGATACCCCCTTTACTGGAGAATTTTCTCCACACTGAGGGCCGGGCGGAAGTTCACCGTAGGTGAACTATTCATTTCGTAACCACTGGAGAACTGCTTCATTATCACTCCAGATCACAGTTTTTTCAAAGGTGAGATGATCAAGCACTTTGTTGAGATAGACAGCTAATTTTGTACCTGCATAGACTTCTGTCAGTTCCAATTGTGTTACTGTTCTGACACTCAAGGGTCTACCCTGGCCTTTGAAGTAATTAATAAACTTCCTTCACCATTACTTATGTAAGCTACAGCACCATAACCTCTGGTTGACGCATCACAGAACACATGTAATGTGTACTTGTTTCCCTCTTTGCCTATTTGTCTGGGGAATCTAATTTGATGAAGTTGTTTAAGATTCGTAAATATTTCATCCCATGTTTGACTCATTTCTAGAGGCAAGTTCTCATCCCAACCTATTTTGAATTTCCATGCATCTTGCACAAGCATTTTACCTTTTATGGTGATCAGTGAGACGAGTTCTAGAGGATCAGAACATTGTGATACCTCTGACAGTAAACTACGTTTGGTGAGTCTGCTGCAGGATTTATTGTTTTTCCCTTGAGACTCAAAGTGTCTTCGTGTGTGTTCCAGTTAAGTCCCAGCATATTGCTGCAATCAGAAATTTCGGCCTCAGGGAAATCTTCTTTGATAAGTTGAATTAGTGTTTCATATCCTTAGAGGCAAATTTGCTTCCTCAGCCCGGGACAGAGATAAATAATGGAAGGAGTATGATGTAATCAGTCCCTCTCCCTTGAGTCGATGTGTACAGTTCACCTCTTTGTTTTTTCCTCAATATTGATGGACACATCGACTCAAGGCAGAGGTACTGATTACCTGATACTCCTTCATCCACCATTCATCTCTCTCCTGGACTGAGGAAGCCACTTGTTGGCGAAACGTTTCGATAATAAAGTTTCCGAAATGTTGCAATGGGTCTAATTCTGCTATTGCACAATTCTAATAGAAGTAACGCTAAGGGAGACATCACTTAATGTCACTGGAAGATCCACTGTGGAAGACATGACAAAACCATGTTTTTGAGGTGCTTTAACCTCTCAGTGATGCCTAATCCTTTTTTTTCACGTTTATACTTTATAGACACTTCATTTTATAACACAGTTTTATCGCCTGACATGTTTTATTATTCAGTTCGCAAAGTTAGCAGAGAACAAAAATATTTTTTTTTTAACTTAAGAAACGAGACATCCGATAAAACTAAAAAGAGAATTATAAAACAAACATTACGAATCATCAAAAATGAATACATAATGTTCATTAAATTTATTTGCTGTTGTGTAAGATTCATTTACAAACTGCAATAGCTCATTCAGTCAATTGCACCACTGTCCTGAAGCAAGACACTGCAACATCTTGGGATGTTGATACAGCGAATTCTTGAACGCTTGTTTAACCTACAGACATGACCTACTTACACCAGTGGATTTGTCCAGTGGTGACTCCGCCTTCACCTGCTTCTACTCGCCAGACTTCTCCGAGCATATGCTGTACTCTTCTCAAAACTGATGAACTGAATATATCAACTCCATTTGATGTATTCAAACTCCTCCTTAACTTTCTCCGTTCATCTGTGTATTGAACCATAGAAGCCACTGGCTGACGAAACTTTTCCTCGGTTACGATTACTAAATGATGCAAAAGTATCTAATTTTTCAACTTGTCTGTGTAGTAAATCTTTTATATCATCATGCAATAGCTCCCACAGTATTATTCTCATTAGTGTTTAAATGATATTTCCCACAGTGATGCTTGCATTGGTATGGGAGTGACATATCCCAATAGTACTTCCATTGATGTCAAAGGCCAGCTCATTTACCACTTGTTTTCATTTCTGTTTACAGTAACCAGCAACTACCTTCTCTTCCAGGCACAAGCCATCTCCTCTCTGTCAGGAGCCGTAGTCAACTTCATAATCATCATGTGTATGGGCCGAGTCTATGAGAAGCTGGCACACAGACTCACCACCTGGGGTACGACCATCTCTTAATACAACCGTTTATTTCCGTACTTTTTAGATCAACTTCAGTCAATATAAGGAAAGCAATTTAATCGGTAATATACCACTTTCTCATTTACTTATGTTATACGAAAAGAGAAAAGTAACGTTTCCGTATAACTTGACAACCTGATGTAACAGAGCTGAATAAAAAACACGATGAATCACTTTTACCTCTGGTTAAGTTAGGCTAGGTTAAGAGGTGAAGCTTAGCCTTTTGTTAGGTTAGGTTTGGTTAAACAATATCTTACATCTGTTAGTTAGGTTAGTTTAGTTAGGTTCGGCTAAGAAGCGTCTTATACTTGTGCTTGAAGAACGATTTTTTGCCAGAGATGTTCCATAAATATTAAAAACTATTTAGACAGCTACTGTTTACGTAACACTATATTTACATTATCCTCGACCCGCACGACACTGTACTCAACCCCGATTATCCACATTTTTCTTTAAGGTTGTCAGTGCTGTCCCTCACAGTGCTGTCACTCAGTGCTGTCACTCACAGTGCTGTCACTCAGTGCTGTCACTCACAGTGCTGTCCCTCAGAGTGCTGTCCCTCACAGTGCTATCACTCACAGTGCTGTCACTCACAGTGCTGTCACTCACAGTGCTGTCCCTCACAGTCCTGTCACTCACAGTGCTTCCACTCACAGTGCTATCACTCACAGTGCTGTCACTCACAGTGCTTCCACTCACAGTGCTGTCACTCACAGTGCTGTCACTCACAGTGCTGTCACTCACAGTCCTGTCACTCACAGTGCTTCCACTCACAGTGCTGTCACTCACAGTGCTGTCACTCACAGTGCTGTCACTCACAGTGCTTCCACTCACAGTGCTATCACTCACAGTGCTGTCACTCACAGTGCTTCCACTCACAGTGCTGTCACTCACAGTGCTGTCACTCACAGTGCTGTCACTCACAGTGCTGTCACTCACAGTGCTGTCACTCACAGTGCTTCCACTCACAGTGCTATCACTCACAGTGCTGTCACTCACAGTGCTTCCACTCACAGTGCTTCCACTCACAGTGCTGTCACTCACAGTGCTGTCACTCACAGTGCTTCCACTCACAGTGCTATCACTCACAGTGCTGTCACTCACAGTGCTGTCCCTCACAGTGCTGTCACTCACAGTGCTGTCACTCACAGTGCTGTCACTCACAGTGCTGTCACTCACAGTGCTTCCACTCACAGTGCTGTCACTCACAGTGCTGTCCCTCAGAGTGCTGTCCCTCACAGTGCTATCACTCACAGTGCTGTCACTCACAGTGCTGTCACTCACAGTGCTGTCACTCACAGTGCTGTCACTCACAGTGCTGTCACTCACAGGTGCTGTCACTCACAGTGCTATCACTCACAGTGCTGTCACTCACAGTGCTGTCACTCACAGTGCTGTCACTCACAGTGCTTCCACTCACAGTGCTATCACTCACAGTGCTGTCACTCACAGTGCTGTCACTCACAGTGCTGTCACTCACAGTGCTGTCACTCACAGTGCTGTCACTCACAGTGCTGTCACTCACAGTGCTTCACTCACAGTGCTGTCACTCACAGTGCTGTCACTCACAGTGCTTCACTCACAGTGCTGTCACTCACAGTGCTATCACTCACAGTGCTGTCACTCACAGTGCTGTCACTCACAGTGCTGTCACTCACAGTGCTGTCACTCACAGTGCTATCACTCACAGTGCTGTCACTCACAGTGCTGTCACTCTCACAGTGCTGTCACTACACAGTGCTGTCACTCACAGTGCTGTCACTCACAGTGCTGTCACTCACAGTGCTTCCACTCACAGTGCTGTCACTCACAGTGCTGTCCCTCAGAGTGCTGTCCCTCACAGTGCTATCACTCACAGTGCTGTCACTCACAGTGCTGTCACTCACAGTGCTGTCACTCACAGTGCTGTCACTCACAGTGCTGTCACTCACAGTGCTGTCACTCACAGTGCTTCCACTCACAGTGCTGTCACTCACAGTGCTGTCACTCACAGTGCTGTCACTCACAGTGCTTCCACTCACAGTGCTATCACTCACAGTGCTGTCACTCACAGTGCTGTCACTCACAGTCCTGTCACTCACAGTGCTTCCACTCACAGTGCTATCACTCACAGTGCTGTCACTCACAGTGCTGTCACTCACAGTGCTACCACTTAAAGTGCTATCACTCACAGTGCTACCACTTACAGTGCTACCACTCACAGTGCTACCACTTACAGTGGTACCACTCACAGTGCTACCTCTTACAATGCTACCACTCACAGTGCTATCCACTCACAGTGCTTACCACTTCACAGTGCTACCACTCACAGTGCTACCACTCACAGTGCTACCACTTCAGTGCTCCATTACAGTGCTATCACTCACAGTGCTACCACTTACAGTGCTACCACTTACAGTGCTACCACTCACAGTGCTACCACTTACAGTGCTACCACTTACAGCGCTACCACTCACAGTGCTACCACTCACAGTGCTACCACTTACAGTGCTGTCACTCACAGTGCTACCACTTACAGTTCTACCACTCACAGTGCTACCACTTACAGTGCTACCACTCACAGTGCTACCACTCACAGTGCTACCACTTACAGTGCTACCACTTACAGTGCTACCACTTACAGTGCTATCACTCACAGTGCTACCACTTACAGTGCTTCCACTTACAGTGCTGCCACTTACAGTGCTACCACTCACAGTGCTACCACTTACAGTGCTACCACTTACAGTGCTACCACTCACAGTGCTACCACTCACAGTGCTACCACTTACAGCGCTACCACTCACAGTGCTACCACTCACAGTGCTACCACTTACAGTGCTGTCACTCACAGTGCTACCACTTACAGTTCTACCACTCACAGTGCTACCACTCACAGTGCTACCACTTACAGTGCTACCACTTACAGTGCTACCACTCACAGTGCTACCACTCACAGTGCTACCACTTACAGTGCTGCCACTCACAGTGCTACAACTCACAGTTCTACCACTTACAGTGCTACCACTTACAGTGCTACCACTCACAGTGCTACCACTCACAGTGCTACCACTTACAGTGCTACCACTCCCAGTGCTACCACTCACAGTGCTGCCACTTACAGTGCTATCACTCACAATGTTACCACTTACAGTGCTACCACTTACAGTGCTATCACTCACAGTGCTACCACTTACAATACTATCACTCACAGTGCTACCACTTACAGTGCTACCACTCACAGTGCTTCCACTCACAGTGCTACCACTACAGTACTATCACTCACAGTGCTACCACTTGCAGTGCTACCACTCACAGTGCTTCCACTTACAGTGCTTCCACTCATAGTGCTACCACTTACAGTGCTACCACTCACAGTGCTTCCACTTACAGTGCTTCCACTCAGTGCTACCACTTACTGTACTATCACTCACAGTGCTACCACTTACCGTGCTACCACTCACAGTGCTTCCACTCACAGTGCTACCACTTACAGTGTTACCACTTACAGTGCTATCACTCACAGTGCTACCACTTACGGTGTTACCACTTACAGTGCTAGCACTCACAGTGCTTCCACTCACAGTGCTACCACTTACAGTGCTACCACTTACAGTGCTATCACTCACAGTGCTACCACTTACCGTGATACCACTTACAGTGCTATCACTCACAGTGCTACCACTTACCGTGCTACCACTTACAGTGCTATCACTCACAATGCCACCACTTACAGTGCTTCCACTTACAGTGCTATCACTCACAGTGCTACCACTTGCCGTGCTACCACTTACAGTGCTATCACTCACAGTGCTACCACTTACCGTGCTACCATTTACAGTGCTATCACTCACAATGCTACCACTTACAGTGCTACCACTTACAGTGCTATCACTCACAATGCCACCACTTACAGTGCTACCACTTACCGTGCTACCACTCACAGTGCTTCCACTCACAGTGCTACCACTTACAGTGTTACCACTTACAGTGTTACCACTGCTTCACCTACTACACCTTGTTCAAGAACCAGAGCTCAACCTTCATCGTTCACTATTAACTAACCAACATGAAGTATGCTTATTCAGTTCCTTAACTTCAGTAAACTTCTCTTAATTTAAATCTCCTCTAAAAGTTTTTTTTAATAATTATAGAAGTTTTTAAAGTCCAACTAGGAGAAGCTTACATATCTATTAACGTTAGGACCTCCAGCCAAGATTTGTGTATTTATTATTACGGTTTTATCCGCCATATTTACTATTGTTCCTGCTACTTGTATAGGGTGGAATAGAATTTTGGTTAAATTATGGTTTTAGGTTAATCTGCGACACTGTCAGATCCAGCAGAGTAAATACGGTACTTTTTATATATGCAGTATTGTCCTGTTGTATATTATTCTGTATGTTTGTTTATTATATTAAATTGTTCGTCACTGGGCATATTAGTCGCCCCTAACACTGGCAGCATGACTTTCTTAAGCTTATAAACAGGTATTCTCTCTCTCTCTCTCTCTCTCTCTCTCTCTCTCTCTCTCTCTCTCTCTCTCTCTCTCTCTCTCTCTCTCTCTCTCTCTCTCTCGCTCTCTCATTAGTCAACTAATTAACAAAACAGTAATCTCTCCATCAGAGATGCACAGGACGCAGTCAGAGTTCGAGGACAACCTCACCTTCAAGGTCTTCATCTTCCAGTTCGTCAACTTCTATTCCTCCATTTTCTACATCGCTTTCTTCAAGGGTCGTTTCGTCGGGTACCCGGGTCACTACCACCACATTCTTGGTCTCAGAAATGAAGACGTAAGTTCGTATGTTTTATTTTGTTTGCGTAGATTCTGAGGAAGATAAACAAGGTGGGGGTCATGGTTGGTTATGAAAGTTTAGGTGCTAGAACTCAGCTGCTGAAGGAAGTTCATTGGTACTTCATCTATTTAGTTATGGTTCTTCACTTGGTTAGTGCTTCCTGTGACTAGTTCTTTCCATGGAGACTTTTTCACTTGGTTGGTTCTTGTCTGAGTCAGTGTTTTCCCTGGCCAGTTCTTCACTTCTCATGCACTCTGGGGTACAACTTCTCAAGCACTCTGAGGTGCAACTTCTCATGCATTCTGGGGTACAACTTCTCAAGCACTCTGAGGTGCAACTTCTCATGCACTCTGGGGTACAACTTCTCAAGCACTCTGAGGTGCAACTTCTCATGCACTCTGGGGTACAACTTCTCAAGCACTCTGAGGTGCAACTTCTCATGCACTCTGGGGTACAACTTCTCAAGCACTCTGAGGTGCAACTTCTCATGCACTCTGGGGTACAACTTCTCATGCACTCTGAGGTGCAACTTCTCATGCACTCTAGAGTACAACTTGACACTGCTTCATTTTCCTCTACCTCTTCTTTAATCTTTTAGATGCACAAAACTGTTTTTCTCCATTCTTTTTCTTACTGTCAGCCAAATATGTATTTGTCTTAATTTCGTTTTCCGTGTTCCTTCTTCCCTGACTGATAAATTTGTTAGTTATGATTCTCCTCTTCTTGTGTGTGTGTACTCACCTAATTGTACTCACCTAATTGTGGTTGCAGGGGTCGATACTCAGCTCCTGGCCCCGCCTCTTCACTGATCGCTACTAGGTCCTCTCTCTCTCTGCTTTCTGAGCTGTATCATACCTCTTCTTAAAACTATGTATGGTTCCTGCCTCCACTACTTCACTTGCTAGGCTATTCCACTTCCTGACAACTCTATGACTGAAGAAATACTTCCTAACGTCCCTGTGACTCGTCTGAGTCTTCAGCTTCCAGTTGTGACCCCTTGTCCCTGTGTCCCCTCTCTGGAACATCCTATCTCTGTCCACCTTGTCTATTCCCCGCAGTATCTTGTATGTCGTTATCATGTCTCCCCTGGCCCTTCTGTCCTCCAGCGTCGTCAGTCCGATCTCCCTCAACCTTTCCTCGTACGACATTCCCCTGAGCTCTGGGACTAGCCTTGTTGCAAACCTTTGTACTTTCTCTAACTTCTTGACGTGCTAGACCAGGTGTGGGTTCCAGACTGGTGCTGCATACTCCAGTATGGGCCTAACATACACAGTGTACAGTGTCTTGAACGATTCCTTATTAAGGTATCGGAACGCTATTCTCAGGTTTGCCAGGCGCCCGTATGCTGCAGCAGTTATTTGGTTGTGTGCCTCCGGTGATGTGCTCGGTGTTATGGTCACCCCAAGGTCTTTCTCCCTGAGTGAGGTCTGTAGTCTTTGTCCACCTAGCCTATACTCTGTCTGCGGTCTTCTTTGCCCCTCCCCAATCTTCATGACTTTGCATTTGGCTGGATTGAATTCGAGAAGCCAGTTACTGGACCACGTGTCCAGCCTGTCCAGGTCTCTTTGCAGTCCTGCCTCATCCTCATCCGATTTAATTCTTCTCATCAACTTCACATCATCTGCGAACATGGACACTTCAGAGTCTATTCCTTCCATCATGTCGTTCACATATATCAAAAATAGCACTGGTCCTAGAACTGACCCCAGTGGGACCCCGCTCGTCACAGGCGCCCACTGTGATACCTCTTCACGTACCATGACTCGTTGCTGCCTCCCTATCAGGTATTCCCTGATCCATTGCAGTGCCCTCCCTGTTACATGCGCCTGATCCTCCAGCTTCTGCACTAATCTCTTGTGGGGAACTGTGTCAAAGGCCTTCCTGCAGTCTAGGAAAACGCAATCTATTCACCCCTCTCTCTCGTGTCTTACATCTGTTACCTTGTCATAAAACTCCAGGAGGTTTGTGATACAAGATTTGCCTTCCATGAACCCATGCTGGTTTTCATTTATAATCTTGTTCCTTTCCAGGTGTTCGACCACTCTCCTCCTGATAATCTTCTCCATGACTTTGCACACAATACATGTCAAAGACACAGGTCTGTAGTTTAGCGCCTCGTTTCTGTTTCCTTTCTTAAATATGGGGACTACATTAGCTGTCTTCCATTTCTCAGGTAGTTGCCCAGTTTCAAGGGATGTGTTGAAGATTGTGGTTAGAGGCACGCACAGCATCTCTGCTCCTTCTCTAAGGGCCCATGGGGAGATGTCCGGTCCCATCGCCTTTGAGGTGTCAAGGTCACTTAGGAGCTTCTTCACCTCCTCCTCGGTTGTTCGTATGTCATCCAACACTTGTTGGTATATTCCCACTTGATGTTCCCTTCTGTGCTGTCTTCCCACAGCCCTTCCTGTCTCTACTGTAAAAACTTCCTTAAATCTCCTGTTCAGCTCCTCACATACCTCCTGATCATTTCTTGTGAGTTCTCCACCTTCTGTCCTTAATCTGATCACCTGGTCTTTGACTGTTGTCTTCCTCCTGATGTGGCTATACAACAGTTTCGGGTCAGTCTTGATTCTCGATGCTATGTCATTTTCATACTGTCGCTGGGCCCCTCTCCTGACCTGTGCATACTCATTCCTGGCTCTGCGACTGATCTCCCTATTTTCGTGTGTTCTCTGCCTTCTGTACTTTTTCCATTCTCTATTGCACTTTGTTTTTGCCTCCTTACACCGTCGGGTAAACCAGGGGCTCGTTCTGGTCTTCCCGTTGTTACTGTTGTCCTTGGGAATAAACCTTTCCACTGCCTCCTTGCATTTTGTTGCTACATATTCCATCATTTCATTTACTGGCTTTCCTGCCAGTTCTCTGTCCCACTGGACCTCCCACAGGAAGTTCTTCAACCCTATGTAGTCCCCTCTTTTATAGTCAGGCTTTTCCCATTCAACTCTGTTATTCTCTCCACTTGCAGCTCTACTATGTATTCAAAGCACAGAACCACGTGGTCGCTAGCTCCTATGGGACTCTCATGCTTGATGTCCTCAATGTCTGAGCTGCCCAGGGTGAACACAAGGTCCAATCTTGCTGGTTCATCCTCCCCTCTCACTCTGGTAGTGTCCTTAACATGTTGGTGCATGAGGTTTTCCAGCACCACGTCCAACATCCTGGCTCTCCATGTTTCGGGACCCCCATGTGGCTCCAGGTTTTCCCAGTCAATCTCCCTGTGGTTGAAATCCCCCATAACCACCAACTTTGCTCTGCTGGAGTGAGCTCTTCTTGCCACCTCAGCAAGTGTGTCCACCATTGCTCTGTTGCTCTCTTCATATTTCTCTCTTGGCCTCCTGCAGTTCTGTGGTGGATTATACATCACTGCAATGACCACTTTGTGTTCCCCAGACTGAAGTGTACCTGCTATGTAGTCTCTTTCTCCCGTCTCATATATGCCTTCCATTTTCTCGAATTTCCGTCTGTTTTTTTACGAGCAGAGCAACCCACCTCTCCCCCTGCCCCTTCTATGTGTGTGTGTGTGTGTGTGTGTGTGTGTGTGTGTGTGTGTGTGTGTGTGTGTGTGTGTGATCTTACCTTAAATTCCAATGTCTCCAAACTTACAGCAGAGCATTAACAAAGTCAAGAGAAATAATTGCTAAATTTTCTCGAGCTCAGCATAAAGACAGCGGCAGTCACCACATACCTGACTACCATTTACAAGTGACAGTACCTTGTGATGCCACACCTGAATGGCCCTTTGCTCTTCTGTAGATATGTACACTTGTCACAGAATATTTCCTCATTCTTTGTTCATATATATGTATGTATAATGGTCGCACAATGTCCAGCATGTGTTGTCTCACATGCTGGATCCACTTTACAATGTGTGTGAATCAATTTTAAGCAGTGTAAACGTTCGTTTTTACTCTGTTTTTAAAGTTGTGAACTCATATATACAGTAATCGTAATAAATATGCTATATTGACTGTTACCAGAGCTATATTTCAATGATACATCTGAGGCCGCTTTACAGTGTTCAGCTGGTGGTTGTCTGATTGAGCTGGCACAACAGTTGGCTGTCATTATGATTGGCAAACAAGTTGTCAATAATGCCCAGGAGATCCTCGTTCCCAAGGCCAAGGCTTGGTGGCACAAGAAACAGGTAAGAAAGAACTGTGTATGTGTAAGCTGATACTCAAGTAAATGTGTATATTTTTATTTTCAGTTTGACTGTGTTAGAGAAATATAGAGAGAGGAAGAGAGAGATAGAGAGTAAGTGAAAATTTTGCTAAATTAATCAACATAACGTGAAAATTCAAACACACACACAATCTTGAAAAGATTGATGGCTGAGGGACTGATTACCTCAAACTCCTCCTGTTCGTCACGATTCTCCTTTGTATGGACTGATGAAGCCTCTGTGTGGCGAAACGTTTCCTCAGTAAAGATACCCAAGGGTTACACATGTGTCTAATTTATCAAGTGTACACATGTGTACCTTTACAGTCCATGATGTGGTTTTATAAGTGTACACATGTATATCTATACAACCCATGATGTTGTCTTCAAGTGCAAGCTTGCAATACTTCACAGTGGAAGTTGATGTGATCTGATAAGTCATTTATAAACATACATAGTTACTCATTTATTTTGAACACATCATTACAGAAGTTTTAGCATCAAATTTTTCAATCTATACATATTTTGCTCACTCTGACAACGTCGAATGTCAATTTTAGCTAAATATTTTATTTCCCCCGTCATGTTTTGACTCGAGCACCAGCTGAGAGCTTCTCCTCATTACCAGGTGAAGATGACCCACAAAGCCAGGACGAGGTGGGAGGCTGATTACCAGCTCATTGATAACGAAGGTCTTTTCCAGGAGTACCTGGAAATGGGTAAGTATTTTCCTGGCGTATTTACGTAAAATTTAAATAGCTAATTGGGTTTAAAGTTTAGAGACTGTATGGGTACATTAATGCTGCATGTCATCTGTCAGTGATACTTTAATGTATAAAAGAGGAATTAAACTCTCAATATGTTTACTGTATACAGTATGGAACTGACACCTCTCGGTGTATCTAAGCTTGTGTAAAAATGTCGAGAATTTAGAAAGCTAGTGCAATTTAGTAATTTTTTTCTTCTTCTGGCCTGAATGTTGACCTCCAGAAAAGAAGTTAATTAATTTTTTTGTAATTGTGTTTAAATAACAATTTCTTTTTTAATTTTGCATCAAAAGCGACGTAAAAAAACTACTTTAACCTTTCTCAGATTTACGTCAAACAATATTACTTAAGTTACTTAAGCTCTCTAAAAATTTGCACACTCAAATAACCATCCCAGTTTTTCTTAAAGACACAATCCTTCTAGATGGTGGCTGAGTTATACCTCTTGTTTGAGCAACGAGTCACTCTCTTCCACAGTGCTGCAGTTTGGGTTTATCACCATCTTCGTGGCCGCCTTTCCATTAGCTCCACTCTTTGCTCTTCTAAACAACTGGGTGGAGATACGGCTGGATGCGCAGAAGTTTGTGTGTGAAACCAGGCGGGCAGTGTCTGAGCGAGCACAGAACATTGGCATCTGGTTCACCATTCTCGACTTTATGGCCCACCTGGCAGTCATAAGCAATGTAAATAAAAATACTTTAATAATATATATATATATATATATATATATATATATATATATATATATATATATATATATATATATATATATATATATATATATATATATATATATATATAATATTCAAACGGCTTCAGGAAGAAATCCAAATATTCTTCCTTGAAGCCTTTTTATCCACTTCTCCGAGGCTATGGGTCCCACAATTTACACCAGAGGTAGAACCCATTATATATATATATAATTAAATATATATATATATATATATATATATATATATATATATATATATATATATATATATATATATATATATTAGTACTATTATTGTTGAAATATTTATACATAAGCGTTTAGCTTATGTATAAATATGAGCTAACGCAGTATCGAGTCTTCACTACAACCTGCGCTGAAGAACCCAAACGAGTTATTACAACCCAGGAGTCCCAAAGGCCTGTTATCCTGGGTGTAAAGGGAGCAAAATATACACAGCAGAAAAACTTTTGACTTGTATTATCCTTCACCAGTTTAGAACAGAATTATATACACTATATACACTATGTACAACAATAGGTAATAGTGCACTCCACGGTAAGCAAGGCAGAATAGAAGCCACTAGAGAGCAGACTGTGCTTCAACCAGCTCTAGAATGGGAATGACAAGTGCAGACTGGCGGGTGGTACCCACAACACCTCTGTGATTGCCAAAACCATCTTCTCATTGGCTTGAACCTGGGTACTGATTGAACGACGGGGCCCCATCATCAACCCTTAGTACCTGGTTCGCTGGTTGGGGGAGATAGCCTGTCAGAGCGGGTGTGTACATGCGCCGAATAAAGATTACGTACTTTTTTCATGCCACACGAGTTTAGCTCTTACTGTACAGACCATGCCTAGGCAATGCTTGAAGAAAGAGTACTCACTCCAGCACACAGGCTAAATAAAGAGGACTCACTCCAGCACACAGGCTAAATAAAGAGGACTCGCTCCAGCACACAGGCTAAATAAAGAGGACTCGCTCCAGCACACAGGCTAAAGAGGACTCACTCCAGCACACAGGCTAAATAAAGAGGACTCGCTCCAGCACACAGGCTAAAGAAAGATGACTCACTCCAGCACACAGGCTAAAGAGGACTCACTCCAGCACACAGGCTAAAGAAAGAGGACTCGCTCCAGCACACAGGCTAAATAAAGAGGACTCACTCCAGCACACAGGCTAAAGAAAGATGACTCACTCCAGCACACAAGCTAAAGAGGACTCACTCCAGCACACAGGCTGGAAGAAAGGACTGCACAGTTACTGGCTTAGCGAGGAGTGTCCAGGTTATGGGGTGACACATTAAATATAACACGTAACAACCCCGAAACCCCAGTTAAGTCATACTGTTTTTGTACTGTGAAACTAGTGTAGTGATACCGGAAAATTGTAATTAAAAGACGTGTTCATTAATCAAGACATTTTTGATGCAACCGGTTCTTCAGTGTCTTTTTCAGTTCCGAAGGCAGTGGAGCCACGATCCCTTTCTGTAGGTGCTGGAGGATTCCAAGGGACGTAAACAGAATTCTGGTAGGGAACAGGAGTCTGCACATTGTAAATCCCCTCAAGAAAAACTTGGAATTTTATCAGTGTCAGGAACTTTCTTGCGACCGTATGATAATTAATTAGACAATCAAGAGTAATTTAGAGTAAATGTAAACATTAAGTGTCATTAAAAAAACCTTGAATCGGAAAAATGGTTGAAGCATTGTTTACTTACCTGTAAGAAATCTCTACCACGTTCTGAGTTCATTAACTTTAGTGTCTATTGTTTCAACAATATAGTACAATAAACCATACCCCCGGCCGGGATTGAACCCGCGGTCATAGAGTCTCGAAACTCCAGCCCGTCGCGTTAGCCACTAGACCAGCTAGCCACAATAAGATTCATCCAACTAGGTATATTTCTACACCATAGGAAGGTTAGCACAGGCACCTCTGTGACCACAAATGCAAGTTTTTACAGACGAATCTCCAGCTAGCGTGGCCGTGACGAACTCTAGCTCAAGTCCCTTCACTGCCGTCAACATGACTCAAGAAATCGTAATGACACGATTGCAATCGTGTTTGCAATCGTGTCATTACGATTTCTTGAGTCAGTACAATAATATAAGAGTGAGATCACTCAGACGGCCAAGCAAGTGTCTTTGATGCGCTGACTCAGGTGTCTCATCAAAGACGCTTGGATGACCCAAAATTGCGCACGGAAGCAGTAATCGTATAATAAAACCGCTTGTGTCTGACTTTATTAGAATCAAAATGTCAGGTAATTGAGGAAGATGATAGCAGATCAAAGACACTTGAGACGAGCAGCTTGAACTTCGAGTGGAAAAATCTCAGAGAAACCAAGAAATAACCCTGGATACTCCAGTGACTTATTTCCACATTAATAAAACACAATGTGCCTACGCAAAAATAAACCTGAACTTGATTCCTGGAAAGTACTATTAAAATGAGTTCTCGGTATTGAAAACGATCAGATAAACTACGATACCGGTTAAAGGTATGTCATAAGCATAACGTAATATGAAGTGTGATCAGTTTCCAGAATGTCTTGATAAATGCACCTGGAACTTTGGCATCAGAGAATTAATCTAACATTATTTTTACAAACCATACCACGGGCGGGATTTGAACCCGCGGTCAGAGAGTCTCAAAACTCCAGACCGTCGCGTTAGCCACTGGACCAGCTAGCCACAATAAGATTCGTCCAACTAGGTATATTTCTACACCATAGGAAGGTTAGCATAGGCACCACTGTGACCAGTGGCTAATGTGACGGTCTGGAGTTTTGAGACTCTCTGACCGCGGGTTCAAATCCCGCCCGTGGTATGGTTTGTTTGCAATTGTGTTATTACGATTTCGTGAGTCATTCTTTTTACCTTACAGTAAGGTATATGGAAAGTTAAAAATCTTAGTGAGGTTTTTTTTCTGCTGAGATATATTTGCATTGTCATGTTAAAAAATCTATAGTTTATTATAATTATGCTGCACAAGCTACTTGATATAAAATATTTTCACATTACTGTATGCACCGCATTGTATTCTTGTCTTTTCAAGGGATAGGTGCCTTGTTGTTAGTGAAAAGCTCTTGATGTAAGGAACTGGAGCTACCCTCCCTTTCTTTGAGTCGTACCTCCCATTCCCTAGGTGCTAGGTGCGTCCCCATTAATGTAAATAATGAAAATTATATCTTTTCCAATACCAGGAAAAATGTAATCTAAAATTAATGTGATTTCCCGGCAGGCGTTCCTGATTGCCTTCACCTCGGAGTTCCTGCCTCGTCTACTGTACAAGTATGAGTACGACTGGTCACTCAGAGGCTATGTTAACTTCACTCTGGCCAAGGCTCCTAACAATACTCTCAGTGAGGAGTGTAGGTAAGTCTTCCCATCCTCCCTCTCCTCATATATATATATATATATATATATATATATATATATATATATATATATATATATATATATATATATATTATTGTAACCACGAACAAGTGGTATTGATCAATAACAACACTGCGCTAGCCAAGGATTCGAACCCTTGCTGTACTGGCCTGCCTCATGGTAAGCGAGAACCACATGACGCTTTAAACCACAGGACCACCCAACCCTACAAGAATGGTGCAGCCAGCACACTGCTAGCTGTTGGGCCACCATCCGAGGGCATATGGAGGTGTGGGAGCTTCTATCACCTTGTCGCAAAACTCCAGTAGGTTTGTGACAGGATTTCCCTTCCCCGAAACCGTGCACAAAATGCGTGATAAAGGAATAACAGGAATAATTGGTAGATGGATCTATAACTTACTGACAAATAGAATACAAAGAGTAATAGTAAACAGAGTAAAGTCTGAGGCAGCTACGGACAGACAGAGATGTAAGCCATAGCTCTCTGTCTTCCTTTGCGGATGACACCCAAATTGTCATGTCAGTGACCTCCATCGAAGACACTGCAAGACTCCAAGCGGACATCAACCAAATCTTCAAATACGTAGGCCACTGAAAACAATATGAAGTTCAATGAAGAGAAATTTCAACTACTCAGATACAGTAGCTACAAAATAATGTGAAGGACCTGGGAGTGATAATGTCAGAGGATCTCGCCTTCAAAGACCACAATAATGTATCTACCTCATTGCTAGGAAAATGGTAGGATGGATAATGAGAACCTTCAAAACTAGGGATGCTAAGCCCATGATGATTTTCTTCAAATCGCTTGTTCTCTCTAGGCTGAAATACTGCTGTACGCTAACTGCCCCCTTCAAGGCAGGCTAAATTGCTAATCTGGAGAGTGTTTACCTGGAGTTTACCTGGAGAGAGTTCCGGGGGTCGACGCCCCCGCGGCCCGGTCTGTGACCAGGCCTCCTGGTGGGTCAGAGCCTAATCAACCAGGCTGTTGCTGCTGGCTGCACGCAAACCAACGTACGAGCCACAGCCCGGCTGATCAGGAACTGACTTTAGGTGCTTGTCCAGTGCCAGCTTGAAGACTGCCAGGGGTCTGTTGGTAATCCCCCTTATGTGTGCTGGGAGGCAGTTGAACAGTCTCGGGCCCCTGACACTTATTGTATGGACTCTTAACGTGCTAGTGACACCCCTGCTTTTCATTGGGGGGGATGGTGCATCGCCTGCCAAGTCTTTTGCTTTCGTAGTGAGTGATTTTCGTGTGCAAGTTCGGTACTAGTCCCTCTAGGATTTTCCAGGTGTATATAATCATGTATCTCTCCCTCCTGCGTTCCAGGGAATACAGGTTTAGGAACCTCAAGCGCTCCCAGTAATTGAGGTGTTTTATCTCCGTTATGCGCGCCGTGAAAGTTCTCTGTACATTTTCTAGGTCGGCAATTTCACCTGCCTTGAAAGGTGCTGTAAGTGTGCAGCAATATTCCAGCCTAGATAGAACAAGTGACCTGAAGAGTGTCATCATGGGCTTGGCCTCCCTAGTTTTGAAGGTTCTCATTATCCATCCTGTCATTTTTCTAGCAGATGCGATTGATACAATGCTATGGTCCTTGAAGGTGAGATCCTCCGACATGATCACTCCCAGGTCTTTGACGTTGGTGTTTCGCTCTATTTTGTGGCCAGAATTTGTTTTGTACTCTGATGAAGATTTAATTTCTTCATGTTTACCATATCTGAGTAATTGAAATTTCTCATCGTTGAACTTCATATTGTTTTCTGCAGCCCACAGAGAACTTTCACGGCACACATAAGCACGATAAGGCACCTAAATTACTGGAACATGGGAGAGAAAGATACTTGATAATATACACTTGGAAAATCCTAGAGGGATTAGTACCATACTTGCACACGAAAATCACTCCCTATGAAAGCAAAAGACTCAGCACGAGATGCAACATTCCCCCATTGGGCGCCAGGAGTACGGTAAGAGACAACACAATAAGTATCAGGGGCCCAAGACTGTTCAACTGCCTCCCAGCATACATAAGGGGGATTACCAATAGACCCCTGACTGTCTTCAAGCAGGCACTGGACAGGCATCAAAATTCAGTACTTGACCAGCCGGGCTGTGGTTCGTACGTCAGCTTACGTGCGGCCAGCAGTAACAGCCTGGTTGACCAGATCCTGATCCACCACAATGCCTGATCTCAGACCAGGCTGCGGGAGCGTTAACCCCCGAAACTCTCTCCAGGTAGTATAGTAGTGAAGGCATGAACGGCCTAAAAAGCAACAAAGTGCATCTGAACATTAAAATGGTATAAAATACCGACAGGTTGTTAGGTAAGACACATATGCAACAGTTAGGTATCTTTATTTCGAAACGTTTCGCCTACACAGTAGGCTTCTTCAGTCGAGTACAGAAAAGTTGATAGAAGCAGAAGATACTTGAAGACGATGTAATCAGTCCATCACCCTTAAAGTTTTGAGGTGGTCAGTCCCTCAGTCGGGAGAAGAGCATTGTTCCATAGTATGAAACAATATGGAACAATGCTCTTCTCCAGACTGAGGGACTGACCACCTCAAAACTTTAAGGGTGATGGACTGATTACATCGTCTTCAAGTATCTTCTGCTTCTATCAACTTTTCTGTACTCGACTGAAGAAGCCTACTGTGTAGGCGAAACGTTTCGAAATAAAGATACCTAACTGTTGCATATGTGTCTTACCTAACAAAGTGCATCTGCTTACTAACACCTCAAGTCTCGTCTTTCCTTCAAATGTAAACACCAACATTGACGTTTAGATTTTCTCCTTCAGTTAATGTTTAGGATGCATATTAATCACTCTGCCTCCCGAGAATATTCGACTAATTCCTCCACTGGCGTATCCTCCAGTATCCTTAAGTAACTGTAATTAAATGTCGAGTCATGGATGTATTTACCTATGCCTACCCTTCTGGAGACTACGTACCTAAAGAAACTCCCACACCTATCCTTTTTGTTCTCAACTGTAATAGTAAGTCGTTGAAGGTGGAGATATAACCACCTCCACATCTTCCACATCCAAAATTATAGGACTCAACCTTTTAGCGACTTGACATAAATAAACTTCTCATGAGCTGGCACACGACCGGCTGTGGCAGCTCAATAACTCGTCACCTCAGCACCTGGGGAATCATTCTGCCTTGTTTTGTCAAACTCTATACTCTTCTCCCATGCATAAAAATCATTATTCTCCTCCTCCTCCACACTCTCTGTCCAGGATGGACAAAGAATTAAAATAAACTAGAGTAACTAGTACTAATGAAATGTATAATTAAACAACAGACTACAATGCTTTCACCCTCCACCACGACCATGGGCCAAGTCATCAGAACTGTCTACGTGTGGAAGGACTAAGTTTCCTACCAAGGTAAAAACACCCTGAGAAGGAAGTACACTCAGCATTACACATTCAGTAGGTAACTTTACTATATAAGGTTATGTACTCGACAGGTACCGTGGTTACAGGGACTCTGAGGGAAGACACACTCTCTTCTTCTGGCGTCTGCTGGCCATCAGACTGGGATTTGTCATTGTCTTTGAGGTAGGTGCACAATGTAGTCTTGTACTTAATAGAAGGTAAATTACAAATGTAAATAAAGTATTTTTTGACATCTTTCAAGAGGAAAAGGTGTTCAGTCTGATAAAGGGCTCTCGATCCATCGAATTTGAGTTGCACTTCCCTTCCTTGTGTGAGGCCTCACTACCTGCCTTTTCCCAGGCGCTGTGTACCGCGCTGTGAATTTACTTTCTGATGAATATAAGAATGATAATAATAACAACAATTAACTTTTAAACATTTGAAGCCCCGTCACACAAGTTTTAAAATTTTGAAGCCTATTGGAAGAGGCGTTCTCGAGTAATGAGCAAAATAAAAACGAAAAATTTGAAAGAAAAAAATAGGCTTAGATAGTTTTTCGTCTTCACACTAAATGAATTCAAAGGACTTTATTAACAAAATTAATGGAAAACAAATTAATGGGGATATGGTGATTGCAAATTAGCTGAAATTAGCTGATCACAAATTACCTGAAACGGATCTGAATATTCTTGTATCTTATGAGACAGTCTTAAGTCTTAATGAACTGGGTGTTTCCCAGATATATTTTTCTTATGAGGAGGGTTTGTGCAACTAAGTGTACTGAATGAAATGGATTCACCTTTGTCACCTGTGTTATCTAACATTTCAGTGGAATAGTTTGAGAATGAACTTATTGCTGCTGTAGTTGCCGGTGTTGTCTCAATTTCACTCAGTAGAAATATTAAATTTAATGTTAAATATGAAGAAAATATGTAGCCACTATTTTTGGATATCTTAGTGTGTACAAGCGAGTCACAGTTTTTTAGAACATGAGATTGAGTATATTTGCAAAATATACTCAAATTCATATTCTCATATCTCAACTCATTAATTGTTCATTCTTACGTATAAGAATTTGAATCTAAAAATACAATTCTCTGTCATAATGATGTAAATATCATCTTTACCAGGTCGAATTCCATCGAGACATTCGTCTCATAAGGAAAGTTTTCGGAGGACAAGCAGATAAATGCTGGTATTCACAAAATTCCTTGAGCCGACAGTAACAAATGCTACATTGGAAAACAAATGATTTTGAACCATGACTTTACGTCATGGATTCTTGGTACTCGCTGGGGATGATAATGACGATGCAGTATTCTGACGCATAAAAACAGAGAATCGGAAAGATAATTTTAATAATAATTAAATTATGATCAGATGTAACAACACACAGTAAATCAAGAATAGTGAATCGGTAATAAATAAAAATGTTCCTACAAGTTGAAGATTAAGACACAAGTGTAACAGTTGGGTAACTTTATTCATAAAACGTTTTACCTTATCAGTAAAATACTCTGAAGAAGCCTACTGTGCAGGCGAAACGTTTCAACAGTCAAGATACCCAAGTGATGCACATGTGTTTTAATCTTCAAGTCGTCGGTATTCTATAATATTTTCAACATAATGTTGAAAATGTTATAAAAAAAAAGCTTATCTGAAGCATCGACAAATATTAAGATAAACCACCTATCCATTATGCATTTTGTCGTTTATTATATAAGAAATATGGAAAAAACATTCGTCAAACTATCAGGTTAGTTTCTCTACCCTATAGATTGATCAGCCTTAAAATAAGCTGACTGATTCTGAATGCTGTCACTATGCTGGCACACTCTTCCTGTGCACCTGACAAGTTCATTGTATATACAGTGTAAGATCTTCTCTTAATGCTTAGCGGCATTCAGAGGAGAGCCCCAAAAAAGACATTTTCTCCAGTAATTATTTGATTTCATCGATTCAGGTGTTTAGTAATTTCAGTAAATTTCAGATTAACCATGACACTCAACTATGGGACATAGATGTGAAAGTGTGGCCAAGATAGGTTAGAGTAGAAAGAAAGGGGGCCAGACTAGGTTAAATGTAATATATATGGGACCAGGTTAGGTCAAGTACGATGGACATGGGGCCAGCCTTGATTAAGGACGATGGATAGATCACGGTCAGTAGACACCAGAATATTTACATATTTACAAATAAAATCGTCCAAGTTAAAATGTGAACTAATTAATCTTGACGCTCAGAAAGATTTTGAAAGATTTGTTGATTCCTAGTAAAAAATAAATTAACATATGATTCTCCTAATAAGCTTTTTTTAAGTTAATTATAAAACAATTCTTGGCATTACTTTCAGTCGGGACTTTTCCTAGAGTTATCCAACACTCTTCTTGAAAAATAAAAATTTAATACCCGTTTTTTGTCCCTCTTAAGATTTTGTTTTATTAAAATCTTGCAGTTTCCTGACAAAAAAAAATTTAAAACGAAAATTTAAATCTGGACTCTTCTTTCTCAGCATGTTGTGTTCGGTGTGTGTCGACTGATAGACATATTGGTGCCTGATGTTCCCCAGAGTCTGGAGATCAAGATGAAGAGAGAGAGGTACCTAGCTAAGCAGGCTCTGGCTGACTCTGATACCATCATGAAGGTAGGTACCTAGCTAAGCAGGCTCTGGCTGATTCTAATACCATCATGAAGGTAGGTACCTAGCTAAGCAGGCTCTGGTTGACTCTGATACCATCATGAAGGTAGGTATCTAGCTAAGCAGGCTCTGGCTGACTCTGATACCATCATGAAGGTAGGTACCTAGCTAAGCAGGCTCTGGCTGACTCTGATACCATCATGAAGGTAGGTACCTAGCTAAGCAGGCTCTGGTTGACTCTGATACCATCATGAAGGTAGGTACCTAGCTAAGCAGGCTCTGGCTGACTCTGATACCATCATGAAGGTAGGTACCTAGCTAAGCAGGCTCTGGCTGACTCTGATACCATCATGAAGGTAGGTACCTAGCTAAGCAGGCTCTGGCTGACTCTGATACCATCATGAAGGTAGGTACCTAGCTAAGCAGGCTCTGGTTGACTCTGATACCATCATGAAGGTAGGTACCTAGCTAAGCAGGCTCTGGTTGACTCTGATACCATCATGAAGGTAGGTACCTAGCTAAGCAGGCTCTGGCTGACTCTGATACCATCATGAAGGTAGGTACCTAGCTAAGCAAGCTCTGGTTGACTCTGATACCATCATGAAGGTAGGTACCTAGCTAAGCAGGCTCTGGCTGACTCTGATACCATCATGAAGGTAGGTACCTAGCTAAGCAGGCTCTGGTTGACTCTGATACCATCATGAAGGTAGGTATCTAGCTAAGCAGGCTCTGGCTGACTCTGATACCATCATGAAGGTAGGTACCTAGCTAAGCAGGCTCTGGATGACTCTGATACCATCATGAAGGTAGGTACCTAGCTAAGCAGGCTCTGGCTGACTCTGATACCATCATGAAGGTAGGTACCTAGCTAAGCAGGCTCTGGCTGACTCTGATACCATCATGAAGGTAGGTACCTAGCTAAGCAGGCTCTGGCTGACTCTGATACCATCATGAAGGTAGGTACCTAGCTAAGCAGGCTCTGGTTGACTCTGATACCATCATGAAGGTAGGTACCTAGCTAAGCAGGCTCTGGATGACTCTGATACCATCATGAAGGTAGGTACCTAGCTAAGCAGGCTCTGGCTGACTCTGATACCATCATGAAGGTAGGTACCTAGCTAAGCAGGCTCTGGCTGACTCTGATACCATCATGAAGGTAGGTACCTAGCTAAGCAGGCTCTGGTTGACTCTGATACCATCATGAAGGTAGGTATCTAGCTAAGCAGGCTCTGGCTGACTCTGATACCATCATGAAGGTAGGTACCTAGCTAAGCAGGCTCTGGTTGACTCTGATACCATCATGAAGGTAGGTACCTAGCTAAGCAGGCTCTGGATGACTCTGATACCATCATGAAGGTAGGTACCTAGCTAAGCAGGTTCTGGCTGACTCTGATACCATCATGAAGGTAGGTACCTAGCTAAGCAGGCTCTGGTTGACTCTGATACCATCATGAAGGTAGGTACCTAGCTAAGCAGGCTCTGGCTGACTCTGATACCATCATGAAGGTAGGTACCTAGCTAAGCAGGCTCTGGCTGACTCTGATACCATCATGAAGGTAGGTACCTAGCTAAGCAGGCTCTGGATGACTCTGATACCATCATGAAGGTAGGTACCTAGCTAAGCAGGCTCTGGCTGACTCTGATACCATCATGAAGGTAGGTACCTAGCTAAGCAGGCTCTGGCTGACTCTGATACCATCATGAAGGTAGGTACCTAGCTAAGCAGGCTCTGGCTGACTCTGATACCATCATGAAGGTAGGTACCTAGCTAAGGCTCTGGCTGACTCTGATACCATCATGAAGGTAGGTACCTAGCTAAGCAGGCTCTGGCTGACTCTGATACCATCATGAAGGTAGGTACCTAGCTAAGCAGGCTCTGGTTGACTCTGATACCATCATGAAGGTAGGTATCTAGCTAAGCAGGCTCTGGCTGACTCTGATACCATCATGAAGGTAGGTACCTAGCTAAGCAGGCTCTGGTTGACTCTGATACCATCATGAAGGTAGGTACCTAGCTAAGCAGGCTCTGGTTGACTCTGATACCATCATGAAGGTAGGTACCTAGCTAAGCAGGCTCTGGCTGACTCTGATACCATCATGAAGGTAGGTACCTAGCTAAGCAGGCTCTGGTTGACTCTGATACCATCATGAAGGTAGGTACCTAGCTAAGCAGGCTCTGGCTGACTCTGATACCATCATGAAGGTAGGAACCTAGCTAAGCAGGCTCTGGTTGACTCTGATACCATCATGAAGGTAGGTACCTAGCTAAGCAGGCTCTGGCGGACTCTGATACCATCATGAAGGTAGGTACCTAGCTAAGCAGGCTCTGGATGACTCTGATACCATCATGAAGGTAGGTACCTAGCTAAGCAGGCTCTGGCTGACTCTGATACCATCATGAAGGTAGGTACCTAGCTAAGCAGGCTCTGGCTGACTCTGATACCATCATGAAGGTAGGTACCTAGCTAAGCAGGCTCTGGCTGACTCTGATACCATCATGAAGGTAGGTACCTAGCTAAGCAGGCTCTGGTTGACTCTGATACCATCACGAAGGTAGGTACCTAGCTAAGCAGGCTCTGGCTGACTCTGATACCATCATGAAGGTAGGTACCTAGCTAAGCAGGCTCTGGCTGATTCTAATACCATCATGAAGGTAGGTACCTAGCTAAGCAGGCTCTGGTTGACTCTAATACCATCACGAAGGTAGGTACCTAGCTAAGCAGGCTCTGGTTGACTCTAATACCATCACGAAGGTAGGTACCTAGCTAAGCAGGCTCTGGTTGACTCTAATACCATCATGAAGGTAGGTACCTAGCTAAGCAGGCTCTGGTTGACTCTGATACGATCATGAAGGTAGGTACCTAGCTAAGCAGGCTCTGGCTGACTTTGATACCATCATGAAGGTAGGTACCTAGCTAAGCAGGCTCTGGCAGACTCTGATACCATCATGAAGGTAGGTACCTAGCTAAGCAGGCTCTGGTTGACTCTAATACCATCACGAAGGTAGGTACCTAGCTAAGCAGGCTCTGGTTGACTCTGATACCATCATGAAGGTAGGTACCTGGCTAAGCAGGCTCTGGCTGACTCTGATACCATCATGAAGGTAGGTACCTAGCTAAGCAGGCTCTGGTTGACTCTGATACCATCATGAAGGTAGGTACCTAGCTAAGCAGGCTCTGGTTGACTCTAATACCATCACGAAGGTAGGTACCTAGCTAAGCAGGCTCTGGCTGACTCTAATACCACCATGAATGTAGGTACCTAGCTAAGCAGGCTCTGTTTGATTCTGATACCATCATGAAGGTAGGTACCTAGCTAAGCAGGCTCTGGTTGACTCTGATACCATCATAAAGGTAGGTACCTAGCTAAGCAGGCTCTGGTTGACTCTGATACCATCATGAAGGTAGGTACCTAGCTAAGCAGGCTCTGGCTGACTCTGATACCATCATGAAGGTAGGTACCTAGCTAAGCAGGCTCTGGTTGACTCTGATACCATCATGAAGGTAGATACCTAGCTAAGCAGGCTCTGGCTGACTCTGATACCATCATGAAGGTAGGTACCTAGCTAAGCAGGCTCTGGTTGACTCTAATACCATCATGAAGGTAGGTACCTAGCTAAGCAGGCTCTGGCTGACTCTAATACCACCATGAAGGTAGGTACCTAGCTAAGCAGGCTCTGTTTGACTCTGATACCATCATGAAGGCAGGTACCTAGCTAAGCAGGCTCTGGTTGACTCTGATACCATCATGAAGGTAGGTACCTAGCTAAGCGCTCTCTGGTTGACTCTGATACCATCATGAAGGTAGGTACCTAGCTAAGCAGGCTCTGGTTGACTCTGATACCATCATGAAGGTAGGTACCTAGCTAAGCGCTCTCTGGTTGACTCTGATACCATCATGAAGGTAGGTACCTAGCTAAGCAGGCTTTGGCTGACTCTGATACCATCATGAAGTTAGGTACCTAGCTAAGCAGGCTCTGGCTGACTCTGATACCATCATGAAGGTAGGTACCTAGCTAAGCAGACTCTGGTTGACTCTGATACCATCATGAAGGTAGGTACCTAGCTAAGCAGGCTCTGGTTGACTCTGATGCCATCATGAAGGTAGGTACCTAGCTAAGCAGGTTCTGGCTGACTCTGATACCATCTTGAAGATAGGTACCTAGCTAAGCAGGCTCTGGCTGACTTTGATACCATCATCAAGGTAGGTACCTAGCTAAAAAGGCTCTGGCTGACTCTGATACCATCATGACGGTAGGTACCTAGCTAAGCAGGCTCTGGTTGACTCTGATACCATCATGAAGGTAGGTACCTAGCTAAGCAGGCTCTGGCTGACTCTGATACCATCATGAAAGTAGGTACCTAGCTAAGCAGGCTCTGGTTGACTCTGATACCATCATGAAGGTAGGTACCTAGCTAAGCAGGCTCTGGTTGACTCTGATACCATCATGAAGGTAGGTACCTAGCTAAGCAGGCTCTGGTTGACTCTGATACCATCATGAAGGTAGGTACCTAGCTAAGCAGGCTCTGGCTGACTCTGATACCATCATGAAGGTAGGTACCTAGCTAAGCAGGCTCTGGCTGACTCTGATACCATCATGAAGGTAGGTACCTAGCTAAGCAGGCTCTGGTTGACTCTGATACCATCATGAAGGTAGGTACCTAGCTAAGCAGGCTCTGGTTGACTCGGATACCATCATGAAGGTAGGTACCTAGCTAAGCAGGCTCTGGTTGACTCTGATACCATCATGAAGGTAGGTACCTAGCTAAGCAGGCTCTGGATGACTCTGATACCATCATGAAGGTAGGTACCTAGCTAAGCAGGCTCTGGATGACTCTTATACCATCATGAAGGTAGGTACCTAGCTAAGCAGGTTCTGGCTGACTCTGATACCATCTTGAAGATAGGTACCTAGCTAAGCAGGCTCTGGCTGACTTTGATACCCTCATGAAGGTCGGTACCTAGCTAAGCAGGCTCTGGATGACTCTGATACCATCATGAAGGTAGGTACCTAGCTAAGCAGGCTCTAGATAACTCTGATACCATCATGAAGGTAGGTACCTAGCTAAGCAGGCTGTGGATGACTCTGATACCATCATGAAGGTAGGTACCTAGCTAAGCAGGCTGTGGATGACTCTGATACCATCATGAAGGTAGGTACCTAGCTAAGCAGGCTCTGGATGACTCTGATACCATCATGAAGGTAGGTACCTAGCTAAGCAGGCTCTGGATGACTCTGATACCATCTTGAAGATAGGTACCTAGCTAAGCAGGCTCTGGTTGACTCGGATACCATCATGAAGGTAGGTACCTAGCTAAGCAGGCTCTGGCTGACTCTGATACCATCATGAAGGTAGGTACCTAGCTAAGCAGGCTCTGGATGACTCTGATACCATCATGAAGGTAGGTACCTAGCTAACCAGGCTCTGGTTGACTCTGATACCATCTTGAAGATAGGTACCTAGCTAAGCAGGCTCTGGTTGACTCGGATACCATCATGAAGGTAGGTACCTAGCTAAGCAGGCTCTGGCTGACTCTGATACCATCATGAAGGTAGGTACCTAGCTAAGCAGGCTCTGGATGACTCTGATACCATCATGAAGGTAGGTACCTAGCTAAGCAGGCTCTGGTTGACTCTGATACCATCATGAAGGTAGGTACCTAGCTAAGCAGGCTCTGGATGACTCTGATACCATCATGAAGGTAGGTACCTAGCTAAGCAGGCTCTGGATGACTCTGATACCATCATGAAGGTAGGTACCTAGCTAAGCAGGCTCTGGTTGACTCTGATACCATCATGAAGGTAGGTACCTAGCTAAGCAGGCTCTGGTTGACTCTGATACCATCATGAAGGTAGGTACCTAGCTAAGCAGGCTCTGGATGACTCTGATACCATCATGAAGGTAGGTACCTAGCTAAGCAGGCTCTGGTTGACTCTGATACCATCATGAAGGTAGGTACCTAGCTAAGCAGGCTCTGGTTGACTCTGATACCATCATGAAGGTAGGTACCTAGCTAAGCAGGCTCTGGATGACTCTGATACCATCATGAAGGTAGGTACCTAGCTAAGCAGGCTCTGGTTGACTCTGATACCATCATGAAGGTAGGTACCTAGCTAAGCAGGCTCTGGTTGACTCTGATACCATCATGAAGGTAGGTACCTAGCTAAGCAGGCTCTGGTTGACTCTGACACAGTCATGAAGGTTAAATACCTCGTTTAACATATATAACATCATCTCCTATAACAGAATCTTGTATACCAGCATCTCGCTTAACAGCATCTCGTTAAAACCCATCATCGTATTACGTATCTCGCTAACAGCGTCATCCTTTTAAAGCATCTCGTTTTACAGTATCTAGTTTAACAGCATCTCGTTTAAAAGCATCTCGTTTTACAGTATCTAGTTTAACAGCATCTCGTTTAAAAGCATCTCGTTTTATAGCATTTTCAATCTTTTCTACGTGTCATTATCTTCCTATTACTGAACGACTCTCTTTGAAAGATTATCATTCATAATTACATCTCATTTCCCATGTTAATGTTTCTTTCTGTATATTTTGTGTTAAGTATCAAGAATTGAGCCTAAATAGGCAACAGTTAGGCAACTTTATTCCGAAACATTTCGCCTACACAGTAGGCTTCTTCAGTCGAATACAGAAAGTAGGCAGGAACAGTAGAGATGTGAGGACTGATTACATCGTCCATCAAGGGTGATGGATTGATTACATCGTCTTCACATCTCTACTGTTCCTTCCTACTTTCTGTATTCGACTGAAGAAGCCTACTGTGTAGGCGAAACGTTTCGGAACAAAGTTGCCTAACTGTTGCCTATGTGTCTTACCTACCAACCTGTCGGTATTGTATACCATTTTGATGTTCAACTGAGCCTAAATGTTGTACTTTACTTTACTGATAACTTTTCAGAGACCAGACGATCTCCTTTTATTAAAAGAATTCAGCCTGAGCTGTTCTGTTGTGCAGGTTGCCCAGGGAAAGGACGAAGAGGATGAGGATGTTGTTGCAGCTAATGACATCAACATTGTTATGAATGATGCCGACACCCCTTCAGTTGTCATCCCTCCTCCTGTATCCTTTCCATCTAACGAGCCCACTCCACCTCCAAAAGAATCTCCAACATTCTCTAACTATGATTTCGAAAATACAAGAGATTCTCCAGTAGCAAATCCGTACACCAAGATGTCTCCCACCAGTCGGCCGTCATCCGACGCCAACAGCTCCGCCACCAACACACCGTCATCTTCATCTTCTCACTCTAAAAATCAATACTCCTCTTTCAGCAACAGAAGTCCTCCTGTCCTTCCAATAACAGCAGTGGCGGCACAGCGATGCCCACAACAGAGGCACCTTCTTCCAAGAGTCTTCAAGGCTCAGTCAACAATGAGACTCCTGCCCGTCCTCCAACATAACAGTCCACCGCCCTCACCCGTCCTATTGTCGTGTACAAGCAGACAGCTGTGTAAGGAGCTTGTGTACGACCAACTTGAGTTGTTCTTTGGTTGAGGCGCTCTAGTCTTGGTAGAATCAGGATGGTGGAGGACGATATGCCAAAGAGAATTACGAACAAATGTGAGTTGCATGAATAGCAAGTGTTGAGCCATAGCACTAACACACGAGTGTGACTTCTGCAACACAAAATTAAAAGTGTCAGACCTAAGATCTTCATGAACTAGTGGAGATACATGTTTCTATTACAATAAAAATATGTAACTTGGGTTATCTCCAACAAGCACAAATCTTCAGTAATTTTAGGCTTGAATGGAATTTCGGCAATTGATCCTCCCACACAAAGATACTTGAGTGCCTTCTTGTTGTTTCTTCTGTGTTTATGTTTTGTAGTAACTTGACGGGTGGCGGCAGTGTTGACTCTTTATAGTATTGTAACTAAATGGAACTAATTTCAAGCCATTAGAAATAAATATAAGACTTTAAAAAACTTAGTAAATTCCATGTAAAGCATGTAAAACTTTTGTCAATAAATTCAGAAATTGCTATTGATTGTGCAATATTAAAGCCACACTATCACACAATATGCTAAACCTCTCCAAGGGAAAATAAGAGACACATAAACCATTTAATCTAGTATTATCTGTTTTTTTAATGAGATACATGTCATAGGGAAATGTATCAGAAGTGAGAGTAAATTAGTTCCTCCACGACCTTTTAGGTGCCATACCTACCTACCAGCAGCAGTGGCAGCCTGGTGGTGAGCCTCAGGAAAGAGACCAGCGGTCTCTTTCCTGAGGCTCCTGTCTTCACAATCATAAAGCCAGGTTTTCTCTGCCCTGTACTTGTAATTAACCATAGGGAATTACTCTTTGAATTTAACAGTGAAAAAACTTAAACCTAACAAAAATACGTCTTGGATATTGTTGAATTTTCTTGGCTTAAGGTGTCATAAACACTGATCTAAGAAAAGTGATACAACACTTGGGAAGAAAACTGTAAAACAGGTAAAAGAGATCTATATATTTCTTCTCGGTCAGAAACCTTCTTTATCTTCTGATGAGGGTCTCTGACTGAGGCTGAGAGGCACACGACTCTTAGAACTGTTATCTGTGTTTCACTTTTCTATTCAAGTGTTTCTCACTTTCATCGCTTTATTTGTTCTTCTGGTTAACGATTATGTTCGTAATACAAATGTTCTTACAAAAGAATAACCAGCTAAGAATATGCACGACATTAGTGTAAGAACCTCTGTGTGACCGATTGCCAATAGTTTCATATTATATGTAGACTGACAGTGCCGGAGCTAGAGCCTGATGCATGACAACTGCGAGTGTGCTGCAGCTGGGGTTCTGACATGACCTCATGTCACACAACAAATTTGTGATAAGCTATTATTTTTGTTTTCAAAGTTCTATTCATTAGAGTTCCTGCAGCTAGAAACACTCAGATTATGTGTTGGGTTGTTGAGTTGTGTGCCATCTTCCTACATGTAAGTCCACTCATCATACTAATATCTTCATTATATCATTGTATCTATAATTATCATCTCGCATTTCTCATGATAATCATCAAATATTTATCATACGCATCAATGGTCAGTCATTCAACACTGAGTTACTATGTGTTGCAGGTAGTAAAACACTGAGTTACTATGTGTTGCAAGTAGTAAAACACTGAGCTTACTATTTGTTGCAAGTAGTAAAACACTGAGTTACTATGTTTGCATAGTATAAAACACTGAGTTCTATGTGTTGCAGTAGTATAAACACTGAGTTACTATGTGTTGCAGTAGTAAAACACTGAGTTACTATGTGTTGCAAGTAGTAAAACACTGAGTTACTATGTGTTGCAAGTAGTAAAACACTGAGTTACTATGTGTTGCAAGTAGTAAAACACTGAGTTTACTATGTGTTGCAAGTAGTAAAACACTGAGTTACTATGTGTTGCAAGTAGTAAAACACTGAGTTACTATGTGTTGCAAGTAGTAAAACACTGAGTTACTATGTGTTGCAGGTAGTTAGCAGAATTTTTCTAAAGTGTTTCGTTACTTTCGTCAGTTTTATACATTCCACTTTGTTACAGACAGAAGGCTGATGATAACTAGGAAAGGATTCTCATAATTGTCTTCTCTGCTGTACATTTTTTAATACTTAAAACATATCATTTTTCTACTGTAGTTGATAGACCGACGTATTTAGTGCATAAATAAGTAGTTTATATTTTTTTCATTTTTTTGTGTACTTCTGTAAAAAAATGTCTCCGACACTTTTCTGTCTGGTATTGTCTATTGTCTAGCAGACCTGCAGCTCTTATTATATTTATTGTTGGTTTATATGTGGGTTATATATATATATATATGTGTGTGTGTGTGTGTGTATGTGTGTGTGTGTGTGTGTGTGTGTGTGTGTGTGTGTGTGTGTGTGTGTGGTGGGGTGTGTTGAAGGTTCATGGAGGTCAGTGATAGTGTTTGAGGTCAGGTCAGTATCACCTACCTGGCAGTGGATGCCAGGTGACTTGTCTGTAAGATAATTTCTCTGTTAGTTTCGGGTTATAAACTTTCCGATATCAAACACCTCCCCAAGTGTCACTCCATCTTTCCCATTTATCCATCCCTCTTGCGAAGGGATTCATTTTGCTGTATTATGTGCAGAAAATAAGGCATCTTCGAACCCCCTACCCAAGCCTCTTGCAATGATGCTGTGGTGTTTATAGGTAAAACTTGATTAAACTTAAAATTAAATCAAATATACATTGAAGTCTCGCTTTGTCTAGCATTTCAAAAACAATACACTACAGTAACTAACCCGAGTAACCAACACATGGAAAAGGTCTTGGAAACAGAAATAACGTTTGTAATACTTTAACGTTCTGAATCAATTAATAATCTGGAATATGCCTAATTTTGTAGATATAATACTATACTTTATTTTCAAAGGTCAGGGATCCATTACATGCAACTGTCATGTTTGAAATATACTTCGATTTTCACTTGTATTAAACTCTAGGTGCAATGCTTCTCTCTGACGTGGGAACTTATGATAGAACAGTTCCACATGGTGGGGGATGCTCTTCTTATTATTATTATTATTATTATTATTATTTCTATCACGGTGATGCGCTAAACCCACAAGGGTCATACAGCTATTCATCATTATCAAGTAACTCATCTTGAGAGAGTTCTTATTCTTATGTTTCTAAGGCTAACTTCTCTAAACATTTCTGGTTAACATGTGTATTTTAGTATCGAACAGGCATCAGCAGTCCATAAAATATTTGCTGTTACGTTATAATGCTTGATTCTCAACTAAAATTTAATATTTTTTATTTAGGAAGAAGTTTATATCTCTGATCAGGGATTTATGACATGCTCGTAAGATTGTCAGTTCTCAAACTTGGTCCACTTTTCTGTCACTCCCAAAATTTCGGCATCACTATTTTCCAGTTAAGAACTGATAGTTTAGGAATAATTGCAGCTAAAGACATAATGTTATTTCATCAAAATTAAGAAAATATTGAAGATGTCAAGGAACATTATAACATACCTTATTGTAAAACACTATTAATTATTTATCATCCTGTCGCAACTAATCTTATGCAATTATTGTAAACAAATTAGACTGCATGATGAAATCTATTTATTGAGGAAACACCTTAACTGCTGTCTATTCTCTCAATATATGGCTATCTTACCTTTTTCAACCATTATAGGATAGAATGTTATACAAACATTGTCATTATATGTTCTAACTTTCCATATACAACTTCTAAAGTTGGTACTCTTATTATCTCTCTGAACTACGTAAGTTTTCTGAAGTTCTAAAATCAAGGTACCTCTTTGTAAAATATTGATTATTCTTAAAATAACATGTTAATATGCATGGTACTTTCTGCAGACTGTGATCCAGATGTTAATGTCTTTTTTCACTTCAGCAAATACTGATTGATGGCAGTTCGCTTCGTCTCCCAATGATAATTATTCTTCTCTTCTCCCATGTCCATCTTTCTTACTTGTCTTCAACATGATTTAACATGTGGCTCCACTTCACAATTTTATTAATGCCTTCCTCCATTTTCAATCTTCGTCAACTGGCCATTCTATTTTCACGTTATGTTAACCTCACCTTGCAGAATTACTTGTCAGTTTTTAAATCACGCCATCAGCGTTTTAACTAGAACAAAATTCGCTGGAATAATCCACAACACACAAATTGTAAATCAATCTTAGGACGACGTTTCGGTTCGTCCTGAACAATTAAATAAATCGCAACTTCAGAGAAGTTCAGGAGGAATCGAAACATAGTCTGAAGATTTATCTCCAGCTGTGGGGTTAGTTGTCAGTCAACAAATATCAGCCTTAACATTTAATCTTTATCAGCCCTTCCTAACTACTATGTGCCGCGTGTGTGTCCACAGATTATCCCTCGCCCTTTTAACACATCTACTCTTTGTCAAGAAAGTGACTTGATAAACCTCTACACAGAGCAAAACGTTGTACCCGCTATCCTTCCGAAACCTGTTGTTGTCAGCTGTGAGCTCTGTATTTTTGACTAGTGTCTTCCTTTTTTCCAGTCACTTGTAACTGTCCTTATTCTCCAGTCACTTAACTCGTCCAGAGGTCTCACTGTTTAGTCAGTCCTCAAAATTTATTATGACCATTTGTCATGTTTCCCTTTGTGGTTTACTTCTTCTGAACACTTGTGAACGGTAACACAAACATTGTTACTAATATACGAGAATAAATGAGAAATAAAACACTGTTTTATTAAATCCTCACAGACCGGGCCGCGGGCGTGTTGACCCCCGGAACTCTCTCCAGGTAAACTCTCCAGATCATACTGTGAGAGGTAGTGCAAAACACGGGATTACAGAGGTTACAATGGGTCTTTATCAGACCTCACTAGGCAAAGCTACATGATTACAAATATTGCAGTCATTTTAAATATCTTATTTAATGCTGCCTCCCAGCATACATCTCTCACGAGATTGATGGACTGAACACATCGACTCAAGGTTGAGGGACTGATTACCTCATTCTCCTCCTGTTTTTCAAGTTTCTCCTACGTATGGACTGATGAAGCCACTGTGTGGCGAAACGTTTCCTCAATAAAGATACCCAAGAGTTGCACATGTGTCTAATTTATCAACATGTCGGTTCTCTGAACCATTCATCTACAATACATCTCTCACCTTAAAGGACCATAACATTGTATCAATCGCATCTGCTAGAAAAATGACAGGATGGATAATGAGAACCTTCAAAACTAGGGATGCCAAGCCCATGATGACACTCTTCAGGTCACTTGTTCTATCTAGGCTGGAATATTGCTGCACACTAACAGCAGGTGAAATTGCTGACCTAGAAAATGTACAGAGAACTTTCACGGCACGCATAACGGAGATAAAACACCTCAGTTACTGGGAGCGCTTGAAGTTCTGAACCTGTACTCCCTGGAACGCAGGCGGGAGAGATACATGATTATATACACCTGGAAAATCCTAGAGGGACTAGTACCGAACTTGCACACGAAAATCACTCACAACGAAAGCAAAAGACTTCGGCAGACGATGCAACATCCCCCCAATGAAAAGCAGGGGTGTCACTAGCACGTTAAGAGACAATACAATAAGTGTCAGGGGCCCGAGACTGTTCAATTGCCACCCAGCATACATAAGGGGGATTACCAACAGACCCCTGGCAGTCTTCAAACTGGCACTGGACAAGCACCTAAAGTCGGTACCTGACCAGCCGGGCTGTGGCTCGTACGTTGGTTTGCGTGCAGGCAGCAGTAACAGCCTGGTTGATCAGGCTCTGATCCACCGGGAGGCCTGGTCACAGACCGGGCCGCGGGGGCGTTGACCCCCGGAACTCTCTCCAGGTAAACTCCAGGTAAACATAAGGGGGATTACCAATAGACCCCTGGCTGTCTTCAAGAAGACATTGGACAGGCACCTAAAGTTAGTACCTGATCAGCCGGGCTGTGGTTCGTACGTCAGTCGTACGTCAGCTGTTGACGGCGTTGAGGCCTGGTCAGAGACCGGGCTGCGGGGGCGTTGACCCCCAAAACTCTCTCCAGGTATATCATTGAAAATATTGGTCATTATTGGGTTGCAGTATCTTTAAATACCATTTTATTCATACAGTAGATGAAGTCTCAAAGTTTCAGGTAACTTATTGTTAACAATGAAGTGGTGTACCATTACCTGTAGGGTTTGCGTGGAGGCGTCTCTAAGTGGATGAATGTTTGGATACTCTAGTGTGTGACCCGTCTCTAGCCACACACTGTGCGTCGTGTATCACTGACATGCGAACCGTACTACCAGAGATACTTATAACTTAGCCATAATCAAGGAGTAACAATGTCTTGTAATCTACTTGCTCCGTAGATATATTTAGCTTCAATATTTTCCCCCGGGGGGGTAGAAATTTCGGGGTTCCCTTATTTTCCCTTATGCTAAAAAAATTTGAAAAGCCTATCAGGCCCAAGTGCAAACTTCTACTGTAAGCGGTTTGACAGGGGCTCTGTTAGTGTCGGGGAAAAGACCCCCCCAAGATATAGCAAAGGGTTTTAAAAATGGAATTTGGAGTCCTTAAAGTAAAGGGTTAGTAGAACAACAAACTCTAATTACCCCTCGGAAAACGAACCAACTTTTTGGGCCCACAAAAACATAAACGAAAAAGGGTAAATAATTTTAATGCCCAGTGTAAGGGGGAAAACCCAAACCACTTGGGTTTCCTCATAAAATTTCTGGGAACCCCTTTTAACTCTTCATTTCAGGAAAAATTGATGGGGAACAGTGTAGTAAAGAAAGCAAAAGGGCCAAACGAATTTCCCTGTAAAAGACCCCCACAGGTCAAACCTACTGGGGTTTGGGCGGGACCCATGCCCTAGCCCTTAAAAAGGGGTCAATGGTTTTACCCCTTGCCCCTTCATTTTAACTCTCCTTTCCCACAAAAAAAAAAAAAAATGAAAGAAAACCGAAAATCACCCAGAAAAAAATTTTGTAAGATTCATCCTTTGGGCGGGGCCAAGGAGAACATGTAGGCCAAATGAATACAGCATTTGGGAATATACGGGAATTTTTGAAGACAAAGTAAAAAAAGTGAAGCTAAATCATGTTTATAAAAATTGCTCCACATGCCAAAAAATTGCTTTTCCAATTTTGTAAAGGGGGGGAAACCCAAAAGAAATTTCATAGTACAAGGGGGAGAGGGGCACAACTTTGTAGTAGCCACACCCAGTAGCCAGGCTTCAAACACCTTTTATTGTACAGCAATAAAGGAAGGGGAAACAGACAAACCCGCACATGTCAAAGCCAGACTTAGCATGAACCATTTTAAAGGAAGAGTGCCAAAAGGTTCTGAAAAGAAAGCAACAGAAAATGAAGGAATGATTTTTTTTTTTTACTAACACAGGGTTTTAATTTAACCTTATTCCTATGTGTAAAAATGGGCCCTTTTTGGGTATGTTTAATATGATTTTTAATCTCTTTATAATAAATTTTTAAAACCCTTTTAAAATTAAAAAATATAATAAAAATTTAAAAAAACCCCAGGGGAAATAATTTCACTTTTGATTTTTTGGGGGTTTTATCGCAGGAAATTTACACAAAATCGCAATGTATGAAAATTTCTATGTAACTGTTTTTGTGTATACCTGAAAAGCTTATTATTTAAACCATAAACGGTGGTATTAACCCAAAAACACTGCGACTAGCCGACCATTCGAACATACCACCGCCGGGGTTTTAAAATAATATCATATACGGGGAGTAGAATAAAATTTAGCTCGGGAGGGTACCCCCCACCCCCAATATTTCGTCGGATCAAGTAAAATACCTGGGTTTTGGGGGTGTTGGGTTCTTGTAGGATTGCGTGGTCCCCTGGGCTAGAGCGTCATGTGTGATTTCGCCCACTATATATAATATATAATATATAATATATAATATATATATATATATATATATATATATATATATATATATATATATATATATATATATACATAGATAAATAATATGCTGCTAATATAATAACTATCCATGAAAACAGAGTTACATGAGAACAATTACTGAGTCTCTGTCATTCACTGCTTGTTACATTGTAGCTCACAGAGGACTCACAGAAGATGAGTCTGAGAATATGTTAGGTAAAAGGACACAAGCGCAAGTAATGTGATATTTTATTTTAGCAACGTTTCGCTCCCCAAGAGCTTTGAAAAGCCGCTATGGCTTGACAAAGCTCCTGTAGAGTGAAACGTTAGGACAATAAAATGTCACGTTAGTTGCAACTGTGTCTATTTACCTAACATATTGTCGGTAATTATACCAGCATTATTGCAATGTGAGAATAGGAAAAACCTTCCAAAACTTTTTTTTTCTCTCTCTCTTGAGTAGTTTTAGATTTACCTGGTGTGGAAACTTACTCGTTCCTAAAGTTCCACAAGACAAAAAGGGTCGTATGAAGGCCCTAACATGTCACGGATGGAACGTCTGAGTTGGCAGGCCCTTACATCTACCCAAAACACACACCTACACCCGGGTTGGCGAAGATTCAAATTCAAATTCAAAGTTTATTCTCTATAAGGATTACAATGCTGAGTTTACAGAAATTTGGTTATTGTGTGGTTTACATGTAGTAAAATTGTGATTACAGAGTGTACCACTAGAACGCTTAGCATGGCTAGGCATTTCGGGCAGATTTAGTTTTAATCTTAATTGTAAAATATTACAAATTATGAGGTAAGTTGGTATTATGGCTAAGTGACTAAATACTAGTTTGTGAGTCTAGCAATGTGAATGCTTTTGTTTTGGCACAGTACATAGTTTCAGTATTGGAGTATCACAGGATTCATTATTTTAAGATTGAGATTAATATTTCTGTTTATGGTCAAATGAGTGAGTGAGTGCAAGTGTGAACCACCAGGTGGTATTCGTGTAGTTAGTTGACGGGGTGTATCAGGGAGATAAGATGTTTTCTAATGGTAGTTTTGAAGGTGATGAATGTGTCTGCAGTTCTAGAGTTCTCTGGTAGGGTATTCCAGATTTTAGATGGTTGGAAGGTACATTTTAATTGATAGATTTACCCTTCAAGGAAGAGGTAGGTAGTTTATACTCTTAGTAAACTAATATTAGGATTATTGAGGCAACTGTAGATAATAATACTGTAGACCTAAGACTTTAACATAGGTAGTAATAGGCCGGTAATATAGGCAAACACTAGGTCATATTAGCTAGTGAGAACTGGCAGCCTCAAGTTTGAACAGCGAGGCATGGGGTTTTGAGACACGAGAGCTTCCTTCTACAACGAGACGGCAAACTTGGCACACTGCCGTGAACAGCAGGGTGGCGCCCCATGTGTCTTCACATACTAGACCTGGGGAAATCTGGTGGAGGCACCTCGAAGTACCGTAGATTCCCTTCTCCATCATGCCCATACAGTAAGACAAGACCTCCCTTTCTTTCACAGTATTCTGGTCAGTTTCTGGGGGAAATTGCAAGTGAGTTGAACTGTGGGTCTTTGTGCAGTCAGAAGCCCGGAGATCAGTACGTACCGGCGTCCACTCCTGTTGCGCTTAGAAGCTAGTGTCACTTCCTGCATAGTTATACTAGGGGATACACACCCCCTTTGGAATCAGGAATTTCTGAGGTGCAGGTATAATGAATTTGTTTAGTGTTCTGGTAGCGAGGAGTAAATGATATGTCTTTTTCGGAGGCTTCTTTGTTTATTGTTAGGTTGTGGTGGGTACACAGGCTTGTGTGTTGTGCCCATGGCCCAGGCAGGGCCATCCCACAAGAGAGAGCTAGGCATAGGCCTTGTGTCTTCCTGCTAGGCCGCTGTGTGAGTGAGAGTGTGGCAAGGGCAGGCAGGCTGAAGTGGCAACGCCTATAGGTGGCAGCACCAGCATGGCGCGAAATATGAACTAAGCTGGCAGACAGCATAGGCTGTCTGTACAGACAGTACAGGCTGTCTACATATGCTCGGCCACCTACCGCGCGTCATCCCGACGCGACAATACTGGTGGTAAAGAAACTTGGTCTCTCTCGTAGGAACAGGGCATTACATGACTGCTTCACCGTTCCAGAGGAGACCATAACCTGTTACATCACAGCTCAGCCGCAGCGATGTCTCCTGTGTTGCAGTATCTGTCCGCTAGAAAAATGACAGGATGGATAATGAGAACCTTCAAAACTAGGGAGGCCAAGCCCATGATGACACTCTTCAGGTCACTTGTTCTATCTAGGCTGGAATATTGCTGTACTCTAACAGCACCTTTCAAGGCAGGTGAAATTGCCGACCTAGAAAATGTACAGAGAACTTTCACGGCGCGCATAACGGAGATAAAACACCTCAATTACTGGGAGCGCTTGAGGTTTCTAAACCTGTATTCCCTGGAACGCAGGAGGGAGAGATACATGATTATATACACCTGGAAAATCCTAGAGGGACTAGTACCGAACTTGCACACGAAAATCACTCCATACGAAAGCAAAAGACTTGGCAGACGATGCACCATCCCCCCAATGAAAAGCAGGGGTGTCACTAGCACGTTAAGAGACAATACAATAAGTGTCAGGGGCCCGAGACTGTTCAACTGCCTCCCAGCACACATAAGGGGGATTACCAACAGACCCCTGGCAGTCTTCAAGCTGGCACTGGACAAGCACCTAAAGTCAGTTCCTGATCAGCCGGGCTGTGGCTCGTACGTTGGTTTGCGTGCAGCCAGCAGCAACAGCCTGGTTGATCAGGGGCTGATCCACCAGGAGGCCTGGTCACAGACCGGGCCTCGGGGGCGTTGACCCCCGAAACTCTCTCCAGGTAAACTCCAGGTCTCTCCAGAACACAAAATAAAAACATATATATACATATGGACATGGAAAAAAAACTTCCTACAGGGAGGGAAGAAAAAAAAATGTGGGTGTGCTAAACATCGTGGTCATAGGCAGTGAGCATCGAAGGGCATCACTGCACACCTTCCTGCGTCTGGACAGATACTGCAACACAGGAGACATCGCTGCGGCTGAGCTGTGATGTAACAGGTTATGGTCTCCTCTGGAACGGTGAAGCAGTCATCGTAGGAGTTGCTGCAGGTTTCACTCAACCTGGGGCACGACATGCTGGTGCCCTCGAGTGAGGCGTCGACAAAACTCGGCAACTGGGCAGGATTTCTGGCAAGCGACTCAGGAGGACACTTCTCGACTGGTACTGTCACTGGGCTGTCACTGCCGCCGAGCCAGGAGCAAGTTGTGGAGCGAGTCATGGCAGAGACGACTGGGCGAAACGTCTGGGAGTTGTAACATCATACACCAGACTGCAGTGAGCGAGCTAGCAGTCAAAGTGACATCATCTTTGTGCAGGCTGCTCACTGAAGCTTGTGACACGAGGCTGACACAGCGCTTGCTGACAGGGCTAACTGTGGTTTGGTGAGTATCATTCTCTCAGCAGTTGGAGTTACAGCAGAGGTTAGTCTAAGCATCCCCAGACTTGTTTCTCTACATATAACTGCACTCTGACGGTCTGGAGGTGAAGTGAAACAAATCTCGATGGGAATCGTAGACGGTACGATTCTGCAGAACATCATGAGCGATGAGCATAAAAGCTTTCTGTACAAGAGGGCTCGGTCACTTGATGCTGTCTTTTGACCCCCGGAACTCTCTCCAGGTAAACTCCAGGTTGACATCAGCTGTCAAACACACTGGTCACAAGGGTGACTTAACACAGTGGTGCTACTCAGGTCTGGCTCAGACCTCACTGGACACATGGAAACTTTACACACCCGCGGTACATGCGGTACAACATGGCTTAAACTAGCAAATGATGCTTTTCTGTGCACAAAACTGACACTAAGACATACTAAAATGTGAGAACACTGACTGAGAGGAATTAATTAACACACGACATATATCTTCTCTTAATCTTCTCGACAATACTGAAATAATTACTGAACACTCGATGGTGACATCATGTGATGTCAGGCGTGATGTCGCGAGGTGATGTCAGCAGACATCTTGAGGTGATGTCAGGCAGACATCGTGACGTCATGAAGTCGGGCAGCATCGTGGGTGACGTTAATGTGATGCAGGCAGCAGACCACAGCATGTGGGCTGGGACATCTGGTAACTCACATGGCTGGTAGATCTATGTGACATCGCGATCTATGTGGCATGCTGGTCTATGTGGCATGCTGATCCATGTAGCTTCGAGTGGCCTCGGGCACTCAGATATACAGCTCTGGCAATGAATTCACAAACAGCAGAAAACACAGTAGAGGGAGTGAGTAGTGGTGAGTGGTGTATGGTAGTGTGGTGGCGAGGAGCATGGATGAGTGAATGGCGAGGGAGCATCTGACCATTCCTCCTCCTCCCACCCACAAACACAGGGAAACACACTGGACGCAGAAATCACCATGAAACTCACCTCTGGCTTGCTGAAACAGCTGTGCTGAGCTGAACAACAACAGCAACATACAAGTGACGCTGAGCACGTGACTTGAGAAACAGCGTGGGATGCTGTAGCGTGGGGTCACTTACAATTCTCGGAGAATTTCGGCAAATTTCGGCCTGGATCCTGCTTGTACCTGTGTCTGGATGCTCAAACGTGCAGACACGACATCAGGATAACTCGTTGAGAGACGGATGTTTGTTGTGTAGGGGGAAGAAGTGAACAACTTCATTCCTTCTTTCCTCTCTCTGGGCAAACACACTGCTGCGACCGCCGCTTTCCACCATTTATAAAAAGGATTATTTGGTAGAGCTGAAAGCGGGTGGTTAATGATACGTCTTCTTCGGAGGCTTCTTTGTTTATTGTTAGGTCGTGGTGGGTACACAGGCTTGTGTGCTGTGCCTTTGGCCCGGGCAGGGCCATCCCACGAGAGAGAGCTAGGCGTAGGCCTTGTGTCTTCCTGCTAGGCCGCTGTGTGAGTGAGAGTGTGGCAAGGGCAGGCAGGCTGAAGTGGCAACACCTGTAGGTGGCAGCACCAGTATGGCACGAAATATGAACTAAGCTGGCAGACAGCATAGGCTGTCTGTGCAGACAGTACAGGCTGTCTGCACAGGCAGGTCACTAATACCAACTGAATATTGCAGGAATTAAGGTTCCCGGCTGTACTTTGGTTTGAAGGGGAAGTCCAGAGGGGCTAAGGCTTAGATTTAGATTTTTTTAGATTTTGCCACCAAAGTGGCTAGTTTATTGTACACCCCATATCCATCCTGTGGACGGTAGAGCAAGAGCATATGAATACAAAAAAGGGCCCCAGGAACTAGGCCCCCAAAAGGGTTAAAAGGAATACATATGGACTTATATCTACATATCTATAGTTTACTTATCTGTTACAAGCAAATTTAGGAAATTTGCTTAGTATATCTGGTATCTTATTTTCATTAATAAGATATCTTGACATGTCACATAGGTTATTATACTGTCTGTCTCTGTATTCCTCAGTAAGTGGACAATTAAGCACATAGTGTTCAAGACAGTGACCATATGCCTGATCACATAATTTACATTTAGTTTGATCATCATCTGTGTCTCCCAAACTGCCAGAAGTACTTGTAACCAAACCTAAGCCTGGCCACTACAACATCAGTCAGTACTTGTAACCAAGCCTAAGCCTGGCCACTACAACATCAGTCAGTCTGTTCACATTACAAGTTGCTCCATAAATTTACATTTATGTTATTATAGTGGGTTATAGATCTACTCAGGCTTCTAACTACATTCCTGTGGGAAAAAAATTCCCAATATTATGCTGTGTAAATAAACCTGATTAAAAGTATATTTTTAAAAGAAGAGAATGGAGCCGACAGGGAGGCTCTGCACCTGCGCAGATGAGACTCGCCATTGTTGTTTGAATTGAGTAACAGACGTGAATATTGGGAAGAATTTTCGTGCTCTAGAGGTAAAATTGGGCTGACACGTCTCAAATAGGAGGCGAAATTGTTGGATGTGCATTCCTGCATAACTTGAGATATCAGGCGACTGGACAAGACAACTCCAGGAACCTCAGATAAGTCTGTGATGTTGTAACTCTGGCCAGTGTTATTTTCATGTATAGACAGATACACCTTGATTTCCAGTCAAATTGGTGAGTGGTTTTAAGATATTCTCCTTCTGTTATGTAAGTGTGTGTATATATATAATCCTTTTTTAATTTTAATATAGTCCACAAATTTATATATTTACCAGCATTCCTGGTGATACATATTTCATTTGTAATTAATAGGTCCAGAGCAACTTGTGGATATGACAGTGGTAGGTATCGAAGGGGGACATTTTTTGTGACCTAGGTGTCCCAAATTCCTACTTGTCTAACTGATAAATAATAATTATCTTTGTTCATTTACTGTTATGTACATAATGATACATTCAGATAAATGTAATTTTCCACAATTCCTGTAACAATCATTTTCATTATTTACTTCTCTCCTAATATTATTCCTAATGCTAGACACATACCAAAGTTATAGTCTACATTCTCCTTCTGGGTGCTCTTCTTGGCTAACATATCAACTTTATCATGAAGGAGTAATCCAATGTGTGATGGGATCTATAGCTCTATTTTTACTTCTACCTGAGGTCCCCAGCAGCCCAGTGATGACCTAATCAAGACCCACATAACACTAACATGTGTGGATACCCAGAATGATATAAAGCAACTGCAGAAATCACCCAAAAGTTCACAAATTACCAACTAATAGGACTCGTATTACCACCTCCTACCCCGCTGCCACTGAAGTGATACTCCACAACATTCACCCATCACCCATCGCCTACTATTCACAGCCAATGGACAAGGGTCAGAACAATAAAAGAAGATCCAGTAACCAGCTAAGGACTCCTAACATCAAAGGTGAGAGGAGTAATAACACGAGGAAAACTTGTGGTACTGCCAGCCAGGACACAACCCTCATCACCCACCGGCACCACCACAACACACGACAGACAACAACAAACATGGCCACCGCTACAGTCCAAGATAACTCCTTCCCAGTATTTGATGTCAAGAAGATCACCGACCCAGAAATAGCTAAACTCCTTATGATTCAGAACCAAACGATCACCAAACTAACTAAAGGGAAAATGCAGGAACTAAAGGCTACCAATGCAGATTACCTCAACAAGATCACTGCTCTAGAACTTTAAACTAGACGCTAAGAACAACAAAGCAAACACCCACACCCAGTCCCTAGACACCATCAACACTCTAAAAGACCAAGTCACCCTACTTACTCCCAACATTACAGAGGAAAGATCAAGAGTGGACCAACACTTGCCAATGTCAAAAACCAACTTCCAGGACCAAAAATGACCAACGGGCAGCTATCTGACGCTGTTGTAGTTAACAGCAAACATCCCCAGCCACAGTCACCCAAGAGACCTGCATGGAGACCACCCTACGCTTATCCTGGAGTTTACCTGAGAGAGTTTCCGGGGGTCACCCCCCCGCGGCCCGGTCTGTGACCAGGCCTCCTGGTGGATCAGAGCCTGATAAACCAGGTTTGTTGCTGCTGGCTGCACGCAAACCAACGTACGAGCCACAGCCCGGCTGATCGGGAAAACCCCCTTCGCCTTAACATACGTAGTGACGACCTAAAGGATTGCAAACTGATGGGCTACCAAGCAGGTAAAAAAAACAGTGCTGTTAAAATTCCAAACTAGCCTACAAAGAAACAACCTACTAAAAACATCTATTCTATGAAAACTGATTTTTAAACGTCAATGAGTGCCTTACCAAAACAAGACAAAACCTTCTTTTATCGGCTAAAAAAATTTAAAGTATGCCCCAAAAATCCACAGTGCTTGTGAGGGATGGAAAAATCGCAGTTAGGAAACAGCCCACTGGGAAGAGATACTTCATCTCTACAGAACATGACCTTAAAACATTCCTAAGTGAGGCTGGACTGACAGAATCAGAGTAAAGTGCAGATAAACCCATATTTCCCCGTTAGTTTTATATTGTCATAAATTTGTGCCCCCCTAAAATTCAATACCCCAACTACTTTTGTTTTGTCATTGTTGTATTCAACTACCATCCTACCTCATAGTCTTAATTGTGTTTGATATCTACAGAATCTGTCTCCTTTTTTACAACTTATCACTTCACTGTTCTATCTTATTTTATTATAGACTAACCATAACTTGTCTTCAATAATTCTACCTCACTTTAAAAAATACTCAATTGCCCAATTTTATTCTAAATCCCTATTATTGCCCAATTTTACTTTAAATATATTGATCAAACTTATTGTAAACTTCTTTATTGACCATTTTTATTCCATACTTTTTTAAACTAGTATTTTCAACATACAACTTTTATATCATCCTGTCTACCATCTTACAGCATATTATAACCAAGTCATTGCCATTTTTATTTTTATCATTTTTTTTATTATTCTTTTGCTACCTTAATTTGTGTATTTTATCCTGTCAATTTAAATCTAATTATACTCTAATTCTTGTAAACAACTTATAAGACCTTAGTGCATTACAATTGAGAGTCTTGTGCCTTTATTATATTATTAGATTAATCACAGTTTTCTCTAGCTCATTCTAGCTCAATTACAAAGTCAATACCAATTCACTATTTTAGACCATAGTGCAATTACTAGTGAAAGACTGGTGCTATTTTGTAATTTGTATTTTTAATTTTATTGACTAAAACCTAGTTGTACTATAGCTCTTTCTAGCTCAATAAAATAGTCAATACCAAATTCAACTATATTAGACCATGGTGCAATTACTAGTGAGAGACGGGTGCTATTTTTAATTTGTATTTTTTATTATTAGATTAAATTCAGTTGTACCATAGCTCATTCTAACTCAATACATAGTCAAAAACCAAATTCACTATATTGACCATAGTGCAATTACTAGTGAGAGACTAGTGCTATTTTTAATTTGTATTTTTATATTATTAGTTTAAAAACCTATTGTACTATAGCTCATTCTAGCTCAAAACATAGACTCCACAAAAGTCATTATTAGACCTTAGTGCAATTACAAGTGAGAGTCTTGTTCTATTTTTAATTTGTTTTTTTTATATTACTAGTTTATACCTTTGTACTTTAGTTCATTATAGCACAACACATAGACAACATCAACTTCATTATGTGTGTAGTGACTATACTCTCCCATGACCAAAATACTCTAGCTATATACTTGCCCCAAACTTCCAACCACTACAGTATCAGTACGAGAACTCAACACACAACTCAGGATTAAATAACCATAATTTAAACCTAGAAGATGATTGATCACGTTGACCTGATCTAAACCTCCATAATCTGACACCAATCAAAACCTATTGGAAAGTAACTGCCCTTTTTTACACAGCATCACAAGCCAGCACTATCCTAAACAATGCTAAAAGTCTATCAGTACTTACTACAACATCAGGACCTTAAGCAAACACTATGAGACCTCCTAGCACTCCTTTAATCACCCAAAGACACCCTTCTCCTGCATTATTCTTACTGAGACCTGGCTTAAGCGGACACAATAGATTCTAACCCTCTACCAGATACACAGCAATTCACAAACTGCAGACCAAACCAAGTTGGGGGGGGGTATTGCAATCTATTTCTCTAACCAATTAATCTTGTCTTAAGCACCACTTGCTTTAGTGATGAATATGGGGAATACATTTTTTCTAATTTTACTGTAAAAAACCTTAAGATGCCTATAACAATCGGTGCCATTTACCGGATACCTCACACAAACATCCCAAATTTCAGTGAGAAATTAAAGTCACTAATAACAAACAGACAAATGAATAAGCCAAACCCTTCTCTTAGCTGGAGACTTCAAACTCAACCTTGGCTTACTAGATGATCAGCCTGTAACTGATTTCATCAACAATAGAACAACACACTTCTCATACCAACAATAACTAAACCCCAACCAGGCTCCTGAGACAAGTGCAACCATAATAGACCACATATGGACCAATATACTAGCCCCCCTTAAAACAGGGATAATCACAGATAGCCCCTACGACCACTTACCCCTACCCTTTTCCTGACAACATTAGTAACCCCCACTTGAATACAACAAAGTCTCATTTAGACTCCATGACGAGGCCTCAGTAAGGAAGTTCACAGCTGACTAGAGACTGTTGATTGGGCCCACAGAATTCTCAAGGCCAATGGTAATTGATGACTGGCCCGACATTTTTCTTAACAAATTACTTAGACTATACAACAAACATTGTCCCTATAAAACAAAACAGATCACAAACAAACGGCTTGGTTGCCCATGGCTAACCAGCACCATTCTGAAATCCATTGACAAGAAAACACCAATATGAAAAGCAATATAGACAGGGCTTAATGCACAAAGATATTCTTAAAAAACTATTCATCAGCTCTCACCAAAGTAATAAAGAAAGCCAAACAACAAAACTACTCCAGTAGATTCACAGACACTAGAGGAGATATAAAAAAGACCTGGAAAACACTCTCTCAGATTCTAGGGACCCACAAACTGAGAAAAACCAAGAATATTTTTCCTAACTAAACCTAATGAAACACCACTACATCCCACTGACACAGCTAGCAAGATAAACGACTTCTTCTCAACCATAGGATCTAATCTCGCCAGTAAAATCCCACATACCAATGCCCATGCCCGGGGACTACCTAGATGGGAATTTCCCTAATTCCTTCTATCTTGCCACCAACTGAGCCCACGGAAGTCACCGAGATTATAAAGTCACTTAAAAAATAACTCGGGGAATCTGTCTCATGTCCCACCCTTACTGTACAAGGTGAGCGGCCCCTGTCCTTTCGCATGCTATTTCATTACTTTTAACAAGTCACTAGAGACTAGCACTTCCCGAAACTACTCAAGATGGCAAGGGTTACACCAATAACATAAAGGTGGTACCCCCACAGACTTAAAAAAACTATAGGCCAATATCTAACTTACCACTGCTATCCAAAATCTTTGAGAAACTCGTGCACAGGAGGCTGTATTCATTTATAACGGCTCAAAACATACTTTAACCCTGCCAGTTTGGATTCAGGAAAATAAAAGCACTAATGATGCAATCATCAAAATGCTAGATTTTGCTTTAAACAAACATTGAAAAATAAGGAATATCCACTAGGAATTTTTATTGACCTAAAAAAAGCTTTTGACACAGTAGACCACGACATCCTACTCCACAAACTTGATCATTACGGTATAAGAGGCCTGTGCTTGCTTATTTCAAATCTTACATTACTAATAGGTATCAGTATGTCACCATTTTAAAGACCCCAGCATCAGCAACACGGCCACTTGATACTGGAGTTCCACAGGGAAGTTCCTTGGTTCCCCTGCTCTTCCCATATACATCAATGACCTTCCAAACGTATCCCAACACCCGAAACCCATTCTCTTTGCTGACGACACGATTTTTGTCATCTCTCACCCTAATTTTTGCCCCCCCTCAACACCATTGTGAATGAGGAGCTGATAAAATATCGACTTGGATGACAGCCAATAAACTTACGCTTAACAATGACAAAACCTACTATATTATGTTTGGTAGCAGAGCAGGAGATGCACAATTAACATTAAGATTGACACACTCTAATTACCAGAAATAATGGGGGCAAATTCCTAGGCTTATACCTTGACAACAACCTGAATTGCAGCACCCATATCCAGCATATAACCAAAAAAGTATCCAAAACGGTTGGGATCTCTCCAAGATTACGATACTACGTGCCGCAAAATGCCCTTTTTTCACACTATACCACTCACTTATTTATCCATACCTCACCTATGCTATTTGTGGGTTTGGGGGATCAACTGCAGCAACACACCTAAAGCCAATAATAACCCAACAAAAAGCTGCAGTAAGAATAATCACTAAATCCCATCCCTGGCAACCACACCCCCCACTCTTCATAGACCTAAAAATTACTCCCTGTTCAGTACATCCACACTTACTACTGTGCAATCTACATCTACAGGGCCTTAAACTCTAATATCAACCTTGACATAAAAAGCTTTCTTGATAGTTTGTGACAGAACCCACAGGCATAACACCAGACACAAACATCTCTACGACATTCCCCGTGTCCGACTAAACCTTTACAAAAATTCAATGTATGTCAAAGGCCCTAAAATCTGGAATACCCTACCTGAGAACTGATTGTCTGCATCGCTCTTGGGCCGTGTAGACCCCCTTGCCTGACGCTCCTCAGTAACCCGACAGCAGTGGTACGAGGAGGTGTTTTTGCATTCGCTGCCTGGATGAGGTAGAGTGCGGTCGTGCTTTGCACCCCTCTACTGTTTCCCAGACGAGCTACTCAGTCAGCGACATGGCGCCAGGTTGTGCGCAGGAGAGTGAATACTGTGGGCATTGAACTTATTAGGGGCTTTAATGCCTACGTCAGTCGATTGTTTATTGCCCAAAATTATACGAGAGACATATGGCATCAGAGACGGGATTTAATATGGAGTGGCACTGAACGGGTGTATATAGAATTTTCGTGAAAGTGCTAACTGCTCAAGTATACGAGGCTTTGGTTGATCGTTACCAAGAGTCCAGCATTAACGTAACACCGGCAGTGGGGTCAAGTTGACTTATGTATCATGACATTATTCGTGGGTTAAGCTCCGCAACATGCCTTTTGAGGCTGATGAGGTAGATATTCGAAATGTTTTCGAACGCTATGGAACTGTACATCTGGCCCAACCTGGCAAATGGGTAAAAGGTGCTTACACAGGATTTCCTGAGGGTTCTTTTTAATCTCAAGATGACGCTTAGGCATCCTATACCCTCGTATGTATATCTCGAAGAGTTTAGAACCCAGGTAATGGTAGCGTATGCGGGGCAGAGACGTACGTGCCGACTGTGTGGCGAATATGACCATATGGCGGCAGACTGTGGCAAGCGGAGTATGGCTCCTGGGCCGGCAAGGGGCGGAGCACCTGCGCATGAGCACCCGATGCCTAAGGAAGAACGGGGGCAAGGAGGAGGGCGTGGTCGCATGTGGAGTGAAGAGGTAGTGGCTCCTCCAGTGGAATCGGAAGAAGTGGTGATCCATGAATCACCTGGCCCATCAACAGTGGCTCCTGGGCCGGCAAGGGGCAGAGCACCTGCGCATGAGCACCCGATGCCTAAAGAAGAATGGGTGCAAGGAGGAGGGCGTGGTCGCATGTGGAGTGAAGTGGTGGTGGCTCCTCCTGGGGAATCGGAAGAAGTGGTGATCCATGAATCACCTGGAGTTTACCTGGAGAGAGTTTCGGGGGTCAACGCCCCCGCGGCCCGGTCTGTGACCAGGCCTCCTGGTGGATCAGCGCCTGATCAACCAGGCTGTTGCTGCTGGCTGCACGCAAACCAACGTACGAGCCACAGCCCGGCTGATCAGGAACTGACTTTAGGTGCTTGTCCAGTGCCTGCTTGAAGACTGCCAGGGGTCTGTTGGTAATCCCCCTTATGTGTGCTGGGAGGCAGTTGAACAGTCTCGGGCCCTGACACTTATTGTATGGTCTCTTAACGTGCTAGTGACCCCTGCTTTCATTGGGGGGATGGTGCATCGTCTGCCAAGTCTTTTGCTTTCGTAGTGAGTGATTTTCGTGTGCAAGTTCGGTACTAGTCCCTCTAGGATTTTCCAGGTGTATATAATCATGTATCTCTCCCTCCTGCGTTCCAGGGAATACAGGTTTAGAAACCTCAAGCGCTCCCAGTAATTGAGGTGTTTTTTTCTCCGTTATGCGCGCCGTGAAAGTTCTCTGTACATTTTCTAGGTCGGCAATTTCACCTGCCTTGAAAGGTGCTGTTAGAGTGCAGCAATATTCCAGCCTAGATAGAACAAGTGACCTGAAGAGTGTCATCATGGGTTTGGCCTCCCTAGTTTTGAAGGTTCTCATTATCCATCCTGTCATTTTTCTAGCAGATGCGATTGATACAATGTTATGGTCCTTGAAGGTGAGATCCTCCGACATAATCACTCCCAGGTCTTTGACGTTGGTGTTTCGCTCTATTTCGTGGCCAGAATTTGTTTTGTACTCTGATGAAGATTTAATTTCCTCATGTTTACCATATCTGGCCCATACCTGGCCCATCAACAGTACAGTTGTCAAGTGAGGAGGTACAAGAGGGCGCAGCAGTGAAGGCTATTGAGGAGGAGTTGGAGACGGTGATACAGGCTATGTTACAGTCTACGGAGGTGGAGAGTTACAGCGAACAAGACCCTGGGATCAGGGCAGAAGGTGTGTGTGGGGAAGGGGAGGATCAGGTGGCACCTGTGGTGGACAGTGCGAGTGCCATGGAGGGGCATGGAGGCGGATTAAGGGTGGTAGAGGTGGAAGTCCATTGTGCTGGCTCCCAGGACTCAGATATGGAAACTGAGGGAGCTACAAGGAAAAGGGCAGCAGCGTCAGATTCGGACGATGTTCTGACACCGGCGCAAAGGCCGGGGAAAAAGACATGGGGTTATGGTACCCAGAGTGACTCTGCGAGAGGGCCACAACAGAAGGGGGGGGATGGTTGGGAAGGAGGGGGGAATCTGTGGCAAAGGCACACGTCAGGGGAACGGTCTGAAAGGGAAGAATCTTGACATGAGGCGGGGAAGGAAACCTTAAACTGGCCTCAGGTGTGTAACAGTAAATATTAATGGTCTGTGTGATGGTGTTAAACGGGAGTGCTTCAGGATGTTTTTGAATAGGTATAAGGTTGACGTAGCTTTTGTGCAGGAGCACAATTTTAAGCTTGGTCGTGAATTAGTGGTGCCTGGGTATCAGGCTTATGTGTTGCCGTCTGAGCGTTTAAAAGGAGGAGTGGGTGTGTTGATCAGGGAGGCGAGCCCGTTTGTATTGCATAGGAAAGAGGGGGGGGGGAGGGGGGAGAGTATTACGTGTGGAAGGATGGTGGATGGGAGAGAGAGTGGCGTTTGTGTGTGTGTATGCCCCAGCAGAAAGTGACGTGAAAGTGAAGATGGATTTTGTGCGGGAGGAGCTCATGTATTACCTATGCACGTTACCGTCTGTGGCGATTGTGGGGGGGGATTGGAATTGTGTAATTAAGAAGACAGACGTGGAACCCAGAGGAGCGGGATATTTTTCCTCAGTCTTGGGGGGCCTGCTTAGAGATCTTCAGTTACGTGATGCTTTTGGGGGAGGTCTGTGGGAGGTGGAACATACGTTTATAAGAAGGGGATATGCGTCTCGTTTGGACAGGTTATATTTATCTCAGAGGGTTTTGGTAGAGTCTTTTAAAACTATAGAGATGGTGTCTTCCGATCATAGGGCGGTATTAGTGGAGGTGGGATGGGATGCTTTGGCTCGTAGGCAGGGAAGTTATTGGAAACTGAACACGATGGTTTTGGGGGATAGGGAGGATTAGATAGATTTTGCCACCGAAGTGGCTAGTTTATTGTGCACCCCATATCCATCCTGTGGACGGTAGCGTGAGAGCATGTGGATACACAAAAGGCCTAGGAACTAGGCCCCAAAGGGTTAACAGGAATACATATGGATTTATATCTACATATCTATAGTTCACTTATCTGTTACAAGCAAATTTAGGAAATTTGCTTAGTATATCTGGTATCTTATTTTCATTAATAAGATATCTTGACATGTCACATAGGTTATTATACTGTCTGTCTCTGTATTCCTCAATAAGTGGACAATTAAGCACATAGTGTTCAAGACAGTGACCATATGCCTGATCACATAATTTTACATTTAGTTTGATCATCTGTGTGTCTCCCAAACTGCCAGAAGTACTTGTAACCAAGCCTAAGCCTGGCCACTACAACATCAGTCAGTCTGTTCACATTGCAAGTTGCTCCATAAACATACTTATCTACGTTCATGTTATCATAGTGGGTTATAGATCTACTCAGGCTTCTAACTGCATTCCTATACAATCATCTTCATTATTTACTTCTCTCCTAATATTATTCCTAATGCTAGACACAGTTATACCAAGTTATATTCTACGTTCTCCTTCTGGATACTCTTCTTGGCTAACATATCACTTTATCATGAAGGAGTAATCAATGTGTGATGGGATCCATAGCAATTGTACATTAATTCCTTTGTCCCTAATTTTTGAGTATCTATACCTGGCTTCCCAATGAGCATGTTGTTGGAGTCATTATATGAGCCAAGAGCCTTCAATGATGACATAGAATCAGTAATGATGATAGAGTCAAGCTCAGTGTTATAGGTTAGCTTTAGCGCCATTAGGATTGCAAACAATTCAGTTTGCAGTGTAGACGCCCAGTTGTTAATTCTTTTGCCTAACTCAACAAATTTATTATCGTTCTTAACTAGGGAGGTGGCAACAAGAGCAGATGCAGCCCTGCCAGAAGACTCCTGTTTAGATCCATCAGTGTATATACTTGTGATAACTTATTACTACCAGCTAGGCGAAAAATTTCTTCTTGAGCAGTTGCTCTAACAAGAGATTTAAGGAAGGGAATTACTAGCAATGGCTTCTTGGGAGGGACTTGTAGGTATGTGATATTAAATGAACAATCTTCCATGGAGGGGTGAAATGCTCTTGTTGCCTACAGTGATACAGTTCATGCAGGTTATAAAACTTAATGCAATTGCACGTTTTCACAATCCATTTAGATCTGTGTGTATTTTACCTCTAGACACTTGGTAAGATTCACTGTGACAGTGTCTGGTTCGTTTCTCAACATTCTAATACGAGTACAGTGTTAATTTCAACAATCCTATCACTGATACTAGAAATACCAAGCTCCTTCCTCATGTTAAGAACTTTTGTAGATCTGGGACACCCAAGAATAATCCTGAGAGCTTCATTTTGCATTAACTCCAAGGGTCGGAGGGAACTTTCTCTAGCTAATATCAACATGGGAGCAGCATAATCAATTAAGGACCTAACATAGGCTATGTACATCATTCTCACGATTCTCACATTAGCACCATAGTTGGGATTGTAGCCAGCAACAGCTTTGAGAGAGGGATAGGGAGGGAGTGGAAGCATTTGCAATATTTTGGGAACAGCTCTGTGCCGACAGAAGAACTGAGGAAGACATGGTAGGATGGTGGGATAGTGTGGCTAAGTTACGAATACGTCAATTTTATGTGAGGGAGGGCAAACGCATTAATCAATTGCGGTATGGTTTGTCAAATTACTTAGAATCTAGATTACAGAATTGTTACGAGGGGGGGGGCGGTGGCCGGGGTGTACCCGGTGGAGGATATACACATGTTGAAGGACAGAATACGGGATTTGCAAGAAGAACGTTTTGCAGCTGTACAGGTACAGGGGGTTAGACGAAGTATCTGGGGCGACAAGCCATCAGCTTGTGTGCTGCGAGGACAGAAGGTACGACAGCGAACGACTACAATACCGGGTTTGCAAGTCATATCTTCTGTGGGGGGTTTTAGAGAGGGTCAGGTATTAAGGGACACCAAGGGGATGAGTGCATATGCAGATAGATGGTTTGAGGAATACGGGAAAAGTAGTGGGGTGGATGGTGAGGTTCTTGGGAAGGTATGTGAGTATGTGCTGTGCAAACTGGGGAGGAGTGATCGGGAGGCACTGGGTGGGGTCATTGAGGAGGGGGAAATATGGAGAGCCCTTATGGACATGAGGAAGGGTAAGGCACCCGATCGATGGTTTACCTAGCGAATTTTATGTACAGCACTGGGGTCTGCTTAGGGGTTTCCTAGTAAGGTTAATGAATGCCATGAAAGACGGAGGTAAGATGGGAGAATCTCAGGCAACGGCGGTGGTGGTGTTGATCCCAAAGGGTAAACAGCAGAGTACCCTTCAGGATTATCGAGCCATTTCATTGCTTTGTGCTGATTATAAATTATTTGCGAAAATTCTTGGGAATCGGCTTAAATGTGTTGTGGGGAGGGTCGTGTTTGAGTCTCAGTTTGGTTTACCTGGTAGGTCAATGAGCGTGGGCCACGGGGTTATCAAGGGGTTCCTGGAGGACATGGAAAGGGAAAGAGGGGCGTTGGTGGCGTTTGATTGGCAAGGGGCTTATGATAGGGTGGAAAGAAAGGCTTTGAGGGATATTCTCCTACGACAGGGTTTGGCGAAGAAATAGTGGGGTGGGTGGATACGTTGTACTCAAACGCGAAGGTAAGGGTGCAAATCAATGGGTGTGTGGGGGGGGGGAGTCAACATGGAGCGGGGTCTTCGGCAGGGATGTCCTTTATCACAAATATTGTTTGCATGTGTTCAGGATCCCTTTTATAGGATGGTGGAGGATCGTCTAAGGACGGGGGGAGGGATGGTGAGCTGAAGCCGTGGCCTGGTTTGGTGGGCTATGTTGATGATACCACTATTTTGGCAAGTGAGGAGACACGGTTAGGACTTTTGGGGGAAGTTGTACACACTTTTGGGAGAGCTACTGGGATTTAAGGTAAATCTGGAAAAGTCAATGATCATGGGGCTGGGAGAGTGGACAGAGGGGATTAGATTGGGGATGTGATGTTGTGCAGCGGAGGACCGGGAGTCTGAAAATCTGCGGTGTCATGTATGAGGCTGACCTGAGTGCTGCAAGGGTTAGCAATTCGAATAGGATGGTGGAACAGGTGCAGCGACGGTTGGATGCGCGACCCCCCCATTTCAGTACATTTTGCTACTTCTACTTACACTTAGGTCACACTACACATACATGTACAAGCATATATATACTTACAACCCCCTGGGTTTCTTCTATTTTCTTTCTAGTTCTTGTTCTTGTTTATTTCCTCTTATCTCCATGGGGAAGTGGAACAGAATTCTTCCTCCGTAAGCCAAGCGTGTCGTAAGAGGCGACTAAAATGCTGGGAGCAAGGGGCTAGTAACCCCTTCTCCTGTATATATTACTAAATGTAAAAAGAGAAACTTTCGTTTTTCCTTTTGGGCCACCCCGCCTCGGTGGGATATGGCCGGTGTGTTGAAAGAAAGAAAGATATATAGTAGGTTGGTAGACAGCAACCACCCAGGGAGGTACTACCGTCCTGCCAAGTGAGTGTAAAACGAAAGCCTGTGATTGTTTTACATGATGGTAGGATTGCTGATGTCTTTTGTCTGTCTCATAAATATGCAAGATTACAGGTATGTCTTGCTACTTCTACTTACACTTAGGTCACACTACACATACATGTACACATTATTTATACACACCATCTGAGTTTTCTTTGATTTTATCTTAATAGTTCTTGGTCTTATTACTTTTCCTTTTATATCCATGGGGAAGTGGAATGAGAATCTTTCCTCCGTAAGCCATGCGTGTGGTAAAAGTCAACTAAAATGCCGGGAACAATGGCTAGTACCCTTTTCCTGTAAAGATTACTAAAAAGAATAAGAAGAAGAAAATTGTTAATTCTGTTGTTTATATCATATTTCATAGACCTATTTGCTGACAAGTTCAGCCCCAGATATCTGAACACATTTACCCCCCACCTCCATGGGGAAGTGTAACAGAATTCTTCTTGTCCGTAAGCCATTGCGTCATAAGAGGAGACTAAAATGCTGGGAGCAAAGGGCTAGTAACCCATTCTCCTGTATAAATTACAAAATTAGAAAGAGAAACGTTTTCTTTTATTTTTTGGGCAAGCCCTCCTCGGTGGGAAATACAGCTGTTTTGGGGGGGTTTTATTTATTTTGAAAGATGATGATTTACTTCCTCCATTCTCCCTCCCTCCAATTTGATATCAAATCTTTTATTGCCTTAATTTTTTGTCACTGTCATTATCTTGCTCTTTCCTAAGTCTCCCTCTATCTACTTTTACCCTACTCCTCAAACCTCCACAAAATTAACCACCGACAAGATCTTTATAACTTTTTTCTCAAACAGAACTAACCATCCCAATAGCCTCTCAACATCACTTCTGTATTAAATTTGTTATCTTTTAATCCCACACCTCTCCCCAAAACCCTACCATTCATTGCTTATACAACCTCATTTACAATACAGTATGTTAATTTAAATATAGTAACATCCAACATCATCCCTGCTAAGTCGTACTTTACTTTAACATACTCTTCTCTCCTTCCATACCTTTACCTTGAGCCTCACTGTGTGCATAAAAAATTCCTTTACTGCTTCTTGGTACAGTACAATATTGATTTTCCAGCACCCTTAGTTCAAAAGAGCCCTAACTGGTTTATCAGTTTTTGTGGCCAAGACTTAACAAAGACATGTAATAAAAATTCAGTGAAGACCACCTCTGGACCCTCTAATTATACACCTTTTTGTATGTCTCAATTAACCCATGGTTTACTAATTATTGTAGCTTGGCTAAATTTTAGACATTTACTGGAACTGTATATCTAATCTCATTAAATTAAACATCTAAATCAGCCAGAGTTGTTTCACATGCTTTGATCTTTCCATGTGTAATTTTTCATGCATCAAATAACGATTCATTACTTATGTTCTGTCTTGTAAGTTACGTCAATACAGCCCATTGGATCCGATTAACTCGCCAATACTAAGTCTTTTCAGCTGCACCACAGACAATTTAATTTTTCTGATAATTTGAAGGTGTCCTTAGCTGATTGCTAGTGCACTCAGCTTACACCTGAGGTCCAGTGTGTTTCTTTAAGGCTTCTGTTTATCCATGTTTGCCTATCAGTAAAAATAGGTACCTGGTGTTAGCAAACTTGGGTGGGTCACATCCAGGTAGTGTGTGACCAGATGAGAGGTTGTTGGCAAGATATGTTTTTGCTTAGTACCCATGATGTGTGAAGGTGTAAGGAGCAGATTAAATATATAACATGTATTAATTGTATCACTCGATAAATTATATAACATGTATAATCTGTTGATAGCGTATTATGTTCCACTTGCACTGGTATTGCAATTAAATTTGAATATCTTGAGAGGGTTTTCCTTTCACTATTTCCTTGAAGCATACTGAGTGTATTTTTGCCTTTTTTTGTAACGTGGTCCATCATCAGTTTTGACGAAATTACCTATAAATTATTATTCTTATTTAAGGTATTGTATGTTTGGTAGTCCTGTAGCCATTCATGTGAAGAATAATGTTTCCCTCAGTGACATGTGCATAATAATCCAAAAATGAGGGAACTAATAATGTCAATGATTTATACAATGTTGGTGATTAGTGTTTAGTATTTCAATTGTGTGTGTGTGAGGAGGGGGGGGGAGGAGGGATGAGATGGGTCACCTGTGTTTGCAGCACAGAAGTTTCTAATAAGCGGTGCCTATGTAGTCTGGTTGATTTGTTGCTAGTGTATTATTGGTGATTAGACATTATAGCTTTGAGCATTATATGTGTGAGGTTGTCATTTTAGGAGTTTTTAAATTTATACCGATTTATGTTTGCCTGTGTTATTAGAAAATTTATTCCGTCTTAAATTGTTATATGTTGTAAAAACTCGTATATGAGTAGGACTGTCCAGATGTTGCCCTGGATTGAGTTTGTGTTTAAATATTGTTTTATACTGGAATGTATTCCTTGTCATTTTTTTTATATAATGTACCTTTAAACTTTTAGCATGTATAGTTTTAAATAAAATATAAAAAAAAAAACCTGAGAACTCTAGAAACCCAGACACATTCATCACCTTCAAAACTACCATTAGAAAACATCTTATCTCCCTGATACACCCGTCAACTACTATAACGAATACCACCTGGTTGATTCACACTAACACTCACTCACTCATATGACCATAAACAGAAATATTATCTCAATCATTTAAATAATAATCCTGTGATACTCCAATACTGCAACTATGTACTGTTTCCCAAAAACAAAAGCATTCACATTTGCTAAACTCACATACTAGTATTTAGTCACTTTAGCCAGAGAAGATACCAACTTACCCCAAATTTGTAATATTTTTACAATTAAGATAAAACTAAGGTCTGGCCGTAAATGCCTAGCCATGCTAGCGTTTCTAGTGTACACTCTGTAATCACTATTTTACTACATGTAAACCACACAATAACCCAAATTCTGTATACTCAGCATTGTAATCCTTATAGAGAATAAACTTTGAATTTGAATTTTGAATTTGCCTGTACATTAATTCCTTCGTCCCTGATTTTTGAAAGTTCTATACTGGCTTCTCCAATTAGCATGTTATTGGAGTCATTTAGTAAGAAGGTCAAGAGCCTGAAGACTGATATATTCACCATCACCAAGTAAGTTTATAGGTTCCTTTATTCGTACCTGCTAGGCGAGATTTCTTGCACCATCAGTCATTTATGGCAATGTGTCCTATAAGCCACTTGTGAGGCTGAGGTACCATTATTATTATTATAATCAAAAAGAAGCGCTAAGCCACTGAGGTAGCCACTCAGCACCTCCCCGTGTCACACTCGGAGGCGAGTCCAGACAAAATTCACACCTGGCAACTAAAAAATATATTATCATGAAACACAAAGTCATCGTTATGTATGGCGACCATGGCAGATAGATGAGTGAGACAGTGGTGTGTATGCTGTCATGTTCAAATAAACCCCAACAACCAACAACATAGTGAGACAGGAGAGTCAAGATGGATTCAGTAAAATAAATAAATATAACATGAACCTGGTATCATGGTATAAAAGAACAGCAATTTAGGATTTTTAAGGCCAGTTGCTAACTCAGTTTATCGCTTCGGTTCTCCTTTGTATTCGTGTCTTGACAATACACCGCTTCAATTGGGAACATTTTTAGTTCGTTCCGTTAGTATTCCAAGGGGAACTTTTGTTATGAGTCCCGAATAACCCGCTTTGTACGCAGTTTCTTCCCCAGGAGAGAGGGAGTATGGGCCTCAAAATGTGCTTAAAACTTCAGAAGCCATCAAAACTCCCACAACAATACTTTATATCTGTTTACTTAAGAAGAGTCCAGCAATTTATTTGTTCCAGATTGATTAACCTACATTAGACAGTGTTATATCTTTCGTACCGTCAAAATAAGTATCTAAACGCTACCTCGGTACACCCAGCCTTGAAAATAAAGACTTGGAAGATGGAATCGTCGAGAGGAGGAGCAGCAGACAGACATGTATGAGTGGGGAGTGTGCAAGTTGGTGTGGTGTTAACCAGGCCAAGTATACATGTCCAGCTTGTAGCATTAAGTCTTGTTCTCTCTCCTGTGTCAAGTCACACAAGAAGTGTCAAGGATGTACTGGTATTCGTGACAGAGCTGCCATGGTGCTCAAGGAGGACACTGGATAACCTTTACTCCCCCCTCTAGTGACTACAGGTTACGTAGTTTATTTTTTATACAGGTACAAATAAAGTTGCCGGCATAAATTAATAATCCCATCAAGGAAGGTTCCTTGATGCTGGTGAGGGGCTCATGATCCAGGAAACTGGATCTGTGCTCCAGTTCCTTGAATTTAGCCTGAATACCTTCATCATATGGCTGCTAAGTATGATAATTATTATTAATAATCAAGGGGAAGTGCAAAACCCCCGTTGGATTAAACAGCACGTATGGGGTGAAGAAGGTATTTTATTATTATCACACTGGCCGATTTCCCACCAAGAGGCCAGGTAGGCCCGAAAAGAAAAACTTTCACCATCATTCTGTCAAGACAGTGAAGGAGTGAATGATGTGAAAGTTTTTCCTTTTTCGGGCCACCCTGCCTAGGTTGAGTAATCGGCCAGTGTGATAATAATAATATACCTTACACCCCCCCCCACACGTGCTGTATAATCCAACGGGTTAGCTTACTTCCCCTTGATTAAGAATAATAATAATAAATATCATACATAGCAGCATAACTGTGTAAATTACCAATGAGTTAACCCCAAAAAGTCCGGACAGAGTGATTTTTTCTTTTTTCCAGTGACTTATTTCCATTGGTACAGTAAGGTGGATAGTGCATGTGTAATTAATATAAGTTGCCAAGCATCAGTTCTGAGCGATGTAAAAGAAGATTTCCTTCAGTTAATAACGTATAGAGTTTAATAACTCGGAAAAGGCATAAAAAAACATCAAAAATCTTATCATTTCTTCAAATTCTATGTGACCTCTTGTTGTCTGTGTCCCCCATCTCTGGCAACTTCCCGTCTTGTCCACCTGTGAGTGTGTTTGTGTGAGTGTGTGTGTGTGTTGTGTGTGTGTGGTTTGTGTGTGTGTGTTTGTGTGTGAGTGTGTGAGTGTGTGTGTGTGGTGTGTGTGGTGGCCTCAAACACTCACTATTTGTGCACCAATAACTCATTACATTTGTGGACGGTTGTGGAAGTATGTGAAGTTTGCTCATTACTCTACTAAATCTCTGTTCATGATTGTAAGCCAAAGTATAGAACGTAAGTCACCATCTACAGAATTCATTACCTTTGTAACTAGTGAGCTCATTGCTTTGTACCTAGTTTCAGCTATCAAAACTTTGGGGCCCTGTCCCTGGACCCATTACAACCTCTTGTAATCTGTAAATACCTTGTAACTTGTCATGATTGTGAACAACTTACCTGGAGTTCCATTACCTTTGTAAATTGTGTGTTCATTACCTTTGGTCAATTGGTTAGTTCATTACCGTCTGTAACATTGCTCGAGCTATCAAAACATTGGAGTCCAGGTCCCTGGACCATTAAGTACTCTGTAATCTTTTGACTACCGCCCACAGGATGGTGATGGGGTGCATAATAAACATATTAACTAAAACTAACATAACTTAACCGTAGGATGCACCCACAATGGTCAACTGTTAATAATGCTGACTATGTGGCTCTATGTGAGGTTTTGTAATATATTGTAAATCTAATAGGTAAAGTGGATTTCATTAAGGGATGTTTGTTATAATTTGTAACCAATTCTGAAGCCCAACCCATCCCTAGCTATCGCATGGCCTGAGTATACCCTGGGAAGGCTTTAGGTGGGTGGTGTCAATGCCCCTGCACACGTAGGATCCCTGACCAAGCCTCACTGTGGATCAGGACCTGATCAACCATACTGTTACTGCCATAGTCCGCAACATACCAGGCTGTCAGGTACTAACAGATAAAGTACCTGTCCATTTCCCTCATGAAGGCAGTCCAGGGGTCTATTGGTAAACCCCTTTATGTATACTTGAAAACAATATTAGCCATTCATCCAGCAAAGAGGGATAAATATCAACACTCCATGTTACCTATTTTTTTGTCTAACCCAGCTTGTTGCCTATATATCACACCATGTTTTTCTAAAGTTGTTACGTTGTGTTGATGTAGATTTTAATTTAAACCTAAATTAGCTTTAAGGTAAAGAAAATACAGTAAACCCTCATATAATTTGCTTTGTATTGTGCAAATGTTTTGCCACCATGAGCTTTATCAAGCCATACTAAAACAATACAGTAGACACAGGTATATCTAGTCTTAAGTGAGGTGTAAACAAATAAGTAGTAATATTAGTTTTAAGAGTAATACAATATGGTAGAACAATCAGCTTGTACATGAGTAAAAGGTTATAAAAGCTATTACTCATGTACAAGTTGATTGTTCTACCATATTGTACAGTGGAACCTTGGTTTTTGTGATTAATCCATTTGAAAAAGTCTGACGAAAACCGAATCATACGAAAACTGAAACAATATTTCCCATCAGAAATAATGTAAATCCAATTAATCCATTCCAGACAACCCAAAAATATTAACAAAAAAATACATTTTATAGAGAATAACTATAGTTTTACATTCAGAATACACTGAGAAATATAACTGACTAATGAAATGGATAAATGAACATTGAACATCACTTTTACCTTTATTGAAGACTCTTGTTGGCGTATGGAAGACGGCAAGGAGGGGAGAGGGAGGAGGAGAGGTTATTGTTTGGAAGGGGAACCCTTTTCATAAGGAATTCAGGTATCAAGGGCCAAGGCCCCTATCCCTGGTAACTCCTTCTTTTGTCTTTTACTGGCACTAGAACCAGCTTCAGAGTCACTGTAGCCCTGTCGCACAAAAAATCTGTTCAGAGAGGTCTGTTTGTGGCATCTCTTTAAGATTTGCCTAGAATGGGACAAGGCATTGTCATTAAACATGTTGCAGACTTGCCTTCCAACAGCTTCATCAGGGTGATATTCTTCCACAAAACTTGCAACTCACTCCACTTTGCACACATTCCCCTAAACACGAAAGGCATGTTCTCATCCTCTTCTCCCCTCTCTTTCTCCTCCTCTGAAGCAATTTCCTCAGCTGCGATCTGTTGCTGTTTCAGTTGAAGGTGTTGCAGCTCTTCAGTGGCAAGCTCTTCCCTGTGGTTCTCCACACACTCTTTCCACATCCTTGGCCACTCAAATCCAACCCCTATGGACTTCCCTCTAACCACAATAATTCTACAACAGGTGTAGGGTTGTCAGGGTCAGCCTCAAACCCTTCAAAATCCTTCTCTTGGACACATTCTGGCCACAATTGAATTCTGCCATGTTTCTTGCCGTCTTTTATCAAAGGGCTGGCATTCGGAACTTTCTTTGGCCCCATAGTGGCTTGTTTAGCAGTTGCACTCAATAAACAAACACAAAAAACAATGGATTATTATGAAATGTTTCAGATGAACACACAGGGTAATGCTCACTTGATGAGAAACAAAGCCAGACTGACTCAGAACGTATGGGATGCTTTGTGTGGGCGCAGGCAGGTGGACACATTCGGTACGGCAAACCAACGAAAACCGAGGTGATGATTGAAAACTGGGACAAAATTTTGACGAAAAAAGTCATCGAAAACTGAATTCTACGAAAACCAGGGCAAACGAAAACCGAGGTTCCACTGTACATACATGAAACTATATCTATACTGAAGTTAATGCATTGCAAATACAGTATCCCCAGGCAGCATGCTATTAAAAATATCTGTAACTGTAACTGTAACTGATTTTGTACTACAATATCTCTGTAACATGTTTATTACTGCACAGTTTGTTCTCATAATTTCAGGCTTCTTGAAGAGATAGATAATAAGCTGGAGGATAATTTAAGAAATCCTTTAAGACGTCATGTGATGAGGAGCCTCAAGGATAAACCCTCCTTGCCCCATTTCCTCCATCGCTTGAGAAATGAAGCTTGGAACCGAGGTACAACATTGAAGTTTATGCCTAGTCACTTCACCAGTCGCCGGGAAAACACCACAAGATACAACTTTAAAGAAGGAATTATACGGTTAGGAATATGAAAGATTTGTTTTGTAAATATAAAAATTTCTTTATTTTTAATTTTTTAACTTGTCATATATTTCATAGCTTACCCTAAAGAGGAAAATAGTCTCATCAATAATTATTTTCTAGCTTCCTTTCCAAAAAGGCACAGTTATTATCATTAAATGTTGACCTACCTAATTAATAAATCATCCCACTTCTGAAGTCCAGCCATTGTATTTCCCAAATGCCAAAAACAAAGTACAGCTGAACTATTTTCCTGAGTTTTTCCACAGGTATTGCCATGCTTCAGCAGCACACCAAATGCCATGAACAGTGTTCCTCTGTTCTTTCTGATCAAACATACTCTCCCTTTACTGGATGTTTTAAATTCTTTTTACACACCCTCCTTCCAACTCACCATTTTATTTTTCATGCACTTTTCAGCCTTTCCTTGATCTTTCCTTACTTCTTCCATCCACCCCTGATTTAAGCACCCTCTTTATCATTTTATCACGCTTCTTTCTGCATATCCAAACCATCATCTGCTCTTTGCACACTACCTTCACATCCCACCATTTCATTCTTCATTCTTTATTTTCTGCAGAAAATTCACATTGATCTTAGACAAGACATTTCTGTCACCCTTAATCACTTCTCTCTAACATTTATAAACTATACTTCATACCAGTACAACACCAGTTTTGGCAACCATTTTATGTACTCTTTATATATTTGTATAGAAGTAGGTTTGGTAGCCCACAACCACCCAGGAAGTACTACCGTCCTGTTCTTCCAAATGTCTGTGCAACCAAAACCTTTAACTGTTTTGCATGATGTAGTATGCTGGTTCTTTTTCTGTCTCATAAACACGCTAAGATAACAGGGATACTTGCTACTCCTACTTACACTTTGGTCACACTATCACAGACACTCACATGCATAGTATATAAAACATACATCTAGGTTTTTCCTCCCATTTCTAAATAGCTCTTGTTCTTTTTTAATTTCTTCTATTGTCCATGGGGAAGCGGAAAAGAATCTTTCCCTCCTGTAAGCCATTCGTAGGTCGTAATGAGGCGACCTAAAAGCCGGGAGCAATGGGCGTAGTAACCCATTCTCCTGTATACAGTTACTAAAAAAGAGAAGAAGAAAAACTTTATAAAACTGGTTGCTTAAATGTGCGTTGATGAAGTGCGGATGACCAAGAAACAGATGATTGCTGATTTAGAATGAAAAGAAGTTTGGATGTCCTGGCCCTAAGCGAAACAAAGCAGAATGGTGTAGGTGCGAGTTATCAGTGGGGAAAATAAATGGGAATAAATCTGGAGTAAACTGAGAGAGTTAGAGCTTAGGAGGGGTAGCAGTAATGTTAAATGATCATTTATGGAAGGATAAAAGAGAATAGATATGAGGTAAATTCAAGAATTATGTGGATTAAAGTAACGTTTGATCGAGAAGTGGGTCATAATAAGCGTGTTGCACCTGGATAAGAGGAGGAAGCAGAATGAGAGAGAGAGATTTTGGGAATGTTAAGTGAATGACTAGGAGCCCATTTTTTTTTGAAACGAAGTGAGAGAGTAATTGTGGTATGGGACTTGAATGCTAAAGTAGAGAAACTTTAGAGAGGGTGTGGTATGTAAGTTGGTGGTGCCAGGTTTAAATGATAATGGGAAGCCTTTGATTGAACTTTGTATAGCAAGGGTTAAGTTATAGGTAATACATATTTTAAGAAAAAGAGGATAAAAAAGTAGACACGTTATGCTGTAGGGCGAAATGACAGAGTATGTTGGATTATATATTGGTAGAATAACAGACAGTGTGAGTAGACTTCAGGATGTACATGTTTATAGATGGCCACAGATATATCAGATCACTTTTCTAGTTGTAGCTACCTGAGAGTAAAAGGGTAATGGTACAAGGAGAATAGAAGCATCAGGGAAGAAGAGAGGTGGAATGTTTTTATAAACTAAAAGAGAGGCAGTTATGGGTAAGATATAAACAGCTATTGGAGGATAGATGGTCTATGAGAGCATAGGCAATGGGTCGAAGATGTATTGGTAGGTTAAAAATGTAGTGTAAGAGTGTTCAGTCAAAGTTTGTGTTACAGGAAAGTGGGTGGCAGAGGAAGAGGAGCGATTGGTGGAATGATGATTAAAGAGAGTATAAGGAGAAAAATTTAGCATATGAGAAGTTTTTTACAAAGTATAAGTGATGCAAGGAGGAAGAGTATATGAGAAAACGAGAGAAGTTAAGAAGTGGTGAAGCAATGTAAAAAGAGAGCAATATGAGAGAGTGGGTGAGTATGTTAATCAACTAAATTTTGTCTGAAATAAGAAAAAGTTTTGGAGTGATATTTAACATGTTAAGAAAGCCTAGAGAACAAATGATTTGTCAGTTAAAAATAGGAGAGAGAGTTATTAAATGGAGAAGTTAGAGGTATCGGGAAGATGAAGGAATATTTTTGAGGAATTTTTAAATGTTGATGAAGATAGGGAAGCTGTGATTTCGTGTATAGGGCAAGGAGGAATAACATCTATTGTAGGAGTGATGATAGAGCCAGTTGTGAGTGTGGGGAAGTTTCTTGAGGGCAGTAGTAAAATGAAAGGGGTAAGGCGGCCGGATTGATGGGATAAAGATTAGAAATGTTAAAAAGCATTTGGGGAATATAGATTTTGATGGTTGTGCAATTATTATAAAGTGTATGGAAAAAAGGAGGGGAAGGTTACCTAGGGAATGCATAGAGCAGCATAGTTCCTTGTATAAAGGCAAAGGGGATAAATGAGAGTGCAAAAATTATAGGGGGATAAGTCTGGTTGAGTGTACCTGGTAAAGTGTATGGTAGATTTAAATTGAATGAATTAAAGAGATAAGACGGAGAATAGGTAAAAATAAAAAATAGCAGAAGAACAACGAATGCTTAGGAAAGGTAGGGTGTGTTGGACCAGTGTTTACAGTGAAACATATAGTGAACAGTAATTTCGATAAGTGCTAAAGAGTCTTTGTTGCAATTAAGGATTTGGAAAAGGCGTATGACAGGTGATAGTGGTGGCTATGTGGACAGATGTTGCAAAGCGTATGGTGTAGAGGTAGTTACTGAAAGCAGTGAAGAGTTTTAACGAGGATAGTTAGGCTCAAGTTTAGAGTATTAGGAAAGAGGAAATTTTTCCCAGTAAAAGTGGCCTTAGACAAGGATGTGTGATGTCACCTTCACCAGTTGTTGTATATTATATTTATAGATGGTTGTAAGAGAAGTTAATGCGAGGGTCTTGGCAAGAGGGTGATTTAAAGATAAAGAATCACACACAAAGTGGGAGTTTCCACAGCTGCTCTTTGCAGATGACACTGTGCTCATGGGAATACTGAAGAGAAGTTTCAGAGAATGGATGGATTAATTGGTAAGGGGTGTGCAAAAGAAGAAAATTAAAGGTGAAATACATGAAAGAGTAAGTTATGAGGTATCACAAAAGAATTAAAGGTGATGAAAAATTGAAGTATCAGATTGGAGGGAGAGAGTATGGAGGAGGTGAACGTATTCAGATATTTGGGAGTGGACGTGTCAGCGGATGGGGTCTATGAAGAATGAGGTGAAACATAGAATATGATTAGGAAAAAGAGTGAGTGGTGCACTTAGGAGTCTGTGAGACAAAGAACTTTGTCTTGGAGCAAAGAGGGAATGTATGAGAGTATCGTTTTTAACCAACGGCTCATATATGGGTTTGAAGCGGGGTGATGAATGTTGCAGCGAGGAGAAGGCTGAGCAGTGGAGATGTCATGTCGAGGGCAGAAGTGTGGTGTGAAAAATAAATGCAGAGAATTCGTAGTTGGACGTTAGGGGAGGAGTGCGGTATTACCAAAACTGTTTTCCATATTGCTGAGGAAGGGTTGTTGAGGTGGTTCGGACTGTAGAGAGAATGGAGCGAATCAGAATGACATCAAGATGTAACAGTTCTGTAGTGAAGGTAAGGCGGGTAGGGTCGGCCTAGGTAAGGGTTGGAGGAGGTGGTAAAGGAGGGTTGTGGAGTGCGAGTCTTGGACTTCCAGCAGGCATGCGTGAGCGTGTTTGATAGGATGAATGAGACAAATGGTATTTTAATAACAAGACGTGCTGTTGGAGTGTGGCAAAGTAACATTAATGAAGGGATTCAGGGAAAGCCCGCAGGCCGGGGACTTGAGTCCTGAGATGGGAAGTACAGTAGCCTGCACTCTGAATGAGGGGTGTTAATGTTGGCAGTTTAAAAACTGAAAGTGTAAAGCACCCTCTGGCAAGACCAGTGAGGAGTGAATGATGGTTAAAAGTTTTCTATTTCGGGCCACCCGGCTTTTGGGAAATCGGCCGGTGTGATAATTAAAAAAAAAAAAAATAAAAATCTATTTTTATTTTAGCATCCATTTGAGAAATTTACTAGTCTATAATACACCTTAACACCCTTCTGCAAATTTCACTCTCTCATCTCTATGATTTATCATATACATTCATCGACACAATTGCTTCAAGTATTTATATACATGAAAATCCTATTCTCACTTCCTCCATGCTCCTTCAGTCTTAACCTTCAATCTTTTCCCTCTTTGCCTGCACTGGAGATCAAATTCCTCTCCGATAACATGCATTTACATGGCAGTTGGGCTAGCAGTAGCAACATCCTGGTTGAATCCAGGCAAGCCCTGTCTAGCCTTGCCTAGGGCGGGCTTTTAAGAGTAGGAAATCTGTGCAAAAACCCATAAAGGTTATCATGTATAGACCTTTTCCCTCAACATTTCCTTGAATAATTCTCTCTCCCTTCTTCCCTTTCACCTCAGATTTATTTACCCTTCTAGTCATCCTGTTTTGTTCCATCTTCTCTAAATGTCTAAACCACCTCAGCAACCACTCATCAGCCTTTTGACTTATACTTTTAGTAGGTCCACATTGTCTAATCTTCAAGCTCTGAATTCTCGACATAATATTCACACCACACATTGCCCTCAAACGTGATATCTCTATTATCTCCAACCGCCTCTTCCTCTTCCTCCTCCTCCTCCTCCTCGGTGTAATGTTTAAAACATTTGCTTCATGCCTGAATAACAGTGTTTGTATTACTATTCTTTGGTATATTTCCCTTTTTTTGCCTCCATGGATAAAGTTATGTTTTTTTTTTTTTTTTTCCTCTCAACAAGTCGGCCGTCTCCCACCGAGGCAGGGTGACCCAAACAAGAAAGAAAATCCCCAAAAAGAAAATACTTTCATCATCATTCAACACTTTCACCACATTCACACATTAACACTGTTTTTTTTTTTGCAGAGGTGCTCAGAATACAACAGTTTAGAAGCGCATACACATATATAGATACATCAACATATCCCTCCAAACTGCCAATTATTCCCAAACACCCTCCTTTAAAAGTGCAGGCATTGTACTTCCCATTTCCAGGACTCAATCCGACTATATGAAAAGTAACTGGCTTCCCCTGAATCCCTTTCACTAAATATTACCTGCTCACACTCCAACAGAGCTCGGTCCCAAGTACCATTCGTCTCCAATCACCTCCTAACTAAACCTCACAGCCCGCATGCTGGAAGTCCAAGCCCCTTGCCCACAAAACCTCCTTTACCTCCCCTCTCATATCCAACCTACCGAGGACTCGACCCCATACCACCGCCTTCCTTCCCCTATTAGATTTATATGCTTTCCATGTCATTCTACAGTTGACCCTTCTCTCTAAATGACCAAACCACGCTCACAACGCCTTCTTCTTGCCCTCTGACTAATATTTTTATTAACCTCCACGCCCATTTCCTAATTTCCACACTCCGAATCTTCGCATAATAATTTACACCACACATTGCCCTTAAACAGGACATCTCCACTGCCTCCAACCGTCTCCTCGCTGCTGCATTTACCACCCCAAGCTTCACACCCATATAGAGTGTTGGTACTATTATACTTTCATACATTCCCTCCTTGCCTCCATAGATAACGTTTTTTGACTCCACATATACCTCAACGCACCACTCGCCTTTTTTTCCCTCATCAATTCTATGATTAACCTCATCTCCATAAATCCATCCGCCGACACGTCAACTCCCAAGTATCTGAAAACATTCACTTCTTCCATACTCCTCCTCCCCAATTTGATATCCAATTTTTCTTTATCTAAATCATTTGATACCCTCATCACCTTACTCTTTTCTATGTTCACTTTCAACTTTCTACCTTTACACACATTCCCAGACTCATCCACTAACCTTTGCAATTTTTCTTTAGAATCTCCCATAAGCACAGTATCATCAGCAAAAAGTAACTGTGTCAATTCCCATTTTGAATTTGATTCCCCATAATTTAATCCCACCCCTCTCCCAAACACCCTAGCATTTACTTCCTTTACAACCCCATCTATAAATATATTAAACAACCATGGTGACATTACACATCCCTGTCTAAGACCTACTTTTACCGGGAAGTAGTCTCCCTCTCTTCTACACACCCTAACCTGAGCCTCACTATCCTCATAAAAACTCTTTACAGCATTTAATAACTTACCACCTATTCCATATACTTGCAACATCTGCCACATTGCTCCTCTATCCACTCTATCATATGCCTTTTCTAAATCCATAAATGCAATAAAAAACTTCCCTATCTTATCTAAATACTGTTCACATATATGCTTCAATGTAAACACCTGATCTACACATCCCCTACCCACTCTAAAACCTCCTTGCTCATCCGCAATCCTACATTCTGTCTTACCTCTAATTCTTTCAATTATAACCCTACCGTACACTTTTCCTGGTATACTCAGTAAGCTTATTCCTCTATAATTTTTACAGTCTCTTTTGTCCCCTTTCCCTTATATAAAGGGACTATACATGCTCTCTGCCAATCCCTAGGTACCTTCCCCTCTTTCATACATTTATTAAACAAAAGTACCAACCACTCCAACACTATACCCCCCCTGCTTTTAACATTTCTGTCTTGACCCCATCAGTTCCAGCTGCTTTACCCCCTTTCATTTTACGTAATGCCTCACGACCTCCCCACACTTACATTCTGCTCTTCTTCACCCCTAAAAGATGGTATACCCCCCTGACCAGTGCATGAAATTACTCCCTCTGTTTCTTCCTTAACATTTAAAAGTTCCTCAAAATATTCTCGCCATCTACCAATACCTCCATCTCCCCATCTACAACCCCTACTCTGTTTTTAAACTGACAAATCTTATTTTCCCAGGCTTTTCTTAACTTGTTTAACTCACTCCAAAATTTTTTCTTTTTTCATTAAAAATTTCTTGACAGTCCCTCTCGCACCTTATCATCTGCTCTCCTTTGCACTCCTCTACCACTCTCTTTACCTTTCTTTTACTCTCCATATACTCTGCTCTTCTTATAAACACTTCTGCTTTGAAAATATATATATATATATATAAATATTTTATATATATATATATATAATATATAAATATATATATATATAATTTTAGGTTTGGGTAGACAGCAACCACCCAGGGAGGAAACTCCCGCCTGCCAAGTGAGGTAAAACGGAAGCCTGTAATTGTTTTACTTGATGGTAGGATTGTTGGTGTTCCTTTTTTCTGTCCCATAAACATGCAAGATTTTCATACATTTTGCTACTTCTACTTACACTTAGGTCACACTACACATACATGTACAAAGCATATATATACTTACATACCCCTCTGGGTTTTCTTCTATTTTCTTTCTAGTTCTTGTTCTTGTTTATTTCCTTTATCCCCATGGGGAAGTGGAACAGAATTCTTCCTCCGTAAGCCAAGCGTGTCGTAAAGGCGACTAAAATGCTGGGAGAAAGGGGGCCCTAGAAACCCCTTCTCCTGTATATATTACTAAATGTAAAAAGAGAAACTTTCGTTTTTCCTTTTGGGCCACCCCGCCTCGGTGGGATATGGCCGGTGTGTTGAAAGAAGAAAATATAGTAGGTTGGTAGACAGAAACCCACCCAGGAGGTACTACCGTCCTGCCAAGTGAGTGTAAAACGAAAGCCTGTGATGTTTTACATGATGGTAGGATTGCTGATGTCTTTTGTCTGTCTCATAAATATGCAAGATTACAGGTACGTCTTGCTACTTCTACTTACACTTAGGTCACACTACACATACATGTACACATTTATTTATACACACTCATCTGAGTTTTCTTTGATTTTATCTTAATAGTTCTTGGTCTTATTACTTTTCCTTTTATATCCATGGGGAAGTGGAATAAGAATCTTTCCTCCGTAAGCCATGCGTGTGGTAAAAGTCAACTAAAATGCCGGGAACAATGGGCTAGTAACCCCTTTTCCTGTAAAGATTACTAAAAAGAATAAGAAGAAGAAAATTGTTAATTCTGTTGTTTACATCATATTTCATAGACCTATTTGCTGAAGGAGGGGTGTTAATGTTGCAGTTTAAAAACTGTAGTGTAAAGCACCCTTCTGGCAAGACAGTGATGGAGTGAATGATGGTGAAAGTTTTTCTTTTTCGGGCCACCCTGCCTTGGTGGGAATCGGCCGGTGTGATAATAAAAAATAAAAATTTGCTGACAAGTTCAGCCCCAGATATCTGAACACATTTACCCCCCACCTCCATGGGGAAGTGGAACAGAATTCTTCTTCCGTAAGCCATGTGCGTCATAAGAGGAGACTAAAATGCTGGGAGCAAAGGGCTAGTAACCCCTTCTCCTGTATAAATTACTAAATTTAGAAAGAGAAACGTTTGTTTTTTTTTTTGGGCAACCCTGCCTCGGTGGGATACAGCTGGTTTGTTGAAAGAAGATGATTTACTTCCTCCATTCTCCCTCCCTCCAATTTGATATCAAATCTTTTATTGCCTTAATTTTTTGTCACTGTCATTATCTTGCTCTTTCCTAAGTTCCTTCTTTTACCTATCCTCCCAAATTCCTCCACCAATCTTTATAACTTTTTTCTCAGAATCTCCCAATAGTTCCTACTTTGTATTGAATTTGTTATCTTTTAATCCCACACCTCTCCCCAAAACCCTACCATTCATTGCTTATACAACCTCATTTACAAATACAGTATGTTAATTAAATATAGTAACATCCAACATCCCTGTCTAAGTCGTACTTTTACTTTAACATAATTCTCTTCTCTCCTTCATACCTTTACCTGAGCCTCACTGTGTGCATAAAAACTTCTTACTGCTCTTGGTACAGGTACACTATTGATTTTCCAGCACCCTTAGTTCAAAAGCCCTACTGGGTTATCAGTTTTGCCAGACTAACAAAGGTCATGTAATAATAATTCAGTGATACACCTCTGACCCTCTAATTATACACCTTTTGTATGTCTCAATTACCATGGTTTACTAATTATTGTAGCTGGCAAATTTTAGACATTTACTGGAACTGTAGATCTAATCTCTTTAATTAAACATCTAAATCAAGCAGAGTTGTTTCACATGCTTTGATCTTTCCATGTGTAATTTTTCATGCATCAAATAAAGATTCATTAGCTTATGTTCTGTCTTGAAGTTACGTCATTCTAGCCCTTTGATCTCGATTAACTTGCCAATACTAAGTCTTTCAGCTGCACCACAGACAATTTAATTTTTCTTAGAATTTGTAGGTGTCCCTTAGCTTGATTGCTAGTGCACTCCGCTTACACACTGAGGTCCAGTGTGTCTCCTTAAGGCTTCTGTTATCCATGTTCGCCTATCAGTAAAATAGGTACCTGGGTGTTAGCAAACTTGTGTGGGTCACATCCTGGGACAAAATTGATCTGATTTGCCTGAATTACTCTGCATAACAAGGGACTTTCTATACAGTAGTAAGATAAGATATGTCATTGATGTCAGCTAGGTCTGTATACCATGTATGTACAGTGGAACCTCTACTTGGGAGTTTAGTCCATTCCATGACCTTGCTCGCAACTGGATTTGCTCGTTTGCAGAGTCAATTTTTTTCATTTAAATTAATTGAAATGCAATTAATCCGTTCCAGTGGAATTCTGTACTTCAATAATTTCGCTAATATCAACTTTACGGCTTATTTATCTATCTCACTTGATCTAATATGACATAATAAACAATATAAATAACATACAAACCTGATATATATACTCTAAAATGAATAAAATATGTAATTCATATAGTGGTATGGGCGTTGTCGGTGGTGGACGACAGTTTGTCTGGAGATCGGACAAAATACTTCTTGAATAATTTCGCTAATATCATCTATACGGCTTATTTATCTATCATGACACATATGTGGCGGCGGCGGCGGCCAACGAGTGTTTGGAGACGAGACAAAATACTCCTTGAATATTTCGCTATCATCAACTCTACGGCTTATTTATCTATCACACTTCATCTAATATGAAATAATAAACAATATAAATAACATAGAAACCTGATATATACTCTAGAATGCATAAAATATTTCATTATGTAAAAGGTGGAAGCGGCCACAACCGCTCCCTCTTTGTTGTGGCAAACACTGCCATCTAGTGACGGCCTTTTGAAGCCGTCTATTATTATAATTATTATTTTGTAGTACATTATTATTATATATGTATTATTATTATAGTGGACCCTCGACTAACGCTATTAATCTGTTCCTGAGAGCTCATCGTTAGTCAAAATTATCGTTAGTCAAGTTAATTTTCCCCATAAGAAATAATGGAAATCAAATTAATCCGTGTAGGACACCCAAAGTATGAAAAAAAAATTGTTTTTACCACATGAAATATTAATTTTAATACCCACAAACTGAAGAAGACATGCACAGTTACATGATACTTACCTTTATTGAAGATCTGGTGATGACTGATGGGATGGGAGGAGAGGAGAGGAGAGTGTTGATGGTCTTAGTGTTTAGAAGGGGAATCCCCTTCCATTAGGTCTTGAGGTGGCAAGTCCTTTTCCGGGGTTACTTCCCTTCCCTTTAAATCTCTCAAACCAACCTTTGCTGGCCTTAAATTCACTCACATCACCACTAGTTGCTGGCATTTGTTTAATTAAATCGTCATGCAACTTCCTAGCCTTTTCACATATGATCGCTTGAGAGATGCTATCTCCTGCTATCTGTTTTTCATTTATCCACATCAATAACAGTCTCTCAACATCTTCGAGTACTTGCGATCTCAGTTTCGAAAACATAGTTGCACCTTTGGCAAGAACAGCTTCCTTGATTGCCGTTTTCTTGCCCACAATAGTAGCGATGGTTGATTGGGGTTTTGTGTACAACCTGGCCAGCTCGGAGACACGCACTCCACTTTCATACTTAGCAATGATCTCTTTCTTCATATCCATAGTAATTCTCACCCTTTTTGCTGTAGGGTTGGCACTAGAAGCTTTCTTGGGGCCCATGGTGACTTATTTTGCAGATGCAATCACTAAAAAGGCTGTGATAATATGAAATGTTCCGATTGTATGCTTGGAAGCGACCGCGGTGGCTGGCTGGCTTGTAAACACTGGCCAGAAGTGGATGTGTCTCAGACAGAACGAATAGTGTTGGTCGAGTTTTTTAGCGCTAGTCGAGGCAAAATTTTTGCATTAAAATGTATCGCTAGCCAGATTTATCGTTAATCGATGCCATCGTTGGTCGAGGGTCCACTGTATATGTATTATTTTTTTATTATTATTATTATCACACTGGCTGATTCCCACCAAGGCAGGGTGGCCTGAAAAAGAAAAACTTTCACCATCATTCACTCCATCACTGTCTTGCCAGAAGGGTGCTTTACACTACAGTTTTTAAACTGCAACATTAACACCCCTCCTTCAGAGTGCAGGCACTGTACTTCCCAGTATTATTATACTATTATTATTATACATATTATTATTATTATTTTATTACAATATAAATAATTTGTAATTTTTATTCACACAAAAAATATAAGATTTACTGTTATGCCTTATTGCAATAATTGTATAAATAATGGCAACCCATTCACGACTGCTTATTGGAATGGACAGTGTTTACTCTTGAACGTAGTCAAGCAGACGAGCATTTCTCCCTCATTGAGCTCAATTTCAAGGTACTTTTCGTTGTGAAAGCAATCAAAATCATATCTATTTCTGTAATATATCTTCCATTCTATCAAATGAGACCAAAAAAACCAGACTACAACCATAAATCCCATACAAAAGTACCGCTAAGGGGTGGCTAATTGCTGAGAAGTGAACTCCATTCTTTATGCTCCGATTCCTTTCATTTTTGGTGTACGTTAAGAAGCATCTTTCCGTCATACATTGTCCAAGTTTCAATAAGATAGTCCAACAAACAAATGAGATACAATTCCCTAGATAAAGAGCAAGAGCCCCTCACCAGCATCAAGGAACTTCCCTTGAGGTCTGCTCGCTTATGGAAATTGTGCTCGCGTATGGTAGCAAAAAATTAACCCATCGACTGCTCGTATTTGGAAAAACTTGCACGTGGATGCGCTCACAAGTAGAGGGTCCACTGTATATGTACTTGTAGAAATATTATTACGTATTTTATTATTATTATTATTACAGTCTTTCCTCACTTAACGATGGAGTTCTGTTCCTAAGTGGAAGTGGAGTGGAGTGACTTTCATTAGTTTCTTTTTTCTTGAAATACCAGACGTATACTGTGAATTTCATATAACCTGTAGTTACCAGCGGTCGCAATATACACAACGAGAAGCAATTATTACTACAGAAAAAGCGTCCTTCCTCCAAAATTTCCACCAGTCAACTATAGTGATAATATAGCATTTATTGTGGTGGAGACGAAAAAAAAAAAAAACTAGAAAAGCTAGATACAGCGATTGATAAACAAGGGTTGAGGCTCAACCGTTTGTCACTGTAGGAGCTGCCAGAAATCACCGGCTCTTCAACACGCAAGTTATACTTTTGTATCAATCAAATCACATATTACTCGGGTAGATAATTTCAAGTAGATCCTTCATGTGTTAGCCCAAATCACCGACTAGTATGTTTTAAATAAGTGACCCACTGATCAGATCAGTTCGACTGGTCCGAACCCTTGACTGGTCCGAACCCTTGACTGGTTTCAAACGGATTCGTTGGACGAAAGCAGACTGTAAACGATGGGGTTGTAGGCGCACTTATCAAACACAAAACAATAAATATAAAATCAGGAACGTACACGTAAGCTGTCCAATTAGTTAGAAATAGAAATACAAATAGCTAGACTTCATTTAAGGAGGTTATTAATAAGAGTATTCAAGAGGTTGCTAGTAGAATTACAGTAAATCAACCATTCAAATCATATGAAGCTCTGCATAGTCTGCAGTCAATCAAACACAACGGGCTTCCACATGGATAAATTGTCATTTTTGTGGAAATTGGTGTCACGCCCCTTGTGCAGATATCCAAGAACTAGCTACAAGCAGTATTAAAACAGGGAAGTGTTTTTGGGTATGCCCAATGAGGAAAATTTGTGGACTAAAATCACAAGGGTATTAAAAGAGTATAACATCAAAGCTGCTTTCATAGACAACCTGGAAGCTTTCTACAACATATGGGAACATAAAAAGTCTGGGTGAATGGTACTGCTCTTGATACTGGACATGTAGTCAGAAACTGTAAGGCTGGAGGTGATGTCCTGGTAGTCAGTAAATGTGGGCTGATAGTACTGTCCTGGGAGACAGTAATGGTGAAGCTGGAGGTGCTGTCCTGGGAGACAGTAATGGTGAAGCTGGAGGTGCTGTCCTGGGAGACAGTAATGGTGAAGCTGGAGATTTTGTCCAGGTAGTCGGGAATTATACGCAGGAAGGAATACATATAAATGACCTCATAGGGGACAGGAGCCGTAGTGGGGAAACAAGTGTAGTCAAAGATAAGATAAAACCAATATTGCAAACTAGAAATACCACAGGAAATAGTAAACAGGAGGACTGCACTAGCAATAGTGAGGATATATTACCAAAAACAACTGGTGGGAGCTCCATTGTTGGTGCTAGGGAGGATAGGAATAAGACAGGGAAACATGCACCAACAGGGAATAAAGTCACAGAAACCCAAGGCAAACGGAAACCAAGCCTGTGCACATACTATGCACTTGGTATCTGCAGACATGGGAAATCTGGAAAAACAGACGGGACGTGCAACTATGACCACCCTAGAAAATGCCATGCCCATATGACAACAGGAAAATGCAAACTCCCTTCCTGTAAGCTTATTCACCCTGAAATGTGTACCTCTTCAGTACAGGAAAGACTGTGCTATAACTTAAATTGCCAGGCACACCATCTAAAGGGTACAAAAAGATACAAAACATCCAGGCCATGGGAAAACCTGGGTAGCCACAGCCACTCAAGAGGGAGAGGTTTTTTAGTGCCAGGAAGGAAAAAAAACTGGCAGGAAATGGCAGAAATCGTACACCAAATCCAGTCATTCCTGGAGTGGAACCACAGTCGATGGCCTCCACTCCAAACCAACAGATACAGATATTAATGCTGGAGAAAAAATCCCCCCCCAGTACCAACAATACCACCAGTCCGATGACATTCTTCTTTGCAAATATACAGGGTCTAAAGCCAGCAAACAAACAACAAAATACCTTTCATCCGTGGACTGCTTGCAGAGGCAAAGGCAATGTTCGCGGCTTTCACTGAGACCCACATAAAGGATCACTTGGACAACGAAATATGGATCCCAGGTTACAACCTATACAGATGTGACAGAGTGAACAGGCAAAAGGGGGGGGTTGGCCTGTACATTGCAGAGTCACTTGTTTGCACAGAACTGCTTAATGCCTCAAATGATGTAGTGGAAGTTTTAGCAGTAAAGGTCGAGAACCAAAACCTAGTCATTGTGGTAGTCTACAAGCCTCCGGATGCAACATCCCAGCAATTCCAGGAACAGCTGTTAAAAATTGACCACTGTCTGGAAAATCTTCCAGCTCCTGCACCCAACATCTTGCTCCTGGGGGATTTCAACTTAAGGCACCTAAAATGGAGGAATATTTATTTATTATTTATTATCACACTGGCCGATTCCCACCAAGGCAGGGTGGCCCGAAAAAGAAAAACTTTCACCATCATTCACTCCATCACTGTCTTGCCAGAAGGGTGCTTTACACTACAGTTTTTAAACTGCAACATTAACACACCTCCTTCAGAGTGCAGGTACTGTACTTCCCATCTCCAGGACTCAAGTCCGGCCTGCCGGTTTCCCTGAACCCCTTCATAAATGTTACTTTGCTCACACTCCAACAGCACGTCAAGTATTAAAAACCATTTGTCTCCATTCACTCCTATCAAACACGCTCATGCATGCCTCCTGGAAGTCCAAGCCCCTCGCACACAAAACCTCCTTTACCCTCTCCCTCCAACCTTTCCTAGGCCGACCCCTACCCCGCCTTCCTTCCACTACAGACTGATACACTCTTGAAGTCATTCTGTTTCGCTCCATTCTCTCTACATGTCTGAACCACCTCAACAACCCTTCCTCAGCCCTCTGGACAACAGTTTTGGTAATCCCGCACCTCCTCCTAACTTCCAAACTACGAATTCTCTGCATTATATTCACACCACACATTGCCCACAGACATGACATCTCCACTGCCTCCAGCCTTCTCCTCGCTGCAACATTCATCACCCATGCTTCACACCCATATAAGAGCGTTGGTAAAACTATACTCTCATACATTCCCCTCTTTGCCTCCAAGGACAAAGTTCTTTGTCTCCACAGACTCCTAAGTGCACCACTCACTCTTTTTCCCTCATCAATTCTATGATTCACCTCATCTTTCATAGACCCATCCGCTGACACGTCCACTCCCAAATATCTGAATACGTTCACCTCCTCCATACTCTCTCCCTCCAATCTGATATCCAATCTTTCATCACCTAATCTTTTTGTTATCCTCATAACCTTACTCTTTCCTGTATTTACCTTTAATTTTCTTCTTTTGCACACCCTACCAAATTCATCCACCAATCTTTGCAACTTCTCTTCAGAATCTCCCAAGAGCACAGTGTCATCAGCAAAGAGCAGCTGTGACAACTCCCACTTTGTGTGTGATTCTTTATCTTTTAACTCCACGCTTCTTGCCAAGACCCTTGCATTTACTTCTCTTACAACCCCATCTATAAATATATTAAACAACCACGGTGACATCACACATCCTTGTCTAAGGCCTACTTTTACTGGGAAAAAATTTCCCTCTTTCCTACATACTCTAACTTGAGCCTCACTATCCTCGTAAAAACTCTTCACTGCTTTCAGTAACCTACCTCCTACACCATACACTTACAACATCTGCCACATTGCCCCCCTATCCACCCTGTCATACGCCTTTTCCAAATCCATAAATGGAGGAATATAGCAAATAATATTGTTGCAGTAATAACACCAGGAGGCAGCTCTGATGAAAACTCACACTCACACGAGCTTTTAAAACTCTGCACAAAATTCAATTTAAACCAGCAAATAATAGAGCCTACTAGACTGGAGAATACACTAGACCTCATCTTCACTAACAATGATGATCTGATAAGAAATGTCACCATATCAAAAACAATATACACAGATCACAACATAATTGAGGTTCAGACATGTATGCGTGGAGCCCCAGACCGACATAATGAGACTAGTCACGAGGGAGCATTCACCAAATTCAACTTCAATAACAAAAACATAAAGTGGGACCAAGTAAACCAAGTCCTAACCGATATAAGCTGGGAAGATATACTAAGCAACACAGACCCCAACGTATGCCTAGAACAGATTAACTGGGTGGCACTCGATGTATGCACAAGGCTTTTTCCTCTAAGAAAAAGGAGGAGTAGATGTAAAATAGAAAGAGATAGGCGCTCCCTTTACAGGCGACGGAAAAGAATAACAGAGCGGCTAAAAGAGGTCAATATATCTGAAATGCGTAGGGAGACACTGGTCAGAGAAATAGCAAGCATCGAACTCAAGCTAAAGGAATCTTATAGGAGTCAGGAATCGTGGGAAGAACTAAAAGCCATAAATGAAATCGAAAGAAACCCAAAGTATTTCTTCTCCTATGCCAAATCAAAGTCAAGAACAACATCCAGTATTGGGCCCCTACTTAAACAAGATGGGTCCTACACAGATGACAGCAAGGAAATGAGTGAGCTACTCAAGTCCCAATATGACTCAGTTTTTAGCAAGCCGCTAACCAGACTGAGAGTCAAAGACCAAAATTAATTTTTTATGAGAGAGCCACAAAATTTGGTTAACACAAGCCTATCCGATGTTATCCTGACGCCAAATGACTTCGAACAGGCGATAAATGACATGCCCATGCACTCTGCCCCAGGGCCAGACTCATGGAACTCCGTGTTCATCAAGAACTGCAAGAAGCCCCTATCACGAGCCTTTTCCATCCTATGGAAAGGGAGCATGGACACGGGGGTTGTCCCACAGTTACTAAAAACAACAGACATAGCCCCACTCCACAAAGGGGGCAGTAAATCAACAGCAAAGAACTACAGACCGATAGCACTAACATCCCATATCATAAAAATCTTTGAAAGGGTCCTAAGAAGCAAGATCACCACCCATCTAGAAACCCATCAGTTACACAACCCAGGGCAACATGGGTTTAGAACAGGTCGCTCCTGTCTGTCTCAACTATTGGATCACTACGACAAGGTCCTAAATGCACTAGAAGATAAAAAGAATGCAGATGTAATATATACAGACTTTGCAAAAGCCTTCGACAAGTGTGACCATGGCATAATAGCGCACAAAATGCGTGCTAAAGGAATAACAGGAAAAGTCGGTCGATGGATCTATAATTTCCTCACTAACAGAACACAGAGAGTAGTCGTCAACAGAGTAAAGTCCGAGGCAGCTACGGTGAAAAGCTCTGTTCCACAAGGCACAGTACTCGCTCCCATCTTGTTCCTCATCCTCATATCCGACATAGACAAGGATGTCAGCCACAGCACCGTGTCTTCCTTTGCTGATGACACCCGAATCTGCATGACAGTGTCTTCCATTGCAGACACTGCAAGGCTCCAGGCGGACATCAACCGAATCTTTCAGTGGGCTGCAGAAAAGCAATATGAAGTTCAACGATGAGAAATTTCAATTACTCAGATATGGTAAACACGAGGAAATTAAATCTTCATCAGAGTACAAAACAAATTCTGGCCACAAAATAGAGCGAAACACCAACGTTCAAAGACCTGGAGTGATCATGTCGGAGGATCTCACCTTCAAGGACCATAACATTGTATCAATCGCATCTGCGAGAAAAATGACAGGATGGATAATGAGAACCTTCAAAACTAGGGAGGCCAAGCCCATGATGACACTCTTCAGGTTCACTTGTTCTATCTAGGCTGGAATATTGCTGCACACTAACAGCACCTTTCAAGGCAGGTGAAATTGCTGACCTAGAAAATGTACAGAGAACCTTCACGGCGCGCATAATGGAGATAAAACACCTCAATTACTGGGAGCACTTGAGGTTCCTGAACCTGTATTCCCTGGAATGCAGGCAGGAGAGATGTATGATTATATACACCTGGAAAATCCTAGAGGGACTAGTACCGAACTTGCACACGAAAATCACTCACTACGAAAGCAAAAGACTTGGCAGACGATGCAACATCCCCCCAATGAAAAGCAGGGGTGTCACTAGCACGTTAAGAGACCATACAATAAGTGTCAGGGGCCTGAGACTGTTCATCTGCCTCCCAGCATACATAAGGGGGATTACCAACAGACCCCTGGCAGTCTTCAAGCTGGCACTGGACAAGCACCTAAAGTCGGTTCCTGACCAGCCGGGCTGTGGCTCGTACGTTGGTTTGCATGCAGCCAGCAGTAACAGCCTGGTTGATCAGGCTCTGATCCACCAGGAGGCCTGGTCACAGACCGGGCCGGGGGGGGCGTTGACCCCCGGAACTCTCTCCAGGTAAACTCCAGGTAAGCATCAGTAAACGAATTCATTGCTAAATGAGGAGCATACTACAGTGGACCGCCGGTTCGCGATGCTATCAGTATCTGATAAATCCGGTAACCGATGCATTATATCGCAGAAAATTTGCCTCGGTTCCCTTTACAAAACCCGGTATGCAATGCGGTTCGTACGAGATGTGTCCACGTGTGGCCTGAACTGGCCCATGTGTGCCAGTGTTTACAAGACAGCCAGTGTGCACGCATCTAAGGATACATTCGGTACATTCCATATTATCCATATTATCACTGTTTTTGGTGCTTGTTTCTGGAAAATAAGTCACCATGGGCCCCAAGAAAGCTCCTAGTGCCAACCCTTCGAGACCAAGGGTGCTAACGACTTGAAATGAAGAAAGAGATAATTGCAAAGTACGAAAGTGGAGTGCGTGTGTCGGAGCTGGTCAGGTTGTATAGTAAACCCCAATCAACCATCTCTACTATAGTGAGCAGGAAAACGGAAATCAAGGAAGCTGTTCTTGCAAAAGGTGCAACTGTGATTACGAAACAGTGACCGCAAGTGTTAGAAAATGTTGAGAGACTGTTATTGATGTGGATAAATGAAAAACAGATAGCAGGAGATAGCATCTCTCAAGTGATCATTTGTGAAAAGGCTAGGCAGTTGCATGACGATTTCTTAAAAAAAAAATTGCCTGCAACTAGTGGTAATGTGAGTGAATTTAAGGCCAGCAAAGGTTGGTTTGAAAGATTTAAGAATCGTAGTGGCATACATAGTGTGATTAGGCATGGTGAGGCTGCCAGTTCAGACCACAAAGTGGCTGAAAAATATGTGCATGAATTCAAGGAGTACATAGAGGCTGAAGGATTGAAACCTGAACAAGTGTTTAATTGTGACGAAACAGGCCTGTTTTGGAAGAAATTGCCAAGCAGGACCTACATTACTCAGGAGGAAAAGGCACTCCCAGGACATAAGCCTATGAAAGACAGGCTTACTCTTCTGATGTGTGCCAGTGATTGCAAAGTGAAGCCTTTATTGGTGCATCACTCAGAAACTCCCAGAGCGTTCAGGTAAAAGAATATCCTCAAGGCTAATTTGTGTGTGCTGTGGAGGGCAAACAGTAAGGCATGGGTCACTAGGGACTTTTTCTATGACTGGTTACACCATGCATTTGCCCCCAATGTGAAAAATTACCTAATTGAAAAGAAATTAGACCTTAAGTGCCTCCTGGTATTAGACAATGCCCCTGGTCATCCTACAGACTTGGCAGAGCGACTTTCTGGGGACACAAGTTTCATTAAGGTGAAGCTTTTGCCTCCTAATACCACTCCTCTCCTGCCGCCCATGGACCAGCAGGTCATTTCCAACTTCAAGAAACTGTACACAAAAGCTATATTTGAAAGGTGCTTTGAAGTGACCTCAGATACTCTATTGACTCTAAAGGAGTTTTGGAAGGATCACTTTAATATCCTCAATTGTGTAAACCTTATAGGTAAGGCTTGGGAGGGAGTGACTAAGAGGACCTTGAACTCTGCCTGGAAAAAACTGTGGCCAGAATGTGTAGACAAAATGGATTTCAAAGGGTTTGAGGCTAACCCTGAGAAGCCTATGCCAGTTAAGGAATCCATTGTGGCATTGGGGAAGTCCTTGGGTTTGGTGGTTAGTGGGGAGGATGTGGAAGAGTTGATGGAGGAGGACAATGACAAACTAACCACTGATGAGCTGCTAGATCATCTTCAACAGCAAGAGGCCACACCTAAGGAAACTGCTCCGGAGGAGGGGATAGAGAAATTGGAGAAGTTGTCTACTTCAAAGATTAAGGAAATGTGTGCAATGTGGATTAAAGTGCAAAGCTTTTTTGATGAAAATCACCCTCAGACAGCTACTGCAAGCCGTGTTGGCAACTTGTACAATGACACTGTTGTGAACCACTTTAGGAAAGTCATAAAGGAACGAGAGGTACAGGCCTCTATGGACAGATATGTTGTGCGACACAAGTCCAGTGACTCTCAACCTGGTCCTAGTGGCATTAAAAGAAGAAGGGAAGTAACCCCGGAAAAGGACTTGCTACCTCAAGTCCTAATGGAGGAGGATTCCCCTTCTAAACGCTAACACCATCCACACTCTCCCCTCCTCCCATCCCATCAATCGTCATCAGATCTTCATTAAAGGTAAGTGTCAATTATTCTTTTGTTACATATTATTCTATTGTTATTGTTGTTATTGTAATTATTCTATTGCATTAAACTTAATATTTCATGTGGTAAAAGTTTTTTTTTTCATACTTTTGGGTGTCTTGTACGGATTAATTTGATTTCCATTATTTCTTATGGGGGAAAATTGATTCGCTTTCCGATAATTTTGGTTTACAATGAGCTCTCAGGAACGGATTAATATCGCAAACCGAGGGTCCACTGTATAATGGTAGTGGGTTTGTGTCAACCATCTTTGATATTGTTTTATTGTCACCTTTGCACCATATATAACATTTCTGGTATATTTTAAAATGTTTGTACAGTAGTGTACTATATATTGTAATAAACAGAATAGAGGAAATCAGCTCTAATATACATTACAGTAGTTCCCCCAAATTCGCAGGGGTTATGTTCCAAGACCACCTGCAAATTTGGAAAAACGTGAATTCTTGAAGCAGTTAAAAAAAATGCCTATTTTTATATTTTAAACCCTAAATATGCTCCAAAACACTTTTATTTAATTTCAAACTCAGCTTCATACATCATCGTTAAAAAAAATATAAAGATAAGCTCATATACAGTACTGTACTGCTATGCTTTCCGCAGTGCTAGAATGTACATAAAATTACCGATGTTACTCCCATATGTACTGTAATTCATGCAATCCTGTTTTCTTTGGTATATGTACGGGAATAATTTTTTTATATGACATTATATTTTATATGGAAATTTTGCTGAATTTACATTTATACTTATGTTACAAAATTATTCAGTTATAATTTTTCTTAATATTTAGCATTAAAATGCATAAAAAATTATATATTGTCATGAAAAAAAGTTCCCCCCCAAAAAAAATCCACAAATTTGCAGGAATTTCCGTGAACAATTATTAGTTAGGTTCTAAGAAAAAAATTCTGCAAATTCGCAGGGGTCTACTATACTACATTACTATGGCAAGATGGGTTTCGAAGTGCAATACAAGTGTAAAGATGCTACATTATTAGGAATTGACACCATGTGACTCATCTTTGCTGTTATTTTTTGGTTCTCAGAAGCCCTTTTGTCTTTTCTCTGTTCCAGGTCTTATTTCAACTCATGTGGTTTCTTACAAATTATTTATAATGTACTGTACTTAGGTACTCGACTCAGCTCGTAACAACCATGTTATTATTTTTTCTTTGCAATTTCAGAGTATATGTTTCCAAATATGGTAAATGGTATGATTTGGTATTAATACATTTTTATTATTTCTTTGCAGGTGGCACATAAAATGGATATTCCACCAAGCAGATTTCACTTACGTTGATACTAGTGTAGATGAAAATACATCTGTTATTAAACTTCTTGCTAGATACTTAGAGCCTTCTAATGACTTGAGTCCTGAAGATAATGAGAAGTTAGCTTATTATCAGTCAGCATCATATGGTAAAGTTGCTGTATTGATCAAAACTGATGTGCCTGGTTCGGGGACAACTTTTCAAGAGCTCTTTTTGTCTAAGAGTATTCGTCTCAACTTGGCAAATAAGACAATACTTGAATATCCAATTTTCTATGCAGTTTTAAGGGATCACATACATGCGTACTTAGAGTACCAGCCTGAAGGCCATGATGACCTCTTTAGTGACCCAGAAGTAAAAGAAGCAAGAGAGACACATAAAGCTGATGGGTTGAGCTTTTTTGATGCCAGTAATGTGGAAGAAGATTAAAATTTTGTAACGGAAGTACTGGTAACATGTAATTTTTTTATTTTACTATTTTCCTATAAATTCAGAATATAAATGTAATGCTAATTTCTTATTTCTGTTAAATCTATGTACTTTTTTGTTTTTTGTTTTTTATTCTTTGGCTTTGCATATCAATTGTGCAATCACTAATAGCATCTCATTGTGTAAGAGGAATTGTGCCTCTAGAATATAATCAGTAATAGTCTCGGAAGTGTGTAACAAGGGATTTGTATATTAATACAACCATTAATAGCTTCTCATTGTATAAGTATGCAGAATTAGAAAAAAATTGTGAAAAATGAGTGTATGAGTAAGATCATTAGATAATATTTACAAACTAATATTTGCAAATGTAAGAGACTTAATTTCAGTCCTAAAATACAATAATTGTATTCTACTGGTCATGTTAAAAAAATTAATTGTTCTAAATCATTAATTTTTTTTTTTTTTTTTTTTTTTTTTTTTCCAAAAAAGTCGGCCGTCTCCCACCGAGGCAGGGTGACCCAAAAAAGAAAGAAAATCCCCAAAAAGAAAATACTTTCATCATCATTCAACACTTTCACCACACTCGCACATTATCACTGTTTTTGCATTTTTTATTTGTTTGTTATTGAGCATCACTTATTTAGTTTGATAGTGGTTATGTTGATGTAGATACACTCTGAAAAATCTCTATTAAAACTTATTGACAGCCATAGTAATTTTGTTGAAATGTCATTGATTGGTTGTTAATTGGGTTTAAAGCCTATCAGTTACATATGAGTCATTAACCCTTAAACTGTCCAAATGTAGATCTGCGTTTTCATTGCCAGCGCTCCGAATATTTTGAAAAATAAGAAAATCATTGAGGGTTAAGGTCTAATGTTAGTTGTTCTCCACTAGTTAAGAATGTTATATTTTAATCACTAATACAGGAATTAAAAGAAACTTTCAGAATATATGCACTGAGAGACATATGCCTTTCAGTGTATGTCTCCGGAGGCAAAGTGATTGCTCATATCGTGCGTTCCATCTCTACCTATAACTAATCCTTAATTAGAGAGCCAGATTGTTTATGCAAAAAAAAATTCCCTTTAACCCTTTGAGGGTTTTCGTCGTACTAGTACGTCTTATGCGTAGGGGTTTTTGACGTACTAGTACTCATAAATTCTAGCGGCCTCAAATCTAGTGGGAGAAAGCTGGTAGGCCTTCATATGAAAGAATGGGTCTATGTGGTCAGTGTGCACAGTCTAAAAAAAATCCTGCAGCACACAGTGCATAATGAGAAAAAAAAAACTTTGACCATTTTTTTTTAATAAATCAGCGACTTTGCAGTGTATTTTCGTATGGTATTTATTGTTGTATTCTAGTTTTCTTGGTCTCATTTTATAGAATGGAAGACATATTACAGAAATTGAGATGATTTTGACTGGTTTTACAAAGAAAGGTGCCTTGAAATTGAGCTCAAAAGTAGCAGAAATGTTCGATTTTTACCAAACTTCAAAAGTAAACAATCGTGCCAAGCGTGCAATACACGTCAACTGGTGAGTCTAATATTCTTTCACAAGTGCACCAATAATATTTATACCATTTTTTACACTAATGCAGTAGTCTGCATACAGTAAATCTTATATTTTTTGTGAAAATAAAAATTCAAAGTGGAAAGCAAAAGAATATAAGAGGGGCCTTGAGACGTGACTAATGACTAGAGGAAATGTCATTTTAGTGCAGGAATGTCTTTCTTGTTTATTCTGGACCTATTCGGAAATTGGCATCTTTTGAAATTTTTGTGAAATTGGCAAAATTGCTAAATTCTGACCACTGTACTGGATAGTTGAATTTCATAAATGAGTGGTTTCTTGCACCCATTTGATAGAAAAAATGGAGTTCTAGCGAAATATTCATGTTTTTTGTCGACTAGTACAGTGAAATTGGCCGAAAATGGGGCTCAAAGTGGGCAAAATCGCCGATGCGTAAACATCGCCGAGACCGCAAACTTTGCGAGAGCATAATTCCGTAAGTTTCTATCAAATTTCAAACTTTTGGTGTCTTTATGATCGGGAAAAGATTCTCTATCTTTTCATAAGAGAAAATAGTTTTTTTTTTTAAATTTGGCCGACCCTGAGAACGAGTTTCGGAGAGGGCCTGTCGACCCTCAAAGGGTTAAAAGCATATTGTTTTACCTTCCTTGACATAGTTTGTGGTTTATTTATTTATTCTATAAAAGAGTGAATAGTTTTCAGAAATTTGTGATTCACAGCTTTGATCTGTTCTTGTTATACTTGAAAAGCATTTTCTGATTTGGTTTTATCTATACTTTGTAACAAGAGCAAAAATACATAAAATATAAAAAAAAAAAAAATACATAAAATGTATTTTTTTGTACAGCATTGATTTTTCATTCCATTTTGTTTCATTGCAGAATAAAAGTCACAATACCATAGCTGGAACAGTTCCCAGATAACCTCTGAATACCTGTGCAGTAAAGTATGTAATAACTGCTGATATTTTTGAGCAGATTTACTATAATAAAAAACATTTAGAAATTGTATCTTTGTACAAAAGAAGTCTATTGTAAAATGTTTTCTTGAACATGAGAATGCTGTAATCATAGATTACTAGTTTGAATTTTTATAGAGTACTTGTGTAACTTAGCTTATTGAGGTTTGGAATTGTGAATAGTGATTGAGATGGAATGAATCTTGCAGGGCCAATGTCATTATGAAAGTGTAACACAACCAGGCTCCCAATTAAAAATGACCCCAAAATTCCAACAAAGTCTAAGCCACTTATTTCACTCTATTAACCCGTTAACTGTCCAAACGTAGATCTGTGTTCTCTCGCCCAACGCTCCGAATATTTTGAAAAATAAAAAATATTTTTTTTTTAAGTAAAGAGTGCATTTTTCTACATGTAGTAGGATAAAAAAGAAATTTAAGGTCGGTACTTACCGAGATATAAGACTGCAAAGTTGACGCTGGTTGCTCACCTGATGGCAACATGGAGTCCTGCCGCTGGCAGAAATGTTGCAAATATACCTTTTTTCTCATTTTTTTTTTAATTTATATAATTTTTATGTTCTGATAATTACAATTTGTACTTACCGAGATATAAGACTGCAAAGTTGACGCTGGTTGCTCACCTGTGGCAACATGGTACACAAATGTTAAGCACATCATAAAAGGGGGAAAGAAGACATAGACCACCAATCTGGAAAAAAAAAGGGGGGGAGCCATAACCTTTCCAAAAAAGGGATTTTTTTTTAGTGCCCGGGAAAAAAAAAGACGGCAAAAAGGGCAGAAATCTTACATAAATGAAAACACTTTTGGAGTAGGGGCACATCTTGCCCCCCACTCCGAAAAACAATAAATCCCAAAAATAAACCCCCTAAATTCCATCAATATAACTAATTTACTCTGCAAATATGCAGGGTTGAACCATCATTAAACAACAAAATTCCTTTCCAAGGATGCTCTGGAGCGGTGTTTTCACAGAACCAAATTAGGATCACTTTGCAACAAAAAATGGTTTTCCGGTTTTTTCCTATTCAATGTGAAGAATAAAAAAAAGGCAACAAGGGGGTTGGGTTGAGTCCCCGAGTCGCTCATTTGCTCAGAATTACAAAACACCTAAATGATGTAGTTGAAGTTTTGGGGGGTAAATTTTGAAACCAAAAATTGTCATTGTGGTTTGCCAAGCCTCTGGAGAAAAACTTTCCAGAAATTCCAGGAAAAGTTTTTGACCACTGTCTGGAAAATCTCCCAACTCCTGTCCCATAACCTTGCAATGGAGGATTTGAACTTGAGACACCAAAAAATGGAGGGTGTAGGAAAAAAATATCTTGCAAGTTTACCTTGGAGGCACTCAGATAAAAAAAAAAACCCACACACACGAGCTTTAAATCTTGCACAAAACATTTAAACCGGCAAATATTTAAAAACCGGATTTGGCCCTGGAAATGGGAAGTCAATGTTCCCTCACTTTAAAGGAGGGTTTGGAATTTTGGCAGTTTGGAGGGATACGTTTGTGTATCTTTTAGTATTTGCTTCAAAACTGTTGTTTTCTGACCCCCTTTTTGCAAAAAATAGGTTAGTTTTAAGGTGAAAAGTGTTAATGATGATGAAAGTTTTTCCTTTTTGGGGATTCTTTCTTTTTGGGCCACCCTCCCTCTTTATATTATTTATATTATTATACACTGGCCTTTTTCCCCCCAAACAGGGTGGCCCAAAAAAAGAAAAACTTTCACTCATTCACTCCATCACTGTCTTGCAAAGGGGTGCTTTACATACGTTTTTAAACTGCAAATTAACACCCTCCTTCAGAGTGCAGGCTGTACCCCATCCCAGGACTCAGTCCCCCCTCCCGGTTTTTCCTGAACCCCTTCATAAATGTTCTTTTGCTACACCCCCAACGCAGTCAAGTATTAAAAAAAACCATTTTCTCCATTCCTCCTATAAAACACGCTCACGATGCCTGCTGGAACCCAACCCTCGCACACAAAACCTCCTTTCCCCCCTCCCTCCAACCCTTTCCTAGGCCGACCCCTACCCCCCTTTCCCTTTCCCACTACGAGTACACTTTTAAAGTCTTTCGTTTCCTCCTTTCCCTTCTACATGTCCGAACCACCTAAAACAACCCCTTTCCCTCCCCCTGTGGACAACAGCTTTGGAAATCCCGCACCCCTCCTAACCCAAACTACGAATTCTTGCTTTATATTCACCACACATTGCCCAGACATGACACTCCCTCCCTCCGCCTTCTCCCCCTGCAACATTCATCCCCCCATGCTTCAACCCTAAAGAGCGTTTTTAAAACTTACTCTCATACTTTCCCCCTCTTTGCCCCCAAAGGGAAAAAATTTCTTTGTCCCCACAGACTCCTAAGTGCCCCTCACTCTTTTTCCCAAATCAATTCTATGATTCACCTCATTTTTCAAGACCCATCTTGACACGCCCACTCCCAAATATCTGAATACGTTCACCTCCCCATACTCTCTCCCCCCAAATTGATTTCAATCTTTTCACCTAACTTTTTGTTATTCATAACCCCCTTTCCCTGTTTTACCTTTAATTTTTTCTTTTGCACACCCACCAAATTCATCCCCCAATTTTGCAATTTTCTTTTCAATCCCCCAAAGAGCACAGTGCATCAGCAAAGAGCACTGTGACAACCCCCCACTTTTTTTTGTGATTCTTTTCTTTTAACCCCCACACCTCTTGAAAACCCTCGCATTTATTTCTCTTACAACCCCATCTATAAATATATTTAAACAACCCCGGTGACATCACGCACCCTTGTCTAACCCTACTTTTACTGGGAAAAAATTTCCCTCTTCCTACATACTTAATTGAGCCTCATATCCTCTTTAAAAACTCTTCACTGTTTTCGAAACCCTACCCCCTACCCCATACATTTGCAACTTTCTGCCACATTGCCCCCCTTCCACCCTGTCTACCCCCTTTTCCCAAATCCTAAATGCCACGCCTTTTTTTACCTTATCTAAAACTTTTCATTATATTTTTCACGTAAACACCTGGTCCAACAACCCAAACCTTTCCAAACCCCCTTTGTTCTCGTATCCTATTTTCTGTTTACTCTTAATTTTTCAATTATAACTCTACCATACACTTTACCATTACTCAAAGACTTATCCCCCTAAAATTTTTTTGCACCTCTTTTATCCCCTTTTGCCTTTATACAAAAAAAACTATGCATGTTTTTCCCCCAATCCCTAGGTACCTTACCCTCTTCCTCTTTTTATTAAATAATTCCCCCCCAACCACTCCAAAACATATCCCCCCTGCTTTTAAAAATTTCTATCTTTTCCCATCATCCCAGCTGCCTTCCCCCCTTTCATTTTCCTCTCCCTCCGAATTTCCCCCCCCCTCACAACTGGCTTTCCCTCACCCTACAAGAGTTTTTTCCTCCTTCCCCTTACACAAAATCACAGTTTCCCCCTACTTCATCAACATTTAACAATTCCCAAATATTCCCTCCATTTCCCAATACCTCTAACTCTCCATTAATAACTCTCCTCTCCTATTTTAACGGAAAAACCTTTTGTTCTTAGGCTTTCTTAACTTTTTAATTCCCCCCCAAAAATTTTTCTTATTTTCAAAAAAATTTTGTTGTAACATCTACCCACTTCTCTTTTGCTCTCTTTTTACATTGCTTACCACTCTTTTAACCCTCCTCTTTTTTCCATAAACTCTTCCCCCTTCCCAAACTTCTACTTTGTAAAAATTCTCATATGCAACTTTTTCTCCCTTACTATTTCCCCTTTTACATCATCATTCACCAATCGTCCTCTTCCCTCCTGCCCCCACTTTCCTGTAACCAAAATTCTGTAAAACCTTAGCACTACATTTTTAAAAACCCCCCCATACCTCTTCGACCCATTGCCTATGCTCTCATTACCATCTTCCCCCAATAGCTGTTTATATCTTACCCTAACCCCCTCCCTTTTTTTTAAAAAAAAACTTCCCCCTCTTTTTCCCCTGATGCTTCTTTCTCCTTGTATCCCATCTCCCTTTTTTATCGTGTACTACAACTAGAAAGTGATCTGATATATCTGTGGCCCCCCTATTAAAATACATCCTGAAGCCCTATCAACGTCTTTTATCTACCAATACATAACCAACAAACTACTTCATTTGCCCCACACATTCTTTTATCTTATTTATCCCTTTTTCTTAAAATATGTATTTCCCATAATAAACCCCTTTCTTACAAAGTTCAACAAAGGCTCCCTTATCATTTACACCCGGCCCCCAAACTTACCTACCACACCCTCTCTAAAATTTCCCTACTTAGCATTAGGGCCCCCACCACAATTTCTCTCTCCTTTGGGTTTAAAGGCTCCTATACATTCACTTAACATCTCCCAAATCTCTCTTCCCTCGCATTCCCCCTTTTCCAGGGCATACACGCTTATTATGAACCCCCTTCTCGCATCCAACCTTTACTTTTTAAACCACATAATTCTTGAATTTCACATTCATATTCCTTTTCTCCTTTTATAACGACTTTTAAAATTTTTGCTACCCCCCGCCCAACTCTCTCAGGGTCTCCAAATTTTAACCCATTTATTTCCCCCCCCTGAAACTCTCTACCCCTTCACTTTGTTTTGCTTGGGCCCCGGACATCCAACTTCTTTTCATTCATAAAATCAGCAATCATCTGTTTCTTTTCATCCCACTACATCCAGCAATTTAAGATCCCAGTTTTTTAAATTTTTCTTCTTCTCTTTTTTTAATAAATGTTACAGGGGAAGGGGTTTCTAGCCCCTTCTCCCGGGGATTTTAGTCGCCTCATACGACACGCAGGCTTACGGAGGAAAGATTCTTTTCCAATTCCCCCGGCAATAGAAGAAATAAAGAAGAACAAAAAGTTTTAGAAAAAAAGGGGAAAAAACCCAGAGTAGATATTATATGCATGTGCGTGTCTGTGAAGTGTGACCAAAGTGTAAGTTGAAGCAAGATATCCCTGTTTTCTACGGTTTATGAGACAGAAAAAGAAACAGCAATCCCACCCTCTGCAAAACAGTTAAAAGGGTTTTTTTTTCACGTCATTGCAGGATGTAGTACTTCCCTGGGTGGTTGCTGTCACCAACCTACTACCTCATTTTATATATATAATATATATATACATGGAACCCCCCTTAAAGTTTTAATCCGTCAAAAAGGGCCATCGTTTGCAAATAAACTTTGCGAATGAATTTTTTCCCCTAAGAAATAAAGGAAAAAAATTTAAACCGTGCAAAAAATGCCCAAAAATATGAAAAAAATTTTTTTTTTCCCATGAAATGTTAATTTAATACACACAAATGAAAAAACATGCACAATTACTGACATTACTTTTTTTGAAGTTGGTGAGTGATGGGGTGGAGGAGGGGAGAGCCCTTACTTCTTAAGTTTAGAAGGGGAATCCCCTTCCCCTTTGGATTGAGGTACAAATCCTTTTTCTGGGGGTTTCTTCCCTTCTTCTTTTAATGCCATAGGCCAGTGAGAGTCACTGGACCCCTTTTGCACAAAAATTGTCCATAGAGCTCTGACCCCCCGTTCCTTTAAGACTTTCCTAAAAAAGGGCCCTAAATTGTCATTGAAAAAGCACAAGCAGGGTTGCAACAGCTGTGTCAGGGGGATTTTCATCTATAAAGGTTTTCAGTTCAACCCACTCTGCACAATTTCCTTAAACTTTGAAATAGGGACAATGGATTCCCCAAATGGGATAGGGTTCTCAGGGTTAGCCCAAACCCTTCAAAACTTTCTTAATTTCCTCTAATTTCACCCTTTTTACCACAGGGGGGCACTAAACTTTCTTGGGGGCCCCTGGTCACTTATTTCCAGAAACGGGCCCCAAAATATGTAATAATACGAAATATTCCCGGGGTTGCTTGGGTGTTTTCCCCGGAGGCTGGCTGGGAAACAATGGGACGGAGCGGCACATTGAGGCTGGGCCCAGGGCCCTTGGACGGTCTCGGACGAAAAACGGGATGCGGGTTTTTAACGGATGCCGGCAAAAATTTTGCGATAAAAGTAATGTTATGCGGAAAAAAAACGCTATCGATGCCATCGTTATGCGGGGTTCCCCCTGTATATTAAAATACAGTGGGGCCCCGCTAACGATGGCCCTCACTAGCGATTATTTTGCTACCGCTTACTTTAATGCCAAAATTTTTTCCGCGATACCCAAAAAACCCCCACCCATTTTCGTCCGAGAGCGGGCTAATGTGCGCCCTCACCCCGCCCACATGTGCCGCCCCTGCCATTGTTACCCGGCAGCCTCCCCTAACATCCAAGATACACTCGGAAATTTCGTATTATTACAGTGTTTTCGGTGGGGTTTCTGGGAAAAAAAGGACCCTGGGCCCCCAAAAAAGTTCTGTGCCAAACCGTACACCCAAAAAGGGTCGGATACCCCTTAAAGAAAAAGAGATCATTGATAAGTATGAAAGTGGAGTGGATTGCCGACCTAGTCAAGTTTAAAGAAACCCCCAAACAAACCCTCGCTACTATTTTGGGGACCAAAAAGCAAAACAAGGAATGTTCTTTCCAAAGGTTTAAAATGTGTTTTCGAAACAAAGATCGCAAGTGATGGAAGATGTTTAGAGACTTTATTGGTGTGTAAATGAAAAAAAGCTAGCAGGAATAGGTCTCTCAAGCGATCATAGTAAAAAGGGTAGGAAGTTGCATGACGATTTAATTAAAAAAGGCCTGCAATAGTGATGATGTGAGTAATTTTAAAGGGCCCAAAGGTTGGTTTTTAGAGATTTAAGAAGTGTAGTGGCTCCAAGTGTGATAAGGCATGGTGAGGGTGCCATTCGGACCACAAAGCAGCGAAAAATATGTGCAGGAATTAAGGAGTATATAGAAACTAAGGACTGAAACCGAACAAGTGTTTAATTTTTAGAAACGGCCGTTTAGGGGAAAAAATGCCAACAGGACCCACATTTCTCAGGGGGAAAAAAGGGACTCCCAGGCAAAGCCTATGAAAGACAGGCTTACCTTTTCATGTGTGCCAATGTACTGGTATTGCAAAGTAAGTTTAAGTGACACTCTAAAACTCCCAGAGCGTTCAGGCAAAAGAATGTCCTCAAGGATAATTTGTGTGGCTGTGGAGGGCAAACAGTAAGGCATGGGTCATGGGGAAAATTTTTCTATAACGGGTTTAACCCATGCATTTCCCCCCAATGTGAAGATTACCTAACTAAAAAGAAATTAGAACTTAAGTCCCTCCGGTGTTGGGGACAATCCCCCTGGTCATCCTACAGAGTGGCAAGAGCGACTTTATGGGGACTGAAATTCTTAACATCAATTTTTTGCCTCCTAATCCCACTCCTCCCCGCACCCCAGGGCCCAGCGGTTATTCCAACTTCAAGAACTGTACACAAAAGCTCTTTTAAAAGTGCTTTGAATGACCCGAAACTCAACGACTCTAAAGAGATTTTTGGAGGATCACTTTAATATCCTCAATTGTGAAAAAACCTTTATAGGAAAGGGCTTGGGAGGGAGGACCTAAAGGGCCCTTGAACTCTGTTTGGAAGAAACTGGGGCCAGAAGTGTAGACCCAAAAGGGGTTTTTTAAGGGTTTGAGGTTTAACCCCGAGAGGAGTATCCGTTGGGAACCATTGTGGCATTGGGAAAGTCCTTGGGGGGTTTGGGGGTTTTTGGGGAGGATGTGGAAGAGTTTGGTGGAGGGGAAATGAAGAATAAAACCCCTGAAAGAGTGATAGATCAACTTCAAGGCAAGAGGGGCCCGACCTGGGGGAAACGGGCGAGGAGGGGAGAGAGAAATTGAAGAAGTTGCCCACTACAAAGATAAAGGAAATCTTTTGCAAAGTGGCCCCTTTAAGTGCAAAACCCTTTGGATGAAAAAAACACCCTCACACAGCTATTGCAAGCCGTGTGGGACTATTACACTGACAATGTTGTGAAACCCCTTTAGGGAAGTGATAAAGGAACGAGAGGTACAGGCCACTATGGACAGATATCTTGTGCGAAAAAAAGTCCATTTGACTCTGAAGCTGGCCCTAGTTGGCATTAAAAAAAGAAGGGAAGTAACCCCAAAAAAGACTTACTACCTCAAGTCCTAAGGGAAAGGGGGATTCCCCTTCTAAAACAGTAAGAAGATAATGCTCTCCCCTCCTCCCATCCCAATCAATCATCACCAGATCTTCAATAAAAGTAAGTGTCATGTAAGTGTGCATGCCTTTTTCAGTTTGTGTGTTTAAAATTAATATTTCATGTGGTTAAAAAAAAAATTTTTTTTCTACTTTTGGGTGTCTTGCACGGATTAATTTTATTTCCATTATTTTCTTATGGGGAAAATTCATTCACATAACGATTTTTTTCGCATAACAATTACCCCTCTTGCACGGAAATTAAAATCGTTAACCGGGGTCCCACTGTATATATATATATATATATATATATATAAAAATATATATTACACACACAATGTATTATATTTTTTTTTTTTTTTTTTTTAGGGAAGTCGGCCGTTTTCCCACCGAGGCAGGGTGACCCAAAAAAGAAAGAAAATCCCCAAAAAGAAAATAAAATTCATCATCATTCAACACTTTCACCACACTCACACATTATCACTGCTTTTGCAGAGGTGCTCAGAATACCCAACAGTTAGAACATATACGTATGAAGATACACAACATATCCCTCCAAACTGCCATATCCCAAACCCCTCCTTTAAAGTGCAGGCATTGTACTTCCCATTTCCAGGACTCAAGTCCGACTATATGAAAATAACCGGTTTCCCTGAATCCCTTCACAAAAATATTACCCTGCTCACACTCCAACAGATCGTCAGGTCCCAATTTATCATTCGTTCCATTCACTCCTATCTAACACGCTCATGTAGGGCTTGCTGGAAATCCAAGCCCTTGCCCACAAAACCTCTTTTCCCCCCTCTTTCCAACCCTTTCGAGGACGACCCCTACCCTCCTTCCTTCCCCTATAGATTTATATGCTTTCCATGTCATTCAAACTTTGATCCATTCTGTCTAAATGACCAAACCACCTCAACAACCCCTCTTCTGCCCTCTGACTAATGCTTTTATTAACTCCACACCTTCTCCTAATTTCCACACTCCGAATTTTCTGCATAATATTTCACCACACATTGCCCTTAAACAGGACATCTCCACTTCCTCCAACAGTCTCCTCGCTGCTACATTTACCACCCAAGCTTCACACCCATATAAGAGTGTTGGTACTACTATACTTTCATACATTTCCCTTCTTTGCCTCTATAGATAACGTTTTTTTGACTCCACATATACCTCAACGCACCACTCACCTTTTTTCCCTCATCAATTCTATGATTAACCTCATCCTTCATAAATCCATCCGCCGACACGTCAACTCCCAAGTATCTGAAAACATTCCTTCTTCCATACTCCTCCTCCCAATTTGATATCCAATTTTTCTTTATCTAAATCATTTGATTACCCTCATCACCTTACTCTTTCTATGTTCACTTTCAACTTTCTACCTTTACACACATTTCTCAAATCATCCACTAGCCTTTGTAATTTTTCTTTAGAATCTCCCCTAAGCACAGTAAACATCAGCAAAAAGTAACTGTGTCATTTCCCATTTTGATTTTGATTCCTCATAATTTAATCCCCCCCCTCTCCCGAACACCCTAGCATTTACTTTTTTTACAACCCCATCTATAAATATATTAAAAAACCCAGGTACATTCACCCCCTTTCTAAGCCCTACTTTTCCCGGGAATTTTCCCCCTCCTTCTACACCCCCAAACCTGAGCCCCCTACCTCATAAAAGCTCTTTACAGCATTTAGTAACTTCCCCACCTTTCCATATACTTGCAACTCTGCCACATTGCCCCTATCCACTCAAATCCCTTTTTCTAAATCCATAAATGCAATAAAAATTTTCCCTACCTTTATCTAAATACGTTCACATTATGCTTAAATGAAAAACACTTAATCTACACATCCCCCCCCACTCTGAAGCCTCCCTGCTCATCCGCAATCCTCATTCTGTCTTCCCTTAATTCTTTCAATTAAACCCTCCCATATATTTTTTCCTGGTATACTCAGTAAACTTATTCCTCTATAATTTTTACATTCTCTTTTGTCCCATTTCCCTTTATATAAAGGGACTATACATGCTCTCTGCCAACCCCTTTAGTACCTTCCCCCTTTTTCTACATTTTTTAAAATAAAATACCACCATCCAACACTATATCCCCCCCCCTGTTTTTAACATTTCTGTCATGATCCCATCAGTTCCAGCTGCTTTACCCCCAAAAATTTTTCTTATTTTCATTAAAATTTCTTGACAGTGCATCTCCCACTCTATCATCTGCTCTCCTTTTGCACTCTCTCACCACCCTTTAATTTTTTTTTTTACTCTCCATATACTCTGCTCTTCTTATAACATTTTTGCTTTGTAAAAACCTCTCATAAGCTACCTTTTTCTCTTTTACACCCCTTTTACTTCATCATTCCCCCAAATCCCCTCTTTCCTCCCCCAAGGCAGGGGGGCCCCAAAAAAGAAAAATTTTTAACCCATCATTCACTCCATCACGCTTGCCAGAAGGGTGCTTTACACTAAATTTTTTTAAACTGAAAACTTTAACACCCCCTCTTCAAGTGCAGGCACTGTACTTCCCACTCAGGATAAAGCCCCGCCTGCGGGTTTCCCTGAACCCCTTCAAAAATGTTACTTTGTCACCTCCAACATACTCAAGTTTTTAAAAACCATTTGCCCCCATTCACCCCCTATCAAACACGCTCACGCATGCCTGCGGAAGCCCAAGCCCCTCGCACAAAAAACCTCCTTTACCCCCCCTCCAACCTTTCCTAGGCCCCCCCCTACCCCCCCTTTCCCTTTCCCACTACAGACTGATACCCTTGAATCACTCTGTTCGCTCCATTCCTCTACTTTCCGAACCACCTCAACAACCCTTTTTCGCCCCTGGAAACATTAGGGTAATCCCGCACCTCCTCCTAATTTCCCAAAAACAAATTTTCCTGCATTTATTCCACCACACATTGCCCTCTGACAGACATCTCCACTGCCCCACCTTTCCTCGCTGCAAATTCCCCCCATGCTTCACACCCTAAAAGACGTTGGTAAAAAACTATACTCTGATACATTCCCCTCTTTGCCCCCAAGGGACAAAGTTCTTTGTCTCCACACTCCTAAGTGCACCGCTCACCCCTTTTCCCCTATAAATTTCGATTCCCTCATTTTTCAAAGCCCATCCGCTAAAAGCCCCCCAAAATACGAATACATTCACCTCCTCCATACCTCTCCCTCCAATCGATTCTAACTTTCATCCCCTAATCTTTTTGTTATCCCAAAACCCTTTTACTTTTTTCCTGTATTCCTTTTAAATTTTTTTTGCACCCCCTACCAAAAATTCATCCACCAATTCTGCAACTTCTTTTCAAAAACCCCAAAGGGAGCACGGCCCAAAAAGCAAAGAGAACTGTGACAACTCCCATTTATTCGATTTTTTATCTTTTTCCACCTCTTCCAAGACCCTGCATTTATTCTCTTAAAAACCCCATCTATAAAATATTAAACAACCACGGTGACTCTTTTACGGGGGAAAAAAATTTCCCCTTTTCCCACATACTCTAACTTGAGCCCCACTATCCTCGTAAAAACTCTTCCCGCTTTCAGTAACCACCTCCTACACCATACACCTGCAACTTGCCACATTGCCCCCCTATCCCCCCCTGTCATGCCTTTTCCAAATCCCTAAATGCCACAAAGACCTTTTAGCCTTTTCAAATATGTTTACTTATATGTTTCACTGTAAACACCTGGCCACACCCCCCCTACTTTTCCAAAGCCTCCTTGTTCATCTGCTTCCTATTTTTCCGTCTTTCCTTAATTCTTTCAAAAATAACGCTACCATACACTTTAACCCGGTATACTCAACAGACTTTTCCCCCCTTTAATTTTTGCCTCTCTTTGTCCCTTTGCCTTTTTTAAAAAAGGGAAAATGCAGCTCCTGCCAAACCCTTGTCCTTACCCTCTTCCATGCATTTATTAAATAATTGCACCCAACCCTCCAAAAAATATCCCCACCCCTTTTTTAAAATTTCTATCTTTTCCCATCAATCCCCGCTGCCTACCCCCCTTTCATTTTCCCCACTGCCTCAGAACTTTCCCCCACACCACAACTGGGTCTTCCTCACTCCTACAAGATGTTATTCCCCCTTGCCCTATACACGAAATCACAGCTTCCCTATCTTCATCAACATTTAACAATTCCCCAAAAATATTCCCCCTCTTCCCAATACCTCTAATAACTATACCCCTAAAATACATACATACATACATACATATATATATATAAAATATATATATAAAATATATATATATAATTATATATAATATATATATATAATATAATATATATATATATTTTTTAACAGGTAAAGATTTTCCCAAGAATTTCAAACCCTAAAAATGGGCCAGGGAAGGGGTAAAAAGTTTTGCAACTATTCTAGAAAAGGGAGGAATGATTCTTCCGCCACTAAAAACAACCCGGGGAAAAAGGCAGAAGTAGGACGCAGAGGGGGGGGGGGAGGTCACAGAGAGACAAGTAGGAAACAAAGTAAAAGGGGACACATAGTAGGTACGACAGAGAGTAGGTATACAGTAGGGGACGACAGAGAGGTACGACGAGTAGGTACAACAAGTAGGTACGGCAGAGTAGGGACGAAAGAGAGTAGGTAGACAGAGTAGGTACAAGTGTAGGTACGACAGAGTAGGTACGACAGAGTAGGGAAAAAAGAGAGTAGGTACAACAAGAAAGGTACGAAAAGGTAGGTACGGTAGAATTTAAAACAACTGACACTATTTTAAGTTTAACAAAATAATTAATTTTTACACGTCTCGTATCTTAAACCCATAATGCCGATAACATTTTTCGAGGGATATTTGGATCCCGCATAAAGTACACAAGAATTAACTAACTCATTTAGAAGTAACAACTTTTCAAAAAATTTGACCAATTTATGCGAGGTTTTTAAGTTAGGGTTTGGTCCAAAAATTTAACGTTTTAATTATTGTTACTTAAAAAAAAAAATCAATCTGAAACTAATTTTTTGGGGTAAATCCCTTTTTGAGGGGAGTTCGGGGCCCATTCGGCAAGTTCACTTAATAGGCTGGCATATATTTATTTTTATGTTATGGAGTAAGAAAGACATAGTTTTAGTAAACTGCAACCCACAATTTTAAAAGGACCACCTCATGCCGTTGATGATCCATATCAGCTGATTGTGACAGGGGGGAAATCCAGTTGAGTCGTTACCCGATAATGGGCGCCTATAATAGATTGCAGGTTGGTGGGAGGCTGCAAATTTTCTTTTGTCCTGTGAATTTCTGCAACATGTAAACAATTAAGTATCTTTAAAAACCATAAAATGGTATAAAATACCGACAGGTTGTTCGGTAAGACACATACCTGGAGTTTACCTGGAGAGAGTTCCGGGGGTCAACGCCCCCGCGGCCCGGTCTGTGACCAGGCCTCCTGGTGGATCAGCCTGATCAACCAGGCTGTTGCTGCTGGCTGCACGCAAACCAACGTACGAGCCACAGCCCGCTGGTCAGGAACCGACTTTAGGTGCTTGTCCAGTGCCAGCTTGAAGACTGCCAGGGGTCTGCTGGTAATCCCCCTTATGTATGCTGGGAGGCAGTTGAACAGTCTCGGGCCCCTGACACTTATTGTATGGTCTCTTAACGTGCTAGTGACACCCCTGCTTTTCATTGGAGGGATGTTTGCATCGTCTGCCAAGTTCTTTGCTTTCGTAGTGAGTGATTTTCGTGTGCAAGTTCGGTACTAGTCCCTCTAGGATTTTCCAGGTGTAATAATCATGTATCTCTCCCGCCTGCGTTCCAGGGAATACAGTTTTAGGAACCTCAAGCGCTCCCAGTAATTGAGGTGTTTTATCTCCGTTATGCGCGCCGTGGAAAGTTTCTCTGTACATTTTCTAGGTCAGCAATTTCACCTGCCTTGAAAGGTGCTGTTAGTGTGCAGCAATATTCCAGCCTAGATAGAACAAGTGACCTGAAGAGTGTCATCATGGGCTTGCCTCCCTAGTTTTGAAGGTTCTCATTATCCATCCTGTCATTTTTCTAGCAGATGCGATTGATACAATGTTATGGTCCTTGAAGGTGAGATCCTCCGACATGATCGCTCCCAGGTCTTTGACGTTGGTGTTTCGCTCTATTTTGTGCCAGAATTTGTTTTGTACTCTGATGAAGATTTAATTTCCTCGTGTTTACCATATCTGAGTAATTGAAATTTCTCATCGTTGAACTTCATATTGTTTTCTGCAGCCCACTGAAAGATTTGGTTGATGTCCGCCTGGAGCCTTGCAGTGTCTGCAATGGAAGACACTGTCATGCAGATTCGGGTGTCATCTGCAAAGGAAGACACGGTGCTGTGGCTGACATCCTTGTCTATGTCGGATATGAGGATGAGGAACAAGATGGGAGCGAGTACTGTGCTTTGTGGAACAGAGCTTTTCACCGTAGCATGCCTCGGACTTTACTCTGTTGGCGACTACTCTCTGTGTTCTGTTAGTGAGGAAATTATAGATACATCGACGACTTTTCCTGTTATTCCTTTAGCATGCATTTTGTTCGCTATTCGCCATGGTCACACTTGTCGAAGGCTTTTGCAAAGTCTGTATATATTACATCTGCATTCTTTTGTCTTCTAGTGCATCTAGGACCTTGTAGTGATCCAATAGTTGAGACAGACAGGAGCGACCTGTTCTAAACCCATGTTGCCCTGGGTTGTGTAACTGATGGGTTTCTAGATGGGTGGTGATCTTGCTTCTTAGGACCCTTTCAAAGATTTTTATGATATGGGATGTTAGTGCTATCGGTCTGTAGTTCTTTGCTGTTTCTTTACTGCCCCCTTTGTGGAGTGGGGCTATGTCTGTTGTTTTTAGTAACTGTGGGACGACCCCCGTGTCCATGCTCCCTCTCCATAGGATGGAAAAGGCTCGTGATAGGGGCTTCTTGCAGTTCTTGATGAACACGGAGTTCCATGAGTCTGGCCCTGGGGCAGAGTGCATGGGCATGTCATTTATCGCCTGTTCGAAGTCATTTGGCGTCAGGATAACATCGGATAGGCTTGTGTTAACCAAATTTTGTGGCTCATAAAAATTCATTTTGATCTTCGACTCTCAGTCTGGTTAGCCGCTTGTTAAAAACTGTGGCTCGTACGTTGGTTTGCGTGCAGCCAGCAGTAACAGCCTGGTTGATCAGGCTCTGATCCACCAGGAGGCCTGGTCACAGACCGGGCCGCAGGGGCGTTGACCCCCGGAACTCTCTCCAGGTAAACTCCAGGTATTGGGACTTGAGTAGCTCACTCATTTCCTTGCTGTCATCTGTGTAGGACCCATCTTGTTTAAGTAGGGGCCCAATACTGGACGTTGTTTTCGACTTTGATATGGCATAGGAGAAGAAATACTTTGGGTTTCTTTCGGTTTCATTTATGGCTTTTAGTTCTTCCCGCGATTCCTGACTCCTATAAGATTCCTTTAGCTTAAGTTCGATGCTTGCTATTTCTCTGACCAGTGTCTCCCTACGCATTTCAGATATATTGACCTCTTTTAGCCGCTCTTTTATTCTTTTCCGTCGCCTGTAAAGGGAGCGCCTGTCTCTTTCTATTTTACATCTACTCCTCCTTTTTCTTAGAGGAATAAGCCTTGTGCATACATCGAGTGCCACCAAGTTAATCTGTTCTAGGCATAAGTTGGGGTCTGTGTTGCTTAGTATATCTTCCCAGCTTATATCGGTTAGGACTTGGTTTACTTGGTCCCACTTTATGTTTTTGTTATTGAACCATACCCCCGGCCGGGATTGAACCCGCGGTCATAGAGTAGAAATATACCTAGTTGGATGAATCTTATTGTGGCTAGCTGGTCTAGTGGCTAACGCGACGGGCTGGAGTTTTGAGACTCTATGACCGCGGGTTCAATCCCGGCCGGGGTATGGTTTATTTGCAATCGTGTCATTACGATTTCTTAAGTCATTTTGTTATTGAAGTTGAATTTGGTGAATGCAACAGTTAGTATCTTTATTTCGAAACGTTTCGCCTACACAGTAGGCTTCTTCAGTCGGTACAAAAGAAGTTGATAGAAGCAGAAGAGACTTGAAGACGATGTAATCAGTCCATCACCCTTGAAGTTTTGAAGTTTTGTTTCATACTATGGAACAATACTCTTCTCCAGACTGAGGGACTGACCACCTCAAAACTTCAAGGGTGATGGACTGATTACATCGTCTTCAAGTCTCTTCTGCTTCTATCAACTTCTCTGTACACGACTGAAGAAGCCTACTGTGTAGGCGAAACGTTTCGAAATAAAAATACTTAACTGTTGCATGTGTCTTACCTAACAATTAAGATTCTTTAAACCGAAACGTTTCGCTTCATTAGTCGAATACAGAGGTTATGTATATGAGACAGCAGCAGCAGAGAGGTAAACATGATGTGATCAGTCCATCAACTTTGAAGTGGTTAAAGGAGGTCAGTCCCTCAGCCTGGAAATGTGTTCAACTTCAGTCTTGAACAGTGATCGGGGATACGTTTTTCGGTTCTCGCAGTGACTGAACTGCATTTAGATCAATCATGATTTTATGCCTCTACCATGCTGTTCAAAGTCCATGTGTGGGGCAATCTGTGTGAATGTCCCCAAGTGTAATTATTCATGTTTTGTCAGTATGTGCGTATCAAAATGTAACTCCTAATTTCTCGATAATGACGGGGAGAAATTATGGAAGTAGTGAATGCATCAACGGCTCAAATAAGCAGAGACAACGTCTTCCATCAAGTACCACACTCATCTAGTTCCCATCAAAATATTTCTTACATCCCCTTCCTATAAAGATAAAGATTGTACTGATAGCTTTATATCAAATTGTGTGATAACAAATGAGGAACGAGCCAAAGATAGCAGTGAGTAAATACCTATATATATTTCTTAAACCATAACAGCATGTAAGTATATGTACAATTTATATACAACATGTGCACAGCAAGTTTGCATGGAAGAGACACACAGAGAACTGTGGGCGACCAGACTTGGAGTATGTCCACTAATGTTGCTCCACGAATCTTCCAACATCATTTCATAACTTTGGTGGTCCTTGTAATTGGATGGGTTGATCCAAGGTGCTAGCATAACAAGGGGGCCCCTCTTTTTATACTCCTAGCATCTGGTTTGCTGGGCAGAGAGTATGCCTGTATGGGTATGTTACACATATCGAATAAAGTTGTGGAAAATTGCATTTATCTGAATGTAACTAATTATGTACATAACAGTAAATGATAACAGATAATTATTATTTTTCAATTTTACATAGACAAGTAGGAATTTGGGACCCTGGGGAAAAAAAAAGTCCCCCCTTCGATACCACCACCCCAAAACCCACAATTGCTCTGGCCCCTATTAATTAAAAAAATATACAATACCAGGAAAACTGGTAAATATTAAATTTGGGACTGTTTTTAAAAAATTTAATAAAGGGGTTTATATATTCCCGGGAACGCAGGCGGAGAGATACATGATTTATACACCTAAAAAATCCTAGAGGACTATACCGAATTACACACGAAAATCACTCCACGAAAGCAAAAGACTTGCAGACGATACAAACCCCCCCCCAATGAAAAGCAGGGGGACCGCCGGGGAAAACCATACAATAATGCAGGGGCCCAACTGTTCAACTGCCCCCAGCTCATAAGGGGGATTCCAACGCCCCCTGGCAGTCTTCAAGCTGGCCGGGACAAGCACCTAAAGTCGGTTCCTACCAGCCGGGCGGGGCTCGTACATTTTTGCATGCAGCAACATGATTTAAACGGGATCCACCAGGGGGCCTGGTCACGGGCCCGGGCCACGGGGGCTTGCCCCCGAACTCTCTCCGGGTAAACTCCATATACACAAACATAACAATGGAAAATATCTTAAATCCTCACCAATTTTGACTGGAGATTAATGTGTATCATACTCGAAAACCTCACCTAACTAAATCTATGAAATAATCGGCCCAATTAACCCCAAACTAGAGAGCTTATCTGAGGTTCCTGGGCTTTTTTGCCAGTCGTCTGATATCCAAGTTATGAGGAAGCAATCCCAATTTCGCCTCCTATTTGAGATGTCAACAAAATTTTTAACCTCGGGGCACAAAAAATTTCTTCCCATTACCCCAAACTTTGTACAAAATTAAAAAACCAAAGATGGCATCCCCGCCCAAGCGGGGCTTTCCCCGCTTTCTTGACAATATTATTAAATACTTATGGGCCATCTATTTACATATAAATTCTGAATTTCTAAAATATTACGGGTTTTTCCACACTGCGGCCACCCGAGTCTTGCAAAATGATCAAATTGCTCTTTGAAAAGGTAGATTGGGGTTTATATAGAATCTAGCATCCCACAGGGAAACATATTACCAAATTTAATCCCCCTTTTTTTCATTTTTCCACCTTTAGGGATCAAAATTTTCCCTAATAAATTTAAAGGTACTTGTACCCCACCATGCATTACATTTTTGGGGCTTTTAGAACAACAAATTTGTTAAATGATGGTTTTGGGCAGTAAAAAGGGGTTTAGCATAATCCCCCAAATTCAGATTTTGTAACCTCCCCTCTGCACCTAATTACTTGTTTCTAAATACAGCCCCAATTTTCTTTTTATAAAACCCTTTTCAAAATTTTTTTTCCATCTAAATATAATCCATTTCCATGTTTTTGCTCTTTACCCTTTTTATCCATATTCAAGAAGTAAAAACTTAAATGAAATTTTCATCTTTTTAAAATTTAAACCCAAATTTTTTTTTACATTGATTAGTTTGGGAAAGAAGAACCTATTTATTCAATGGCAAAGGAAGGAAAACTTTTGGAGCGGGGGTCAAGTAATTTTTAAAGGACAATATATGCTTTTGTCGGGCCCAATTTAAATTTTTTTACCAACCAACTCGGCCCTTTTAAACCAAAAAACAGCATTTAAAAATTTGCATAAGGAAAAACCCGAACAAAAAAATCAGCTGGATTCTCCCCCCCAAAGGTATTTGAATTAAAGTTAACTTTTGCTGACCCAAACTATTTTACTTCTCTTGATCTGTTTAAATTTTCAGAGACTCTTTTTTGGCGTTCACAATTTTACTGTTTTCCATTATAAACCCCTTTGTAAAAGATACCCTTATCAGACCAAATTCAGGCGCTAATATTTATCTCTGCAACTTATTTCTTATATAATTAGCTTTTTTGAACTACAAAAAGGGCTGTTAATTTCCCAAAATGAGGTAAGGTACTGATTAATTGGGACACTTTACCCTTAGACATAACAAAAAAAATAACACTATTACTTGAAGGAAACAACTGTCCATTCCCAATTTTGAAGCATCAAAAAAAATGGGGAGTACTTTTTTTCCCTTTTGGGTTTGGCCCCGGGGCGGGGGGAATCCAAAATCGGAATTTTCTATAATCCCCCAATTAATTAAAATTCCCACCTGTTAAGAATTCTTTAGGAAGAATTTATCCCAAGCACTTTTAAATTTTCCCATACTTCCTGTTTAATAATTTCCCTTATAAAAGGGGGGTGCACAAAACCCTAGTGGATCAAAACTTTGGGAAAACTTCAGCAAGTAAAACTCTCTTATTTAAATTTTTTGGGCCATACTGTAATTTTTAGGTTTTATCATTAACAAATCTCTCTCAGTACCCAAAATTTAAACCCCAATACTTTACTACATTTTTGGCACTAACTCCAGGAAATCTTTACTATTTTGTCCTTTAATTTGGACGATTTACATTCCTTTCCCTCAGGGATATTTGCACTTTCATTTTTTTTTTACCTCCCCATAAGTCTTTAACATTCCTCTTCATTTTGACGTCACACCCAGGAAATTGTCCACAAAAAATTGTTTGCCTTTTACTTTTTTCCAATGGACTTTCCAACTTTTAAAAGGTGTGCATTTTTCGTCACTTGAAGTAAAAAAGGCGGGATGCAGCACCAAATAAAAGGCTCCTAAGCGAAAGGTTTTCAGAAGGCTAAGGGGTCATAGGTTCTAGGCCTAAGAAGGGGACAACCCCGGTCAGCCTTTTGTAAACCATCTAGGAAAGCTTTACTTATTCGCCGTAAAGGCAAAATGTTTCACTCTAAAATTTAAAATAAGGTATCCCTAATTTTTTTCCGAACACGGACCTTCATCAAACGTCATTTAAACTAGGTACATTCTTTTTACTCCTGCACTACAATTAAACACAACCCTCAAAGGAGGGGTCTCGAATCCTTCTTAACTCCGTGATGTGCAAATATGACCATAAATTTATTGCTCAGAAGGTACCCTCTTCGTAAATTTATTAATTAATGCTCAGAAATTATATTTTACGGGCAGTTAAAAAATTCTGGTGTTTTACCAGTTTGCGGAGCAGCCTTTAACGTCCATACCTTTCGAAATTTAATGGGCAATTTGGTTGGTTCTCTCCCGGAAGTCGTACCCAGCATTGTCCATATTAAAATTTTTACATTCTCGGGTACTGTTCCTGAGTAAAGGAACGTTGGGCTTTCTTCATTTACATTTATTCCAATGCTGTCAATTCCCACAATTTTTCACTGGCTCAACACCATCCTCTATGGAAGAATTATACTGGGGCCGACTTCATGAGTAAAAACAAAGTTATGGATTTGTAGTTTCCCTAGTCATAATTATTATTTCGAGGAATCCACCATAATTTTCATGGCCTCCTGCAGTCTTTAAAAGGGTGACACCACATTTTTTTACCAAATCCTTTACAAAGGAGGCATAATTCCTACCTATCAAAAAAATTTATTTGGGCCCACAGAATCATCACTTACCCCCAGAAGGGCTAAATTTTCATTTTTGGGGAAATTTTCTGTCTTTACTAAGCCCACTGTAATATTTTCTCTGGGGAAATCTATCTCAATTACTGCATTTAAACGTTTTTTCTCATTGCCCAACCTGCAGTTAAATAAAAAGTGTCATACAATTAAGGGCCCTTTAAAACCAGAAAAAGCAGTAATTTTTAAATTTTTGGGGGTCTCCATTTACTTCAACCATCAAGAATTTACGTTTTTTAAAGTACGCTGGATCCCTGTCCCAAAAATGATTTCATTTTTTTTTTTTTGCCCTTTTTAAACAATTTTTACCCGAACACAGGCAAGGTATTCAACAAAATCATCATTATTAACATTTTAGACAATTTTTACATTAGCTACTGTTTTAGTCAGGATTGTCAAAATTACATTTTTATCAACATTTTAACATATAGGGCCCTTTCACAACTTAAAAGGTGTTTCCTTTGTGACATTGATAAAAAAGTTAAATTTGGCATAAAAATCCTTTACTTGTGATTACCCAAACACGTGAAATTTCAAGTTCCTCCAATCTTTCAACTTTATCATTCCATGAATTGTATGCATTGCAATTTTTTAGATGAAGATATCTTGCAGAAAAGACAATCTCTCTTTTCTTGCTGGTTCTTATTAACTGGGCTACTCTTAGGAGGGGCTTTTTCTTCTTTTTATGGTGGAGAAACATTATTTCTGTTCCGTACTTGTATGCACCTATGCAACTTTTTTAGGAAACGAATTTGATTTTTACTATTGGGATAATTTCTCCCTTTGTGAAATTGCAATACCCCCAGATTATTTGTTCATCTTTAAAATGGTTAGTTGCTGGTCCAACTGCACAATTAATTTTTGTAGATCTATCTTATTTCCTCCAGACCAAATAACCTTGGATATTTGTTTTTAGAGCCTTCAATGTTTTTACAGCTTAAAAATTCTGTACTATGGCACTCAATAACCATCGATTCCTTCAATTTATTTTTTTATAAAAGTTTTGAAAGGGGCTCCCAGTTTAACTCTAAACTGTGTAAAACCCTTTTTAATGTATCTGGAGATTTTAAAAAAACAAGAATTCACTAGATCCCAACCTACTTTTTTTCTATATTATATAAGTGACCCTTTAAAAAAAATCAACTGCTCCCTTTTAAGAGTATCTACATTGGGAAAGGGTTGTATCGTATTGAATCTCCCTTACCTCCCTTTTAGATAAAATAATTATTACACAGCCCAGGTCACTCCTATCATGAAAAATCCTTTAAAAATTTACCAAAAACCCCCCCAATTTTTTCCAGGGTTAAACAAGGGAAACATATTCTGGGGGTTTTTTTTTTTTTGGAGCAAAGATTAACTGCCTGGTTTTCACATTTTAATTTTTCAAAGGCCCGACTTTTACAAAAAGGATCTTTTCCTCTAAATTTATAATACTGATTTTCTTCGTTCACTACACTTTACAACAAAACTCCTTCAATTTGTTGTAATAAATTTTTCAGAATCTACCCATTACCTAAAGCACTAAAACAATTTTAAATCACAGTATTCCAGTTTCTTGATTATTAATTCCAGAACTTATTTTAAAGCCTTTTTTACTTAACTTTCCTAGCCGTCTGAGCTTTTTTTTTTCTATATTCCATTGCTTGTCTTTTTACATCAATTTCCTCATTTTTTTAGCCATATGCAATGTAAAAATTCAACCCAAACAATAACACTGACACAACCTACCTTTTAATAAAAACCCAGCTACTTTACTCACAATACAGAAAAAAAATTTTAAAAAAATTTTAAAAGTAATTAATACAACTTGGGGCATCAAAATTAATATAAAAAATTAATAAATCCTTGCCAGAATTTGCATGCAAAAAATTATACACAATATAACTTTGACACACTTTTCTTATTAAAATTCTCAACACTATTAAATCTTTCCAAATTTCTTACTTAATATAAATTAATATCAATTAAACTTCCTTTCAAAATTAATATTTTGGAAAATTTAAATTTCCCCACAATTATTAAATTTGTGAACTTAAAATCCAAATTAAAGTTTTAACATATAAATTATTAAGTAATTTAAAAATTTTGCTTCACTAATTTTGCATCCGTTTTCGAAGGCCAATGGGGAAATTAAAAGGGAAAATTGCATTTATCGAATGAACTAATTATGTACATAACAGTAAATGAAACAAAGATAATTTTTTATTTATCAATGTTCATAGAAAGTAGGAAAATTTGGGGAAACCTAAGCAAAAATGTCCCCCCTTTGATACCTACCACTTTTCATATCCTAAGTTGCTCTGGGCCCATTAATTAAGTGAAATAACAACAAGGAATACTGGGAAAAAATATAAATTGTGGGCTGTATTTTAAAAAAAAAAAATGGTTAATATTCACAATTAAAACAGAAGGAAAAATATCTTAATATCACTCACCCAATTTGCTGGAGATTAATTGTATCATACTCAAAACCCACTCAACTAAATCTATAAAAAATAATGCGGGCCAGAATTACAACAAATTTGAGAGCTTTTTGGGGTTCCCCTGGAGCTGTATTGTCCAGTCTCTGATATCTCAAGTTATCGGGAATGCACTCCACCAATTTCCCCCTATTTGGAGGTTCAAAAAATTTTTTAAAACCTCTAGGCATGAACAATTTTTCCATACCCCACGTTTGTAAAAAATTAAAAAACCAAGATGGCGAGCCCCCTCCCAGACGCGGGCTTTCCCTTTCATGACAAATATTATTAAATACAGTTTAGGCCGTTTTTTACACAAAAATACTGTTTCGGGAAAATATTACATATTTTCCAAAAAAAGTTTTGGGAAAATTGCATTTATCTGAATGTAACAAATTTTGTACATAACAGTAAAATTAAAAAAGATAATTATTATTTATCAATGTTACATAACAAGTGGGGAATTTGGCACCTAGGTCGAAAAAAAATGTCCCCTTCGATACCTCCCACTGTCATAACCACAATTGCTCTGACCTTTAAATTTAAAAATGAAATATACATACCCCTCTCCAGGAAAACCCCGGAAAACGGTAATATATAAATTTGGGACTGTATTTAAAAATAAAAAGGGTTAGATATACACAATTAATAACAGAAGGAAAATATATAAAAATTTCACTCACCAATTACTGGATATTAATTTGTAATACTCAGAAAAACCCACAAAACTAAATTTATGAAAACACGGCCCAGAATTTACTAAATCTAGAGAGAAATCTGAGGTTCCTGGCGTCTTGTCTCTCGATATCTTAAGTTTGAGGAATGCATTCCAACAATTTCCCTCCATTTGAGAGTGTCAGCCCAATTTTAACCTCTAGAGCATGAACACCCTTCCCATTACACTAACGTTGTACCAAATTTTAAAAACCAAGATGGCGGTCTCCTCGTGCAGACGCGGGCTTTCCCTTTTTATACATAAATATTTTTAAATACAGTAGGGCCCATCTTTTACATATAAATACGAATTCTGGAAAAAAATTACGTATGTTTTTTCCCAAAAAAGTATAACTACTTTAACCCACAACACTCATGTACCTCTTTCGCGTACAAGTATGTCCTTTTCAAAAGGCTTTAAAATAAATTTAATGTTGACCTAGCATAATTTCCGATCTGTCTATTTTCAAAAAATGTGCTTAGCTTAATTATCACTCCCGGGAAATAAAAGAACAAGGAGAGTTTCAAGACACCTACTGATTTATGCTAAACGGATACATCGTACAAAACCAGCCCTCACATTTTAGTATTTGTGAATCTTTTTTTAAATTACCCGATCCTCGTTTTAGTGACTGTGTACCGACTTTTTTATTTTTTCACCATCTACAAAAATTCACTGTCAATCAAGTGTTTTTTTTTTTCAGTGTCGGGTTTTGTAGAATCAATTTTGTAAACCCCCAAGTTGGGGAAAGACCCGAGTTTCGTGAAAAAAAATCGGAGTGATAATAACTAGTTTCACGGGAAATTGTCGGGGTGGTTAAAGGGGTTGTGATGTCTGTGTACCCTTACTAGTGTCATCCGTTTGACAACCTTTTTTCCGATCCTGGATTCTTATATTTAATCCCTCTAGGATTCATTTCAAACCCCGCAAGGTATGAAGAAGTGTTTGCTGGTTTACTCCAAAAAATGAGTCAGGTCATCCCCGCAGAACGAGAGGAAAAAATATGTGGAGAGACGAGTCCCACATGGGGGGTTAACACTAGAATCAAGGAACTAGGAAAGAAGATTTTTAAAAGGGGACTTAAACATTAGAAACAAGGGGCACATGGGGGAGTCCTACTTTGGGGCTTAAACACAAAACAAAGGCAAACCTCATTCTTCCCATGTACCTAGCCTCCGGCTCTGATCTTCCTACACCTCACTATATAATCTACATTTTACTTTCTTGTTTGGGGGAGGCCCCGGGGGGGGGAAAAAACCTTTACAAAAAAAAGCCTAACCCCCATATGTGTCAGTAATTTTTTTTATTTTTTTAATTTTTTTTTATTATTAAATTTTTATTATTATTATTATTATTATTATTGTAATTATTATTTTTATTAGTTGATGTGATGCTAAACGGGGTACTTTGGGAAAAATAAACTGTAGGAGTCATACAAACTTTAGGAAAAAGGAAAGAATCAGATTTGATCCAAGAAATAGGGTTTAGCTCCAATTTCCCAAATCAAAAACCCTTCAGGAAGATTGGCGCATTACCCCCACCCTCCCTCTTGAAGTTTTCATAGTTGGTAATAAAGACAGAAGCGTTTTCGGCTCACAATGGAAAGAACGGGGCTCGATCCCGGAACACTACACCTGATGCCCCCAGTTCACCTAGTAGTAAGTAGGCACCTGTGTATTGGTCTCCATACACCTGCTGCCCCCATTCACCTAGCGGTAAGTAGGTGCTTGGGTGTTATTCACCTAGCAGTAAGTAGGCATCTAGGTGTTGGTATCCATTAGGGTTGCATTCTGGGGTAGAGGATAAAGGGTACCAGTAGAAACAACCCACAAAGACTGGTTAACCCTCCTGGTTAACCTGGACTGTCAATACTCCTTGCTTATCAACACTTCAGGTTATCCCGGGTTACTGACACTCTTATAATCATAATAATGGGTTACCAACACAATGAGTTAATCTGGGCTACCAACTCTCTACCTGGAGTATGCCTGGAGGGTGTTCCAGGGGTCAACGCCCCCGTGGCCCATTCCTTCACTAGGCCTCGTGGTGGATCAGGGACTGATCAACCAGGCCTTTACTGCTGACTGCACGTAGTCTAATGTACGAACCTTTTTCTATCGTAGGGAGTGATTTCTGTGTGCAGATTTGGGACCGTTCCTCTAGGATTTTCCAGGTATATATTATGATGTAGCTCTCTCGCCTGCACTCCAGTGAATACAGATTATTCTGAGATATCAACGCTCCGGGTTATCCCGGGTTACTAAGCCTCCGGATTAACAATCTCAATAAAATTCTTATTCTATAAAAAAAATAATAAAAAATTTCATTGGGTTAGTAAACTATGGTTTTAATTCTTGGTTTTATTGTAACTTTACTACTGCAGAAATTAACATTAACATCACATTATTGAAATATTATTAACAAATACAAATTAATTAAACAGTTATTATTTGTTATTATTATTATTATTATTATTATTATTATTATTATTATTCGAATTATTATTGAGTCTAAGCCTGTAGGTGTATACGTAATCGAATAATAGGTAGGTAACCAGTTTTATCGAGACAGGGAGGTAGTTGCCAGTTCCTGGGATAAGCTCTTCGCCAGCTTTCTAAACTACCTTGATGCTGATGAATTGCTCTTGTAGTCTACTCAAGGAACCTGGGATCATTGTAATCATTAATAGTTGATTTACCTCTGATTCCCGACCGTGCACTGTATGACCCGATGGATTTAACAAAAAAATAATAGTAATAATAATAATAATAATAATAATAATAATAATAATAATAATAATAATAACAAAAGTAATAACAATAATAATAACAATAATAACAATAGCAATGATTGATGAAAGAAGCCTTCATTTGTGTACTCACCTATTTTTGGTTGCAGGGGTCGAGTCATAGCTCCTGGCCCCGCCTCTTCGCTGTGTGCGTGTGTGTGTATGTGTGTGTGTGTTTGTATGTGTGTGTGTGTGTACTCACCTATTTGTGCTCACCTATTTGTGGTTGCAGGGGTCGAGTCTTAGCTCCTGGCCCCGCCTCTTCACCGGTTGCTACTGGGCCCTCTCTCTCCCCGCTCCATGAGCTTTATCAAACCTCGTCTTAAAACTGTGTATGGTTCCTGCCTCCACTACGTCATTTTCTAGGCTATTCCACTGCCTTACAACTCTATGACTGAAGAAATACTTCCTACTATCTCTCTGACTCATTTGTGTCTTCAACTTCCAATTGTGGCCTCTTGTTTCTGTGTCCCCTCCCTGGAACATCCTGTCTTTGTCCACCTTGTCTATTCCACGCAGTATTTTATATGTCGTTATCATGTCTCCCCGGACCCTCCTGTCCTCCAGTGTCGTCAGGCCGATTTCCCTTAATCTTTCTTCATAGGACATTTCCCTTAGCTCTGGAACTAACCTTGTCGCAAACCTTTGTACTTTCTCTAGTTTCTTGACGTGCTTTATCAAGTGTGTGTGTGTGTGTGTGTGTGTGTGTGTGTGTGTGTGTGTGTGGTGTGTGTGTGTGTGTGTGTGTGTGTGTGTGTGTGTGTGTGTGTGCGCGCGCGCATAATACTGGGAATCCTTGGAGAGCAGTATAATACTACTAAAGCCGGAATCATGGTCAGAAGGCCTTATTTCTACCGCAGAGCATGTCAGTTTCCATCATGGGAGGGCTAGTTTGCCCATCCCCGTGCCACTGCCGAGCATGTTAGTTCCCATTATGGCGAGTGCTCGTTCGTCTACCTCCACACCAATCTGTCACTCAGAAAGGATAAAAGATAAATAAGATGTCGCCACACTGAGAATTTAAGAAATTTATTTAACTCACAGTGTGAAGTAATGGGTGGTGCACGAGACTACAGAGGTGCCCGTGAGAATTACCTTTGTGGTAGCGGTATGCTGTATCTCCTTCTCTTCCTTGGTGATAGTCTTCGTTGTAGTGGGGTTCACCTGTATGCTTTCACAGGTTTGAACCTTGTTCTCCTGGGTTATTTGTGCCGCCGTCCTCCAGGGGTGGGGGGGGGGGGGGGGGGGGGGGGGGGGGGGGGGCGCTCACGGTCATACCCATCCTGTTGAATACAATAATATATCATGTTGAATACAATAATATATGTAGAATACAATAATATATGTTGAATACAATAATTCACGATGTAGGCATAACTCTATATGTCTTTAATTTCACAGTAACGTGAATTACGGATCACTAATGCTACGTGATGCGGTGCAGAGCACATTGTCCTCCTGGTAGATATTTGGGCTCCCCCCCCCCCTAGTATGGTGGTATATAATGGGATTAAGAATGGTGGTATAAATGATATACATGGGAATCAGTTTTAGCAAACTTGCACACTATAGTGAATGAACTGTTTAACCAGCGCTTAAACACTGCCAACATCACGGTCTTGGAATTTGCTTATTTATTTATTTATTTATTTATTTTATTATCGAACATGAAGCAGAAAAGTACAAAAGAAATACAATAAGTGCAGCAGCGCCAAGCCCATTGTATGCAGAGCATTATGGGCAGGGCTTAAAATTATCTTAAGATTACTAAGCATTCCTAAAACAGATACAAATAAGCTCTAGTGAGTATTACAAAGACAGGGCATATGGTTGCATGCATTGATGTACATTCAGTAGAATGGAGTATTCTGTTAGGTAATGTAATTAAAAAATAACAAAGTTTGATTGGTTCTCCAGCGTGAGTTGCCTTGTCACGCCGCGAACGTTCTTCCGCAGCGGCCTTCTTGATCGCCTTCCTAACGTATTATAATCCCTTCGTCTGCCCCTCCCTCCATAGCCTTCTGACCAATATACCAATTTTCAATGCCAATTTGGCAAGGTTGTGGTTGCAGGGGTATCAGACTCAGCTCCTGCCGCCCCCGCCTCGTCACCGAACGCTACTAAGTCCTCTCTCCCTCCCTTCTCCCCTAATCTTAATCATACGACTAGAAATTTCAATTATCCTCAGATAGGTAAACATGAGGAAATTAAATCTTCATGAAGTAGCAAAACAAATTCTGGCCACAAAATAGAGCGAGAAACATCCAACGTCAAAGCCTGGGAGTGATCATGACGGAGGATCCACCACCTTCAATGGGACCATAACTTGTATCAATGCGCATCTGCTTAGAAAAAATGAAAGGATGGATAATGAGAACCTTCCAAAACTAGGGAGGCCAAGCCCATGATGACACTCTTCAGGTCACTTGTTCTATCTAGGCTGCGTATTGCTGCACCGGCACATCTAACCCGCCCCCCCCACCTTTTCAAGGCAGGTGAAATTGCCTCGACCTAGAAAATGTACAGAGAACCTTCACGGGCGCGCATAAACGGAGATAAAACACCTCAAATTACTGGGAGCGCTTTAGTTCCTCAAACCTGTATTCCCTGGAACGCAGAGGGAGAGATACATGATTATATACACCTATGAAAATCCTAGAGGGACTAGTACCGAACTTGCAACACGAAAATCACTCCACTACGAAAGCAAAAGACTTGGCAGACGACGCACCATCCCCCCAATGAAAAGCAAAAAAAAAAGGGGTGTCACTAGCACATAAGAGGACCATACAAAGTGTCAGGGGCCTCGAGAACTGTTCACTGACCTCCCAGCACTACATAAGGGGAAATACCACAACCCCTGGCAGTCCCTCAAGCTGCACTGACCAGCACCTAAAGTCAGTTCCAAGACACCAGCCGGGCTGTGGCTCGTACGTTGGATTGCGTGCAGCCAGCAGCAACAGCCTGGTTGATCAGCCTGATCCACCATGAGTGCCTGGTCACAGACCGGGCCGCGGGGGCGTTGACCCCCGGAAAACTCTCTCTCAGGAAACTACCAGGTATGCATGTTCCTGCCTCCACTACATCACTCGCCAGACTAATTCCACTTCCTGACAACTTTCTAGACTGAAGAAATGCTTCCTAACAACCCTTTTTGATCTCTGAATCTTCATCTTCTCCCCAAGAGTGACCCTTTGTTTCTGTGTCCCCATCTCTGGAACATCCTGTCTGTTCCACCTTGTCTATTCCAGCAGCATTTTTTGTATGTCGTTGTCATGTCTTCCCTAATCACCCTCCTGTCCTCCAGTGTCGTCAGGCCGCTTTCCTTATCCTTTCTTGGTGTGTGGTTTGTGTTTTATTGGAATATGAAAGTATTATATTCGCAATAAATATATTAAAATTATAATACTGTGAAACAACGAGTTTTGACCTATGTTACTTTGCTAAAGCATATTAATTTTTAATTTAGTAAGTTTCTTCTCGCAGATGTATTTTTCCAAGAAAGTACTATTTAGGGTCGAGACCAATGTGCAACATCCGGATATCTTTATTGTAAACGTTCGCCATCCAGTGGTTATCAATACAGATTCAGGACAAATTTAGAAGACAGTAGAACTATATACAAAAGATGAGGTAATCCAGTCCCTCAACCTTGGAGTTAGTGTTCACAGCTCCAGATTCTCCACCACCACGATGCTGTGAACACTAACTCCAAGGCTGAGGGACCTGATTACCTCATCTTCTTTGTATACAGTTCTACTGGTCTTCTCTAATTTGTCCTAGAATCTGTATTGATAAAGCCACTGGATGCGAAACGCTCTACATAAAGATATCCAGATGCGCACATGTGTCTAAACTTTCATATTGTCGGTATATTTTATTTTATACCTTTCCCTGGCACAACTATTTTGGTCACAGATGCATATAAATACCAGTATAATACATGTGTAAATGGACTAGGATAACACCCACATAACAGGTATTAATAGGTAAATATTTACATCAAGTTTAAAATGACAATAGAGCAGTGATTGCGTCGGTCTGAATACCTCTGTAAATAAATAACTTACTTGAGCCAAGATACTTCAGAGTTTATACCTCACTCGATGGATTGTAGTGTCCACAACTGACCTCCACATGAGCCGCCTCGATTAGGTTTTATACTTTATCTCATACATCCATGACGTCCACTTCCTTGCTGACGTTTTATATACTATATATCCGTTTTTTCAACATTTAAAGTATGATAAAAAAATAATCATCTTTTTGTTTTTTTAACATTTGAAAATGTGTAAAAAAAACTTGATCTACTTTTTTTGTTATATTTGAAAATATGTAAAAAAACGAAGATCAACTTTTATAGGACTATTACACATGTGGACCAGTAAGATTCTGCTTGGACTGTTTTAACGGGTTTAAAACTGTTACTTTCCAGGTATTCCTATCGCAAAAGTAAACAAGTCATTCAATTATGGCTAAAAATATATCCTAGACTCCTCTGAAAACATATGTTTTGAACTCCTTCTTCTAGTTGTATGAACAATTGGTTTGATTGTTGTTTGCACTTGTAGTGTTCGACGGTAGCAGGGTACACTTCTACCTCGGGCTTATCTCTCAGGTCTCATAACACTTAATGAGATAAATACAACCCCGAGAAACTGACTAAATCCCCCATGTGATTGACACATAAACCATAACCCCCGGCCGGGATTGAACCCGAGGTCATAGGTCTCAAAACTCCACCCGTCGCGTATAGCCACTAGAACCAGCTAGTCACTATAAAGATTCATCCAACTAGGAAATTTCTACACCATAGAAAGTTAGCAGCAGGCACCCTCTTTGACCACAAATGCAAGTTTTTTAACAGACGAATCCTCACTAGCGTGCCGTGACGAACCTAGCTCAAGTCCCTTCACTGCCGTCAACATTGACTCAAGAATCGTAATGACAACGATTGCCAAACAAACCATGGTTTGTTTATGCAATCGTGTCCATTACGATTTCTATGAGTCGAGTTACACATGTGTCTATCTTTATTTATCGCTAAAACAATTTTATATTATTGTTACTTAAAAAAAAAAATTAATCTGGTAACTAACTTTGGGGATAAAATAATCAATTTTCTAAGTGTCTATGTAGGGAGGTATTGGAAATGAATAGGAGATAAGTGGGGAATATGGAGTAAGAAGGGATTATGGTAGGCAGGGGAGAGCAGGCGAGTCGTGGTAGAGGAGATAGATTAGCGGAGGATAGGTAATGACTGGTCAGTGGTGACCACCACGATACACTCTCATAAAACTCGACACTACTCAACTAGACATATTCCCTCGCCCACACTTCACTCATATATAATTCAAATAAAAAAAGAAATAGGATAATAGCAAATAACGGGGACAGTGAATATTACTATTACTACACAAACACAGTTTAATTATTAATTCTTTTACAATAATATATTTGGGAACAGGAGAACATTATTGTGGTTTAGATAAATGGATGGTATGTATACAAGCAGTGAGACAGGTACACAATCATCTTGACGAGAATGAAGATAACTTACAATAAGTACATGAGACAGTTTCCAACTACAGAACTAAGCCACAGTCCCACGACCTACAAACAGCACGAGTACTGTCTCCCAAGCCAGTACCTGCCCAATATACCTCCAACCAGTCTCCCACCAGAGACTTTCAGAGCAGGCCTTCTCCCGAGCCCTGCTCCCAGAGCACTACCGCTCGAAGTCCTCTGCTCAGGCGCATCAGCACCCCAGCAGAAGCAGCTCCGCGCGAAATCTCTGCACAGTAGCTCTGCACCCCAGTCCAAGCTCGCTCGAATCCCCTGATCATGCTTCTTACCTTGGGCTTTTATGGTGGTCCCATCACCCTCCACAACCACGTGTACAACTGAGACGCCCTTGTTCAGACGCCGTCAAGAACCCAAAAACCACAGACGTGGGCGTGGCTACAGACGTATGCCAAGGATCAAGGCAAGGTGTGACATAAATTGGTTAAAATTAGTCTCCCCAGAGACCTCTACAAGCCAGCTGAAACTACATCACAAAGGGATTTTCGGCCTATTCGGCAAGTTTATCATAATAGCCATTGCATATATTTTATTTATATGTTATTGAGTATTGAAAGACACAGTTGAATTAACTGCCACTAACATAAGTTCGCTGGTTTAAGACCTACCTCATACCAGCTGATGAGTCTCATACCAGCTGATAGTTTCATACCAGTTGATGAGACTCATATACAGCAGATATCTCATACGCAACTGATGATCTCCATACCAGCTGAAGAGTTGCATACCAGCTGATGATCTCATATACCATCTGACTGAGTCTCATACCCAACAGATGTTCTCAACCACTTGGAAAATACTGTATATATTTTCCAGAAATACATAGTTTTATATGTAACTAGATGCCATACTGATTTAAAATTTACTGTGTAATCGAAAATGGGAAGCTGCGCCGCCGCAGGACTCGCCATCTTGTTTTGAATTTTGTACAAACGATGGTGTAATGGGAAAATCTTCGTGGCTCTAGAGGTTAAATTGTGTTGACACCTCTCACACAGGAAGGAGCGAAATTGTGGAATGTGCATTCCTGCATACTTGAGATATCAGAGACGACTGAAAAGACAGCTCCAGGACAAATCAAGATAAGCTCTTCTCTAGATTGTGTGTGTAATTCTGGCCAGCATTATTTCATGATTTATTTAGAGTGGGTTTTCTGAGTATGATACACATTAATCTCCGGTCCAAAGTTGGTGAGTGCATATTAAAGATAAAATTTCCATCGTTATGTAATTGTGTATATATATATTACCATTTATATTTTTAATAACAGTCCACAAATTTATTAATTTACCAGTATTCCGTTCTGTATGTATATGTCAATAATTAATAGGTCCAGAGCAACTTGTGGTTATGACAGTGAGTATCGAAGTGGCGGACATTTTTTTTGCGACCTAGGAGTGTTCCCAAATTTCCTACTTGTCTTATGTAACATTGAAGAAATAGATTAATTATCTTTGTTATCATTTACCTGCTATGTACATAAATAGTTACATCAGTATAAATGAAAAATTTTCCACATTAATTTGCCCGATTGTCCTTCTTGAACCGGTGGTAATTTGTGAAGGTTTATTAATTAGTTTAATTTCTTAATAATTACTGTGAATAACAGAAGGAGGTGGATGTTAAGTTCACCAATTAACTTAATGTGTAGTCGATTATAATATACAATATTAATATTTGATAAGCTAAGCTCCAGTCTGGCTAAGTTTAATATTAGATTTGTATAATACTAATTTGATAAGACAATTCTGGCCAAGAATTATATCTGATATGGAGGTAATTGATAAGACAAAGTGTAGATAAAGGAAATATTGTGATAAAATAATTTTGCTATGACCAAATTCTGGCAAGATTTATTAATTTGTATAATATTAATTTTGATGAGCCAAGTTTGTATTAATGTACAATGTATTAATGTACAATGTATTAAGGTAAATAAATAAATAAAAAATATTACAATCATGCACATGGCGTGTTAATTGCTGAGTCCTCAAGTTAGCTGGATTTTATTCCAAAGGTAAGTTGTACCTATTTACCTTAATAAAAAGGCAAATTAAGTACATATCATGTTATTACAAGATTGAATTATAATACATATGCCTTATTGTCTTAAAATGAGGAAATAAAATATAGAAGGACAAACATATGGAATATAGAGTAAAAGAAGGCATCAATACAGGCCTAGAAAATTTCATGTTACCAAGACATATAATAAGTGCTAGGAATTAAATAATCAAGAACTTGAATACTGATGATTTACAATTGTATTTAGAGATGCTTTAGAGAGAATAATATGATCACTACAAATTATATTACAACAAATATGAAGGATTTTATTAGGTAAACGTTATAAGAGACTGAAATAGATCTCATGATTCATCAGCATTAAGAAATTAAAAGGAAAAGATTCTTTCTTGTAAAAGTCAGTGCCTGAATAATTTAAAATGTGTAACCAGGCATTAATCAGTCTCTCCAACAAATAATATGTCTTTGCCAAAAACTCCCAGAACTATGTTTACCTTGTATTTAATTCGGTGAAAAATCGGGAGGAATTTTGGTAGTATTTTAAAGCACTGTGCATGAAGACAGGTAGTGACCTAGCCAGTGTAACTAAATTATTTTAAACCTCAAAGGACAGGTAAGAGGAGATGCAATCACAAACTGATACAAGCCCTTCTCCCAACGTTATAGACTTCTTACAAGGAACCAGTTGACTGATGAAGTTCACTTTATTAAGTTCTTACGGTAATATAGAACAAAGTAGGTTCTGGATTCTAGTGAAAATCATTGTCAATTAAAAATCTCCAGATCACACACTTACAAAGGTTTCAACAGATTAGAGTTTAAACAGAGACACTCTCAAAACTTTAAAGTAAATAAATATAATCTGAAGGATCAACTAGTTATTGCGTGCAGATACAGAAAAAATTAAGCTGTAAAACACATGATGACTCCCAAACAAATAACACTAGGGTTATTTTGGGGTCTGGAGGAAATAAGACTAGGTCTACAAGAATTAATTGTGCAGTTGCAAACCAGCCAACTAACTCATTAATAAAGATGCAACACAAAATAACTCTGAGGTAACTGTCAAGTTTCACAAAGGACAAATATTACCACTGGTAATAATCAAAATTCATTTCCTAAAAAGAGTTGCATAGGTGCATATCAATAAGCAAGAATCGAGAAATAATGTTTCTCAACACGGTAAGAAAGAATAAGTACCCTCTAAGAGTAGCCCAAGTTAATAAGAAACCAGTCAGAGAAAAAGAGAGATTGTCTCTTTTCTGCAAGGGTAACAACCATTTTTCTAAGAATGCAATGCATACAATTCAAGGAATGATAAAGTTAGAAAGAATTGGAGGAACATGACAGAATTTATCCACGTGGTTTGGGTAATCAAATTAAAAGGATGTTTATACCAAATTAAACTTTTCTGTTATCAATGTCAACAAAGGAATGACACCATATAGTCATGTGTAAAGGTCTATATGATAATGTTGATATAATGATAATGTGAAAATCCTGACACAACAGTATCTAATGAGTAAAAATTGCTGCTAATTTTAATGAATTATGTTTTTGTTGAAGTAGGCCTTGTCCTTGTTACCGGTAAAATTAATGTATAAAAGGCATAAATTAAAAAAAAGATTGTAAATTCATATTGGACCAGGATCCCAGCGTACTTTCATAAAACGTAAATGTCCTTCATGGTATGAAAGTACAGAAGGAGATCCAAACTTAAAATTATCTGCTTTTCTCGCGATAAAAGGGCTCAATTGTAAGACTCCTGTTTTATATAACTGTCAAGGCTGGGCAATGAAAAAAACGTGTATAATGCAGTAATTGTAGATAGACTTCCAGAAGAAAAAATCAACATAGGGCTTAGTAAAGCTACAGAAAGACTTTCACATAAATGTAAATTTACACCTTTTGGGGTACGTGAAGATTCTGTAGGCCCAATGAAATCATTTGAAAGGTAAGTGACTATATCCTGCCTTTGTAAAAGGGTATGGTAAAGAAATTGGTGTCACCCTTTTGAAGACTGCAGGCGGGCCATGTAATGAATGGTAGGAATTCCTCGTAATAATAATTCATGACTAAGGGAAACTAAAATACCATAACTGTGTGTCATACCTCATGAAGTTGTAACCCTAGTATAATTCTCCATAGAGATGGTGTTGATCCGTTAGCATAAATTGTGGGAAATAGACACACTGGAATAAATTAAATGAAGAAATCCAATCGAATCTATCTTCTTTACTCAAGAACAATACGCTGAGAGATGTAAAATTTGAATCAGGACAATACTGGTTGCGACTTCCGTGAGGACTTGAACCATCCAGATTGGCCCACAATTACAGAATGGCATATGGACAGTTAAAGGCTAGCCCGCGAACTGAGTAAGACACCAGAATTGAGTTAACTGCACTTATAATGATATAATTGACTGAGCAGTTAATTAATAAATTTTTTTATAGAAGAGGTATCCCACCTCCTGATGCTAGCCAAAATTTGATGGTCACTTATTTGCCATCATCATGGAGTGAAGAAGGATTCTAAGACAACATCCTTTGAGGATTGTGTTTAATTTAGTGCCATGAGTACCAAATTTACCTAGTTTAAATGACTGTTTGATGACAAGGTCACCGTAGCGCGTTGACGGAAAAATGGAAATATCTTAATAAATTTCGGATGAAAAAATTAGTGCCTTATATGGCTGACATAAGTAAAGCTTTCCTAAGAGGGGTTCTACAATTAGGCTGACCGGGATTGTACCCGCTTCTTATGCCTGAGAATCCTATTGAGCCCACTTAGCCCTCTGAAAACCTTTCCGCTTTAGGAGGTAATATTTGGTGCTACATCCGGTCGCGTCCTACTTCCAAGTGAAGATAAATATCACACCTTAAATGTCAGGGATGTCCATTGAGTAAAGTAAAGAAGGAAACAATTTTATGTGGACAATTTCTGGGTGAGACGTCAACTGAAGAGGAACTGTTATTGACTTATGGAGAGGCTAATAAAATAAGCAAAGTGCAAATATGCCCTGAGAGAATGGAATAGTAAATTCGTCCAAAATGAAGGACAAACATAAGTAAAAGACTACCTCCTGGAAGATGAAGTACCAAAATGCTAGTAATTAGTTATTGGAATTTAACTTGGGAAACTGATAAGATTTGTTAATGTTATAACCTAATAATTACAGTATGCCCAATAAATTAACTTAAGAGAGTTCTTGCTTGCTGAATTTCCAAATGTTTTGATCCTCTAGTTTATGTCACCCTTACTGTAAGAGGGAAATTATTAGATACAGGAAGCATTGGAAACTTAAATGTTACTTGGGAAGAAACTATACCTGAGGAATTTATTAACAGTCAGGAGGAATTAATTTGTGATTTATGTGAAAATTCCAATGTTGGAGTTCCCACACCAGGTGCCAATCCAAAGGGAAAACATGTACTCCACATTTTTTGTGAGCTTCAGAATTGGGCATATGGAGCAGTAGCTTACCTTCAATTAATAAGAGTTATTTTCTCCAATTGTTATGTTCAAAGGCAAAAGTGTCTCCAATTACAATACATCGTACCTTGCCTCTGTTGGAATTAACAGCCATTTATGGTACGGTGGTCAAATTAGCTAATATAATAAGAAATACGTGCAGGAGAAATATTATTGACAATGTAATTTGGTCTGATAATGAGTGTAACTTTATACAATGGATTCGTAATGGAAACAGTAAAATTGTGTACATAAGAAAACAGGAAAATCAACTTCCTTCACCGTAAGCTTTTTTCACCCTGAAATGTGTACCTCATCAGTACAGGAAAGATGTGCAATAACTTAAATTTGCCAGGCATACATCTAACGGGGACAAAAAGATACAAAAACATCCAGCCAGGGAAAACCTGGGATAGCCACATGCTCACTCAAGAGGGAGAGGTTTTTTAGTGCTAGGAAGGAAAAAAAACTGGTCAGGAAATTGTCAGAAATCGTACACCTAATCCAGTCATTCCTGGAGTGGAACCACAGTCGAATGGCCTCCACACCAAACCAATACAAATACAGATACTAATGCCTATGGAAAAAAAATCCCCCCCAGTAGCCAACAATACCACCAGTCCGATAACTTCTTCTTTGCAAATAAAACAGGTCTAAAAGAGCCAGCAACAAAAAACAAAATACCTTTCAACCGTGGAACTGCTTGCAGAGCAAAGGCCAATGTTCGCAAAGGCTTTCCACTGAGACCCACATAAAGGATCAACTTGTAACCACGAAGTATGGATCCCAGGTTACAACTATACAGATTGACAGAGTGAACAAGCCAAAAGGGAGGGGGTTTGGTCTGTACTTGCCAGAGTTCACTTGTATCTTGCACAGAACTGCTTCATGCCTCAAATGACGTAGTTGGCAGTTTTAGCAGTAAATGTCGAATGAACCAAAACCTAGTCATTGAGGTAGGCTACAAGCCTCCGGATGCAACATCCCAGACAATTCCAGGAACAGCTGTTAAAAAAAAAATTGACCACTGTCAGGAAAACTTACTTCCAGCTACACTGCACCCCTAACATCTTGCTCCTAGGGGGATTACACTTCTAAGGCAATCCAACAAGAAATAGGAGGAATATAGCAAATAATATTGTTGGCAGAAATAACACCAGGAGGCAAGCTCTGATGAAAACTCACACTCACACGACTTTTTAATCTCTGCACAAAATTCAATTTAAACCACAAATAATAGAGCCTACAATGGACTGTAGAATACACTAGATACTCATCTTCACTAACAATGATGATACTGATAAGAAATGTCACATATCAAAAAACAATATACTCATATCACAACATAATTGAGGTTCAGAACATGTAGCATGGAGCCCCAGAAAGACGACAAAATGAGACTAGTCAATGAGGGAGCAATCATTCACCAAAATTCAACTTCATGACAAAAACATAAAGTGGGATCCAAGTAAAACCAAGTCCAAACCGATATAATCTGGGAAGGGATAATACAAGCAACCACAGACCCAAACATATTCCTAGAACAGATTAACTGGTGGCACCGTGAATGCACAAGGCTATTCCTCTAAGAAGAAAAAAGGAGAGATAGATGTAAAATAAAAGAGACAGGCGCTTTTCCCTTTAACATGCGAACGAAAAGAATAACAGAGCGGCTAAAAAGTAGGTTAATATATCTGAAATGCGCAGGGAGACACTGGTAGAGAAACTAGCAAGCATCGAAACTTAAGCTAAAAGAAAACCTTTAGGAGTCAGGAATCGCGGAAAAACTAAAAGCCATAAATGAAAATCGAAAGAAAACCCATAGTATTCTTCTCCTAATGCCAAATACATAAATCGAGCAAACCTACGTCCATATTGGAGGCCCCTAACTTAAACAAGATGGGTCCTACACAGATGACAGCAAGGAAACTGAGTGACGCTACTCAAGTACCCCCCAATATTACTCAGTATTCTTTTAGCAAGAGCGACCTAACCCAGACTGAAGTCGCAGACCAATGAATTTTTATGAGAGACCACAACATTTGACTAACACAAGCCTATCCGATGTTATCCTGACGCCAATGACTTCGAACAGGCGATCAATGACATTCCATTGCAACTCTGCCCCAGGGCCAGACTCATGGGATCTGTTTTCACAAGGAACTGCAATAAGCCCCAATCACGCGCCTTTTCCATCCTATGGAGAGGAGCAGGGACAACGTGTCGTCCCATTCATTTACAAAAAACAACATACATAGCCTCCACTCCACAAATGGGGGCAGTAAAGCAACAGCAAAGAACAACATACAGACCAATAGCACTAACATCCCATATCAATAAAAATCTTTGAAAGGGTCCTAAGAAGCAATATCACCACCCATCTAGAAACCCAATCAGTTAAACAAACCTCAGGGCAACAGGGTTTTAAGAACAGGTCGCTCCTGCTGTCTCAAACTACTGATCCTACGACAAGGTCCTAAATGCACTAGAAGACAACAAGAATGCAGATGGTAATTAACAAATACTTTGCAAAAGCCTTCGACAAGGTGACCATGGCGTCAATTGCGGCACAAAATGCGCGCTAAAGAATAACGGAAAAGTCGGTCCGATGGATCGATAATTCCTCACAACAGAACACAGAGAGTATCGTCAACAGAGTAAAAGTCCGAGGCAGCTACGGTGAGAAAGCTCTGTCCCACAAAGGCACAGTACAAGCCCCATGCTTGTTCCCTCATCCTCATATCCGACATAGACAAAGGATGACACCCACAGCACACGTGTCCTTCCTTTGCAGAGACACCCGAATCTGCATGACAGGTTCTTCCATTGCAGTAACACTGCAAGGCTCCAGGCGGACATTCAACCAAATCTTTCAGTGGCTGCAGAAAACAATATGAAGTTCCAAACGATGAGAAAATTAGCAATTCCTCAGATATGGTAAACATGAGGAAATTAAATCTTTCATCAGAGTACAAAACAAAATTCTGGCCACAAATAGAGTCGAAACACCAACGTCAAAGACTTGGAGTGATTATGGTCGGAGGATCTCACCTTCAAGTACCATAAACATTGTATCATCGCATCTGCTAGAAAATGACAGGATTGGATAATGAGAACCTTCAAACTAGGGAGGCCAACCATGATGACACTCCTTCAGGGCACTTATTCTATCTAGGCAGAATATTGCAGCACTCTAACAGCACCTTTCAAGGCAGGTGAAATTGCGACCTAGAAAATGTACATCACTTTCACGGCGCGCATCAACGGAGATCAAAACACCCTCAATAACTGGGAGCGCTTGAGGTTTCTAAACCGTATTCCCTGGAACGCAGGAGGGAGAGATACATGATTATAACACCTGGAAGAATCCTAGGGACTAGTACCAAACTTGCACACGATAAATCACTCACTAACGAAAGCAAAAGAGCTTGGCAGACATGCCCATCCCCCCAATGAAAAAGCAGGGGTTGACACTAGCACGTTAAGAGACCATACACTAAGTGTTCAGGGGCCCGAGACTGTTCAACTAGCCCTGCCCAGCACACATAAGGGGGATTACCAACAGACCCCTGGCAGAGTCTTCAATAGGCACTGACAAGCACCAAAAACATTCCTGATATCAGCCGGGCTGTGGCTCGTACGTTGGTGTTGCTGCATCAGCCAGAGCAACAGCCTGGTTATCATGCGCTGATCCCCAGGAGGCCTGGTCACAGACCGGGCAGCGGGGGCGTTGACCCCCCCGAAACTCTCTCCAGTAAACTCCAGTAAAGGCATACAAAATGGAGTCGTGGGCTGAAATTAATTAATGCAAAAGAAAGTAATAATATTTTGGTCAGCATATCTTAACAATTTAATCATATACCCTGGTTGAGGAGAATCCACTGATTTCTCGTCTCAAGGTTTACTTTATGCTAAATTTGTAAATGCTGTATCATGGTTTAAAGGACCGAGCTGGTTCGTAAATAAAGCTAATTGGCCTGTACAAAAGGCGTATATTGCTCCTGTTGAAATTACTGTGACCACCGCTCCCAATCGTTTGTCCTCCTAGCCATTGATATAAATAGATATTCGTCTTAACCCAAACTAAACAATGTAACTAAGTTGGTGTTTAAAGTTTCTAAACAAGAATGAATTATTTACATTTAAGTTATCAACATCCGCTGAATATTGGAATAAAGAGGTACAGAGGAAATTCTATGGAAATGAGATTAAAATTGATGATGGAAAGTAAAAATTGTGAAAGGTCCATAATAAGAAATTGTAACAGTCTTTGGAGAACATTGTAATTAGGTGCAGAGTAGTTGCAAAATGCTGATTGTGTATTATGCAAACACCCTGATCTTGCTGCCCAAAAAAACTCCATCTAACAAATTTAATTGCTAGCTAAATGCCCATAAAAATGTAATGCCTAGGTGGGGTACAAGATACCTAAAATTGTATTAGGGAAACTTTCTGGATTCCACAAGGACAGCAAAGTGTAAAAAGGGTGATTAAATTTTGTGTAATATGTCGCCGTGTGGATGCCAGATCCTATATGTATCCAGGTCCTCCACCATTGTCAAATGAGCAATTTGAGTCATTTAGCAACGAACTCCGGCTGGCCGCAGTGTGGAAAATACTGTATATATTTTCCAGAAATACAGTAGTTATATGTAAATAGATGGCCATACTGTATTTAAAATGTATGTAATCGAAAATGGGAAGCTGTGCCTGCGCAGAAGGACTCGCCATCTTGGTTTTGAATTTTGTACAAAGGTTGGTGTAATGGGAAGAATTTTTCGTGCTCTAGACGTTAAAATTGTGTTGACACCTCTCAAATAGAGACGAAATGGCAGAATGTCAATCCAGCATAACTTGAGATACATACGACTGGACAAGACCAGCTCCAGGAACCTCAGAATAAGCTCTCTATATTTTGTGTAATTCTGCCCAGCATTATTTTCATATATTTTAGTCTTAGAGTTGAGGTTTTTCTGAGTATGATACACAATAATCTCCAGTCAAATTGGTGAGTGATATTAAGATATATTTTCCTTCTGTTATGGAATTGTGTATATATATAACCATTTATTATTTTTAATATACAGTCAACAAATTTATATATTTACCAGTATTCCTGGTGCATGTATATTTCATTTAATTAATAGGTCCAGAGCAACTTGTGGTTATGACAGTGGTAGGTATCGAAGGGGACATTTTTTGCGACCTAGGTGGTCCCAAATTCCTACTTGTCTATGAAACATTGATAAATAAATAATTATATTTGTTAACATTTACTGTTATGTACATAATTAGTTACATTCAGATAAATGTAATTTTCCACACCATCTGATGAGTCTCATACCAGCTGATGAGTCTCATACCATCTGATGAGTCTCATACCATCTGATGAGTCTCATACCACTGGATCTCATACCAGCTGAATGATTCTCATACCAGCTGAATGATTCTCATACCAGCGATCGAGTCTCATGCCAGCTGATGAGTCTTTCTTACCATCTGATGAGTCTCAACCCAGCTGATGAGTTCTCATTCCCAACTGATGAGTCTCATACAGCTGAATGAGTCACTATCCAGCTTTGATGAGTCTCATTCCCAGCTGAATGAGTCTCATAACCAACTGATGAGTCTCATCAACCAGCTGATGAGTCTCATACCAACTGATGAGTCCTCATACCAGCTGATGAGGTCTCATAACCATCTGATTGAGTCTCATAACCAGCTGATGAGTCTCAAACCAGCTGTGAGTC
>NC_069401.1:13266378-13287736 GCF_026875155.1 Cherax quadricarinatus
GGTACGGAGAGTAGGTAGACGAGAGTAGGTACGACAGAGTAGGTACGACAGTGTAGGTACGACAGAGTAGGTACGACAGAGTAGGTACAACAGAGAGTAGGTACAACAGAGAATAGGTACGACAAGGTAGGTACGGATTAGAATTTAAAACATACTGACACATATTGTAAGTTATAACAAAATAATTAATTATTACACGTCTCGTATCTTTAAACCTATAATAGCCGATAAGCATTTTTCGAGGTGATATTTGGATCCAGGACATGAAAGTACACAAGAATTAACTAATCTCATTTAGAAGTATACAACTTTTCAAAAAAATTTGACCAATGTTATGCGAGGTTTTTAAGTTAGGTTTGGTCCAAAAATTTAACGTTTTATATTATTGTTACTTAAAAAAAAATATCAATCTGAAACTAATTTTTGGGGATAAATCCATTTTTTGAGGGAGTTCGGCCTATTCGGCAAGTTCATCTTAATAGGCATGGCATATATTTATTTATATGTTATGGAGTATAGAAAGACATAGTTTGAGTAACTGCAACTACCACAAGTTTTAAGGACCACCTCATGCCAGTTGATGAGTCACATATCAGCTGATGTGTGACAGGGAGGATACATCCAGTTGAGTCGTTACCCGATAATGGGCGCCTATAATAGATTGCAGGTTGGTGGTGAGGCTGCAACTTTGTCTTTTGTCCTGTGAATTTCTGCAACATGTACAACAATTAAGTATCTTTAAACCATAAAATGGTATAAAATACCGACAGGTTGTTCGGTAAGACACATACCTGGAGTTTACCTGGAGAGAGTTCCGGGGGTCAACGCCCCCGCGGCCCGGTCTGTGACCAGGCCTCCTGGTGGATCAGCCTGATCAACCAGGCTGTTGCTGCTGGCTGCACGCAAACCAACGTACGAGCCACAGCCCGGCTGGTCAGGAACCGACTTTAGGTGCTTGTCCAGTGCCAGCTTGAAGACTGCCAGGGGTCTGCTGGTAATCCCCCTTATGTATGCTGGGAGGCAGTTGAACAGTCTCGGGCCCCTGACACTTATTGTATGGTCTCTTAACGTGCTAGTGACACCCCTGCTTTTCATTGGAGGGATGTTGCATCGTCTGCCAAGTCTTTGCTTTCGTAGTGAGTGATTTTCGTGTGCAAGTTCGGTACTAGTCCCTCTAGGATTTTCCAGGTGTATATAATCATGTATCTCTCCCGCCTGCATTCCAGGGAATACAGTTTTAGGAACCTCAAGCGCTCCAGTAATTGAGGTGTTTTATCTCCGTTATGCGCGCCGTGAAAGTTCTCTGTACATTTTCTAGGTCAGCAATTTCACCTGCCTTGAAAGGTGCTGTTAGTGTGCAGCAATATTCCAGCCTAGATAGAACAAGTGACCTGAAGAGTGTCATCATGGGCTTGGCCTCCCTAGTTTTTGAAGGTTCTCATTATCCATCCTGTCATTTTTCTAGCAGATGCGATTGATACAATGTTATGGTCCTTGAGGTGAGATCCTCCGACATGATCGCTCCCAGGTCTTTGACGTTGGTGTTTCTGCTCTATTTTGGCCAGAATTTGTTTTGTACTCTGATGAAGATTTAATTTCCTCGTGTTTACCATATCTGAGTAATTGAAATTTCTCATCGTTGAACTTCATATTGTTTTCTGCAGCCCACTGAAAGATTTGGTTGATGTCCGCCTGGAGCCTTGCAGTGTCTGCAATGGAAGACACTGTCATGCAGATTCGGGTGTCATCTGCAAAGGAAGACACGGTGCTGTGGCTGACATCCTTGTCTATGTCGGATATGAGGATGAGGAACAAGATGGGAGCGAGTACTGTGCTTTGTGGAACAGAGCTTTTCACCGTAGCTGCCTCGGACTTTACTCTGTTGGCGACTACTCTCTGTGTTCTGTTAGTGAGGAAATTATAGATACATCGACCGACTTTTCCTGTTATTCCTTTAGCATGCATTTTGTTCGCTATTACGCCATGGTCACACTTGTCGAAGGCTTTTGCAAAGTCTGTATATATTACATCTGCATTCTTTTTGTCTTCTAGTGCATCTAGGACCTGTCGTAGTGATCCAATAGTTGAGACAGACAGGAGCGACCTGTTCTAAAACCCATGTTGCCCTGGGTTGTGTAACTGATGGGTTTCTAGATGGGTGGTGATCTTGCTTCTTAGGACCCTTCAAAGATTTTTATGATATGGGATGTTAGTGCTATCGGTCTGTAGTTCTTTGCTGTTTCTTTACTGCCCCCTTTGTGGAGTGGGGCTATTGTCTGTTGTTTTTAGTAACTGTGGACGACCCCCGTGTCCATGCTCCCTCTCCATAGGATGGAAAAGGCTCGTATAGGGGCTTCTTGCAGTTCTTGATGAACACGGAGTTCCATGAGTCTGGCCCTGGGGCAGAGTGCATGGGCATGTCATTTATCGCCTGTTCGAAGTCATTTGGCGTCAGGATAACATCGGATAGGCTTGTGTTAACCAAATTTTGTGGCTCATAAAAATTCATTTTGATCTTCGACTCTCAGTCTGGTTAGCCGCTTGTTAAAAACTGTGGCTCGTACGTTGGTTTGCGTGCAGCCAGCAGTAACAGCCTGGTTGATCAGGCTCTGATCCACCAGGAGGCCTGGTCACAGACCGGGCCGCAGGGGCGTTGACCCCCGGAACTCTCTCCAGGTAAACTCCAGGTATTGGGACTTGAGTAGCTCACTCATTTCCTTGCTGTCATTGGGGTGGACCCATCTTGTTTTTAAATTGGGGGGCCCCAAAAAACTGGACGTTGTTTTGACTTTGATATGGGATAGGAGAGGAAAAAAACTTTGGGGTTTCTTTTTGGTTTTTATTTATGGCTTTTGTTCTTTCCCGCGATTTTTCCCGACTCCTATAAAGATTCCTTTTGCTTAAGTTCGATTTCTTGCTTTCTCTGACCAGGTCTCCCTACGCTTTTTAGATTTATTGGGGCCCCTTTTACCCCCTCTTTTTTTTCTTTTTCCCTTTGGCCCCTTTTAAAAAGGGGCGCCTGTTTTCTTTTTTTATTTTAATCCCACTCCTCCTTTTTTTTTAGAGGAATAACCTTGTGCATACATCGAGTGGCCCCCAAGTTAATCCCGTTCCCAGGCATAAGTTTGGGGGGCTGTGTTGCTTAGTATATCATTCCCCGCTTATATCGGTTTTGGACTTGGTTTACTTGGTCCCACTTTATGTTTTTGTTATTGAACCATACCCCGGCCGGGATTGAACCCGCGGTCATAGAGTAGAAATATACCTAGTTGGATGAATCTTATTGTGGCTAGCTGGTCTAGTGGCTAACGCGACGGGCTGGAGTTTTGAGACTCTATGACCGCGGGTTCAATCCCGGCCGGGGTATGGTTTATTTGCAATCGTGTCATTACGATTTCTTAAGTCATTTTGTTATTGAAGTTGAATTTGGTGAATGCAACAGTTAGTATCTTTATTTCGAAACGTTTCGCCTACACAGTAGGCTTCTTCAGTCGTGTACAGAGAAGTTGATAGAAGCAGAAGAGACTTGAAGACGATGTAATCAGTCCATCACCCTTGAAGTTTTGAAGTTTTGTTTCATACTATGGAACAATACTCTTCTCCAGACTGAGGGACTGACCACCTCAAAACTTCAAGGGTGATGGACTGATTACATCGTCTTCAAGTCTCTTCTGCTTCTATCAACTTCTCTGTACACGACTGAAGAAGCCTACTGTGTAGGCGAAACGTTTCGAAATAAAAATACTTAACTGTTGCATGTGTCTTACCTAACAATTAAGATCTTTAAACCGAAACGTTTTTGCTTCATTAGTCGAATACAGAGGTTATGTATATGAGACAGCAGCAGCAGAGTGGTAAACATGATGTGATCAGTCCATCAACTTTGAAGTGGTTAAAGGAGGTCAGTCCCTCAGCCTGGAAATGTGTTCAACTTCAGTCTTGAACAGTGATCGGGGATACGTTTTTCGGTTCTCGCAGTGACTGAACTGCATTTAGATCAATCATGATTTTATGCCTCTACCATGCTGTTCAAAGTCCATGTGTGAGGCAATCTGTGTGAATGTCCCCCAAGTGTAATTATTCATGTTTTGTCAGTATGTGCGTATCAAAATGTAACTCCTAATTTCTCGATAATGACGGGGAGAAATTATGGAAGTAGTGAATGCATCAACGGCTCAAATAAGCAGAGACAACGTCTTCCATCAAGTACCACACTCATCTAGTTCCCATCAAAATATTTCTTACATCCCCTTCCTATAAAGATAAAGATTGTACTGATAGCTTTATATCAAATTGTGTGATAACAAATGAGGAACGAGCCAAAGATAGCAGTGAGTAAATACCTATATATATTTCTTTCACCATAACAGCATGTAAGTATATGTACAATTTATATACAACATGTGCACAGCAAGTTTTGCATGGAAGAGACACACAGAGAACTGTGGGCGACCAGACTTGGAGTATGTCCACTAATGTTGCTCCACGAATCTTCCAACATCATTTCATAACTTTGGTGGTCCTTGTAATTGGATGGGTTGATCCAAGGTGCTAGCATAACAAGGGGGCCCCTCTTGTTATACTCCTAGCATCTGGTTTGCTGGGCAGAGAGTATGCCTGTATGGGTATGTTACACATATCGAATAAAGTTGTGGAAAATTGCATTTATCTGAATGTAACCAATTATGTACATAACAGTAAATGATAACAGATAATTATTATTTATCAATGTTACATAGACAAGTAGGAATTTGGGACACCTAGGTCGCAAAAAATGTCCCCCTTCGATACCTACCACTGCCATAACCACAAGTTGCTCTGGACCTATTAATTAAATGAAATATACATATACCAGGAAAACTGGTAAATATATAAATTTGTGACTGTATATTAAAAATAATAAATGGTTATATATATTCCCTGGAACGCAGGCGGGAGAGATACATGATTATATACACCTGGAAAATCCTAGAGGGACTAGTACCGAACTTACACACGAAAATCACTCACTACGAAAGCAAAAGACTTGGCAGACGATACAACATCCCCCCCAATGAAAAGCAGGGGTGTCACTAGCACGTTAAGAGACCATACAATAAGTGTCAGGGGCCCGAGACTGTTCAACTGCCTCCCAGCATACATAAGGGGGATTACCAACAGACCCCTGGCAGTCTTCAAGCTGGCACTGGACAAGCACCTAAAGTCGGTTCCTGACCAGCCGGGCTGTGGCTCGTACATTGGTTTGCATGCAGCAACAGCCTGATTGATCAGGCTCTGATCCACCAGGAGGCCTGGTCACTGGCCGGGCCACGGGGGCGTTGACCCCCAGAACTCTCTCCAGGTAAACTCCATATACACAATAACATAACAGATGGAAAATATATCTTAATATCACTCACCAATTTGACTGGAGATTAATGTGTATCATACGCAGACAAACCCCACACCTCACTACTCTATTACAATAATGCTGGACGAATAACACACAAATCTAGAGATCGTATCTGAGGTTCCTGGAGCTGTCTTGTCCAGTCGTCTGATATCTCAAGTTATGTAGGAATGCACATCCACCAATTTCGCCTCCTATTTGAGAGGTGTCAACACAATTTTAACCTCTAGAGCACAAAAATTCTTACCCATTACACCAACGTTTTTTACAAAATTCAAAAACCAAGATGGAGAGTACCCCCCAGCCCGACGCAGGCTTTCCTTCTCCGCTTTTCAATACAAATAAAATTAAATACAGTATAGGCCCTCTAATTCATATAAAATTCTGAATATCTGGAAATAATATACAGTAATTTCCACACTGCGGCCAGCCGAGTTTCGTTGCTAAATGACTCAAATTTCTCATTTGACAATGTGGAAGGACTTGGGTTATATAGAATCTACAATCCACAGGGCAACAATTACACAAGATTTAATCAGCCTTTTACACTTTGCCTCCTTATGGAGTCCAGAAAGTTTCCCTAATACAATTTAAGGTATCTTGTACCCACCATGCATTACATTTATATGGCATTTAGAACAATCAAATATGTTAGATGATGAAGTGTTTGGGCAGTAAGATAGGGTGTTTAGCATAATCACCCCAATTCCAGCCTTTTGTAACAAACCTCTGCAACTTAAAATAACATTGTTCCTCTAAATACGCCCCAATTTCTCTATTATAGAACCTTTCAAAATTTTTCTTTTCCATCATCAATATAATACTCCATTTCCATAGATTTGCTCTTGTACCCTTTTTTATCCCATATTCAAGAGGATGAAAACTTAAATGCAATATTCATCTTGTTAGAAAATTTAAAACACCAATTTAGTTATACATTGATTAGTTTGGGTAAAGAAGAATAGCACCTACTTATATCACAATGGCAAAGGAAGGTAAATACTATTGGAGCGTGGTCACAGTAATTTCAACAGGAGCAATATATCATTTTGTATCAGGCCCCATTAGCTTTATTTACCAACCAAACTCGGTCCTTAAGACAATAATACAGCATTTACAAATTTAGCATAAGTAAACCTCGAGACAAAAATCAGCTGATTCTCCTTCCCGCAAGGTATATGATTAAAGGTAACATATGCTGACCCAAACTATTATACTTCTCTTGCATCTGATTAATTTCAGAGACTCTGTTTTGGTCGTTCACAATTTTTACTGTTTTCCATATGAATCCATTGTAAGATCCCATCATTATCAGACCAAATTACAGTGTCGTAATATTTATCTCCTGCAACTTATTTCTTATATAATTAGCTAATTTGACACCTACATAAATGGCTGTTAATTCCAAAACTGAGGTAAGGTACGTGATTTAATTGGAGACTCTTTAGCCTTAGACATAACAAGAGAAATAACACTATTACATTAAAGGAAAAGCAACTGCTCCATATGCCAATTTTGAAGCATCACAAAAAATGTGGAGTACATTTTTTCCCATTTGGATTGGCCACCTGGCGTGGGAACTCCAACATGGGAAATTTTCTCATAATCACCAATTAATTCATCCCACCTGTTAATGAATTCTTTAGGAAGAATTTCATCCCAAGCACATTTAAGTTTCCATACTTCCTGTATTAATAATTTCCTTTTATAGTAAGGGGTGACACAAAACCTAGTGGATCAAAACATTTGGAAACTTCAGCAAGTAAAACTCTCTTAGTTAATTTATTGGCCATACTGTAATTATTAGGTTTTATCATTAACAAATCTCTCTCAGTACCCCAAATTTTAAAACCCAATACATTACTACATTTTGGAAACTTCATCTCCAGGGAAATCTTTACATTATTTTGTCCTTTAATTTGGACGATTTATATTCCATTCCCTCAGAGGCATATTTGCACTTTGCATTATTTTATTAGCCTCTCCATAAGTCATTAACAGTTCCTCTTCAGTTGACGTCACACCCAGGAAATTGTCCACATAAAATTGTTTGCTCATTACTTTACTCAATGGACTTTCCATACGTTTAAGGTGTGCATTTATCGTCACTTGAAGTAGGAACGGACTGGATGCAGCACCAAATAATAGGCTCCTAAAGCGAAAGGTTTTCAGAAGGCTAAGTGGGTCACTAGGATTCTCAGGCCATAAGAAGCGGGTACAATCCCGGTCAGCCTCTTGTAAACCCACTCTTAGGAAAGCTTTACTTAAATGTCAGCTTTAAAGGAAATAATGCTTCACTCTGAAATTTAATAAGGTATCTCCTAATTTTTCCGTCAACGACGGACCTGTCATCAAACAGTCATTTAAACTAGGTACATTCTTGTTACTCCTGGCACTACAATTAAACACAATCCTCAAAGGAGTGGTCTCAGAATCCTTCTTCACTCCGTGATGTGGCAAATAGTGACCATAAATTTTGATTGCTCAGAAGGTACCTCTTCTGTAAATTTATTAATTAACTGCTCAGCAATTATATCATTACAGGCAGTTAACAATTCTGGTGTCTTACTCAGTTTGCGGAGCTGAGCCTTTAACTGTCCATATGCCATTCTGTAATTAATGGGCAATTCTGGATGGTTCAGTCTCCACGGAAGTCGTACCCAGCATTGTCCATATTCAAATTTTACATCTCTCAGGTACTGTTCCTGAGTAAAGGAATCGTCTGGACTTTCTTCATTTACATTTATTCCAATGCTGTCTAATTCCACAATTTATGCACTGGCTCAACACCATCCTCCCATGGAAGAATTTTACGGGGCACGAACTTCATGAGTAAGACACAAGTTAGGTATTTGTAGTTTCCTCTAGTTCATGAAATTATTATAACAGGAATCCTACCATAACATTACATGGCCTCCGCAGTCTTTTAAAAGGGTGACACCACATTTCTTTACCAAATCCTTTACAAAGGAGCATAATAGTCACTAACCTATCAAAATATTTATTGGGCCTACAGAATCACACTTACCCCAGGAAGGTGCTAATTTACATTATGTGAGAGTCTTTCTGTAGCTTTACTAAGCCTCTGTAGATATTTCTCTGGAAGTCTATCTACAATTACTGCATTAACACGTTTTTTCTCATTGCCCAACCTGACAGTTACATAAACAGTGTCATACAATTGAGGCCTTTTATCCGAGAGAAAAGCAGATAATTTTAAAGTTGTGGGATCTCCCATCTGTACTTTCATACCATCAAGACATTTACGTTTTATGAAAGTACGCTGGGATCCCTGGTCCAATAATGTATTTACATTTTTTGATTTATGCCTTTTATCATCAATTTTTACCTGTAACACAGGCAAGGCTACTTCAACAAAATCATCATTATTAACATTAGCAGCAATTTTTACATTAGCTACTGTTGAGTCAGGATTGTCAACATTATCATTATTATCAACATTAACATATAGGCCCTTACACATGACTATATGGTGTCTTCCTTTGTGACATTGATAACAGAAGTTTAATTTGGCATAACAATCCTTTACATTGTGATTACCCAAACACGTGATACATCTGTCAAGTTCCTCCAATCTTTCAACTTTATCATTCCATGAATTGTATGCATTGCAATTCTTAGATGAATGAGTACTCTTGCAGAAAAGACAATCTCTCTTTTCTCTGACTGGTTTCTTATTAACTGGGCTACTCTTAGGAGGGTACTTATTCTTCTTACATGGTGGAGAATCATTATTTCTGATTCCTGCTACTTGATATGCACCTATGCAACTCTTTTTAGGAAACGAATTTTGATTATTACTATTGGGATAATTTCTCCCTTTGTGAAACTTGACAGATACCTCAGAGTTATTATGTGTTGCATCTTTAAAATGAGTTAGTTGGCTGGTCTGCAACTGCACAATTAATTCTTGTAGATCTAGTCTTATTTCCTCCAGACCAAAATAACCCTTGTGATATTTGTTTGAGAGCCATTCAAGTGTTTTACAGCTTAATTTATTCTGTACTATGGCACTCAATAACCAGTCTGATTCCTTCAGATTATATTTATTACTTAAAGTTTTGAGAGTGCTCTCCAGTTTAACTCTAAACTGCTGTAAACCTTTGTAAGTGTGATCTGGAGATTTTAAATTAACAATGATATTCACTAGATCCAACCTACTTTGTTCTATATTATCATAAGTGACCTTCAACAAGTCAACTGCTTCCTTGTAAGAGTCATCTACATTGGGAAAGGCTTGTATCAGTATGTGAGCATCTCCTCTTACCTCTCCTTTGAGATAAAATAATTTAGTTACACAGCCTAGGTCACTCCTATCATGAAGAGCTGCTTTAAAAATTGACCAAAACTCCTCCCAATTTTCTCCAGGATTAAACACAGGTAAACATAATTCTGGGAGTTTTGTTGGAGCAGACTGATTAACTGCCTGGTTTACACATTTTAATTTATTCAAGGCCTGACTTTTACAAGAAAGGATCTTTTCCTCTAATTCATAATACTGATCTACTTCAGTCTCATCTACACAGTTTACTAACAAATCTCCTTCATATTTGTTGTAATATAATTTGCATGAATCATATCTATTACCTAAAGCATCTAAATACAATTTTAAATCATCAGTATTCACAGTTTCTTGATTCATTAATTCCAAGAACTTATTATATGCCTTTGTTACATGAACTTTCCTAGCCTGTACTGATGCTTTCTTTATTCTATATTCCATATGCTTGTCTTCTACATCAATTTCCTCATTTTCAGCCATGATGCAATGTATTAAATTCAACCCAATCAATAACACTGACACAACCTACCTTTGAATAAATCCCAGCTACTTGAGCTCAGCAATTACATGTAAAAAATTGTAATATAAATTTTAAATGTACATTAATACAAACTTGGCTCATCAAAATTAATATTATACAAATTAATAAATCCTTGCCAGAATTTGGCATAGCAAAATTATTATACACAATATAATCTTTAGACACACTTTTCTTATCAATTACTCATACACTGATGTAAATCTTGGCCAGAATTGTCTTATCAAATTAATATACAATTAATATAAACTTAGCCAGACTTGACTTATCAAAATTAATATTGGAATAATTATAATCCACTACACATTATGTAAATTTGTGAACTTAACATCCACCTCCTTCTGTCATTTCACATATAATTATTAAGTAATTAACTAATTAATGACTTCACTAATTGCATCCGGTTCGAAGGACCAATGGGCAAATTAAATGTGGAAAATTGCATTTATCTGAATGTAACTAATTATGTACATAACAGTAAATGATAACAAAGATAATTATTATTTATCAATGTTACATAGACAAGTAGGAATTTGGGACACCTAGGTAGCAAAAATGTCCCCCTTCGATACCTACCACTGTCATATCCATAAGTTGCTCTGGACCTATTAATTAAGTGAAATATACATACACCAGGAATACTGGTAAATATATAAATTTGTGGACTGTATTTTAAAAATAATAAATGGTTATATATATACACAATTACATAACAGAAGGAAAATATATCTTAATATCACTCACCAATTTGACTGGAGATTAATGTGTATCATACTCAGAAAACCTCACTCTAACTAAATCTATAAAAATAATGCTGGCCAGAATTACACACAAATCTTGAGAGCTTATCTGAGGTTCCTGGAGCTGTATTGTCCAGTCGTCTGATATCTCAAGTTATGCAGGAATGCACATCCACCAATTTCACCTCCTATTTGAGAGGTGTCAACACAATTTTAACCTCTAGAGCATGAACAATTCTTCCCATTACACCAACGTTTGTACAAAATTCAAAAACCAAGATGGCGAGTCCCCTGCCCAGACGCAGGCTTTCCACTTTCTATGACAAATATTATTAAATACAGTATAGGCCGTCTATTTACACATAAATACTGAATTTCTGGAAAATATATACAGTATTTTCCACAAAAGTTTTGGAAAATTGCATTTATCTGAATGTAACTAATTATGTACATAACAGTAAATGATAACAAAGATAATTATTATTTATCAATGTTACATAGACAAGTAGGAATTTGGGACACCTAGGTCGCAAAAAATGTCCCCCTTCGATACCTACCACTGTCATAACCACAAGTTGCTCTGGACCTATTAATTAAATGAAATATACATACACCTCTCCAGGTAAACACCAGGAATACTGGTAAATATATAAATTTGTGGACTGTATATTAAAAATAATAAATGGTTATGTATATACACAATTACATAACAGAAGGAAAATATATCTTAATATCACTCACCATATTGACTGGATATTAAGTTGTATCATACTCAGAAAAACCTCACTAACTAAATTTATGAAAACACTGGCCAGAATTATACATAAATCTAGAGAGCTAATCTGAGGTTCCTGGAGCTGTCTTGTCCAGTCGTCTGATATCTTAAGTTATGCAGGAATGCATGTCCAACAATTTCACCTCCTATTTGAGAGGTGTCAGCCCAATTTTAACCTCTAGAGCATGAACATTCCTTCCCATTACACTAACGTTGTATCCAATTCAAAACCAAGATGGCGAGTCTCCTCTGTGCAGACGCAGGCTTTCCATTTTCTATGACATAAATATTATTAAATACAGTATGGCCATCTATTTACATATAAATACTGAATTTCTGGAAAATATATACAGTATGTATTTTCCACAAAAGTATAACGTACTCTTAGCATGCCACAACACTCATGTACCTCTTCTCGCGTACAAGTATGTCCTATTCAAAAGGCTTTAAAATCAATTTAATGATGACCTAGCTATAATTTCCGATCTGTCTATATTCTAAAACTGTGCTGTAGCTTAATCTATCACATACCGGAATAGAAGAACAGAGGAGAGCTTCAAGACACCTACTGATTTATGCTAAACGGATACTACTCGTACGAAACCAGTCTCACTCAAGTTTAGTATTTGTCGAATCTATTTTTAAAGTTACCCAGAGTCCTCGTTTCAGTGACTGGTGCTACCTGACTGTTTTATTTTTTCACCCATCTACAAATTCACTGTCAATCAAGTAGTTTGTTTTCAGTGTCGGTCTGTGTAGAATCAATTTTGCTAAACCCTCATAGTTGGTGAAAGACCCCGAGTTTCGTGAAATGATATCGGTAGTGATAACTAATCTAGTTTCACGGAAGTTCGTCGAGTGGTTACAGGTGTTGTGATGGTCTGTGTACCCATTACTAGTGTCATCCGTTTGACAACCATTTCTCTGATCCTGGATTCTTATATTTAAGTCCCTCATAGGATTCATTTCAAACTCCGCAAGGTATGAAGAAGTGTTTGCTGGTTTACTCACAAAGATGAGTCAGCGTCATCCCTTGCAGAAGCTGAGAGGAAAACTATGTGGAGAGACGAGTCCTACATGGGAGTTAAACACTAGAATCAAGGAACTAGGAAAGAAGAGTCTTAAGTGAGACTTAAACATTAGAATCAAGGAGCACATGGAGAGGAGTCCTACTTGGGACTTAAACACAAGAATCAAAGAGCACAAGCCTCATTCATTCCCATGTAACCTAGCCTCCTGGCTACTGATCTTGCTCTACACCTCACTATATAATCTCACATTTTACTTGTCTCTGTTTGGGGTGAGTGTCGCTGGTGGGTGAAACACCTTCACAAAAAAATGCCATAACCCACATAGTGTGTCAGTACAAGGTCTTATTATTATTATTATTATTATTATTATTATTATTATTATTATTATTATTATTATTGTAATTATTATTATTATTATGTTGATGGTGATGACTAAACGGAGTACTTAGAGAAAAGTAAACTCGTAGGAGTCATACAGAACTTGAGGAAAGGAACGTAATCAGATTTGATCCAAGAATAGTGAGTTTAGCTCCAATTCCATAGATCAAGAACCCTTCAGGAAGATTGGCGCATTACCCCCACCCTCCCTCTTGAAGTTTTCATAGTTGGTAATAAAGACAGAAGCGTTTTCGGCTCACAATGGAAAGAACGGGGCTCGATCCCGGAACACTACACCTGATGCCCCCAGTTCACCTAGTAGTAAGTAGGCACCTGTGTATTGGTCTCCATACACCTGCTGCCCCCATTCACCTAGCGGTAAGTAGGTGCTTGGGTGTTATTCACCTAGCAGTAAGTAGGCATCTAGGTGTTGGTATCCATTAGGGGTTGCATTCTGGGGTAGGGATAAAGGGTACCAGTAGAAACAACCCCCAAAGACTGGTTAACCCTCCTGGTTAACCCGGACTGTCAATACTCCTTGCTTATCAACCTTCAGGGTTTTCCCGGTTATGACACTCTTATAATCTAATAATGGGTTACCAAAAACAATGAGTTAATCTGGGCTACCAACTCTCTACCTGGAGTATGCCTGGAGGGTGTTCCAGGGGTCAACGCCCCCTGGCCCATTCCCTTTACTAGGCCCCGGGTGGATCAGGGGACTGATCAAACCAGGCTTTACTGCTGACTGCACGTAGTCTAATGTAAAGAACCTTTTTCTATCGTAGGGAGTGATTTCTGTGTGCAGATTTGGGACCGTTCCCTAGGATTTTCCAGGTATATATTATATGTACTCTCTCGCCTTGCCACTCCAGTGGAATACAGATTATTCTGAATATCAACGCTCCGGTTTATCCCGGTTAACAAGCCTCCCATTAAACAATCTCAATAAAATTCTTATTCTATAAAAAAAATAATAAAAAATTTTCATTGGTTATTGTAAACTATGGTTTATAATTCTTCGGATTTTATTGTAACTTATTACTACTGCAAAATAACATTAACACACATTATTGAAATATAATTAACGAAATACAATTTTAATTAAACAGTTAATATTTGTATATTATTAGTATTATAATTATTATTATTATTATTATTATTATTATTATTATTATTAATGTTATTATAATTATTATTACTGTTATTATTAATTAATTATTATTATTATTATTATTATTATTATTATATTACCTGTTAATTATTATTATTAATTATTATTAATAGTATTATTATTAATTTATTCGAATTTTATGGAGCTCTAAGCCTGTAGGGGTCGTACAGAATGCGGAAGCAAGAGAAGGTAACCAGGTTTGAAATCCGAGGACAGGGAGGGTAGTGTCGCCCAGTTCCTGGATCAGAGCTCTTCGCCATCAGCCTTCAAACTTAGCCCTGATGCTAGAAGAAGTGCCTGGGGGCGAGAGGCGAGAGAGCAAGGAACAGATCAATGAATCATAAAGATTACCTCTGGATTCCCCCGGCACTTGTAACCCGATGATTTAACACAAAAAATAATAGTAATATATAATAATAAAATAATAATAATAATAATAATAATAATAATAATAACAAAAAGTTATAACAATAATAATAACAAAAATAACAAAGCAATGATTATGAAAGAAGGCTTCATTTGTGTCTCACCTATTTGGGTGGTTGCAGGGGTCGAGTCAGAGCTCCTGGCAACCGCCTCTTCGCTGATGTGTCGTGTGTGTGTATGTGTGTGTGTGTGTGTTTGTGTGTGTTGAGTGTGTGTACTCACCTATTTGTGCTCACCTATTGTGGTTGCGGGGTCGATCTAGCTCCAGGCCCCGCCTCATCCACCGGTTGCAACTGGCCTCCTCTCCTCCCCGCTCCATGAGCTTTATCAAAACCTCGTCTATCACTGTGTAATGGTTCCTGCTCCACTACGCCCCATTTTCTAGGCTATTCCACTGCCTTACAACACAATACTGAAGAAATCTTCCTACTATCTCCTCTGACTCATTTGTGTCTTCAACTTCAATTGTGGCTCTTGTTTCTGTGTCCCCTCCCTGAACATCCTGTCTTTGTCCACCTTGTCTATTCCACCAGTATTTTATATGTCGTTATCACATGTCTCCCCGGACCCTCCTGTCCTCCAGCGTCGCAGGCCGATTTCCCTTAATCTTTCTTCATAGGACATTTCCCTTAATGCTCACTGAACTAAACCTTGTCGCAAACCTTTGTACTTTTCTCTAGTTTCTTGACGTGCTTTAATCAAGTGTGTGTGTGTGTGTGTGTGTGTGGTGGGTGTGTGTGTGTGTGGTGTGTGTGTGTTGTGTGTGTGTGTGTGTGTGTCGCGCGCCATAATACTGGGAATCCTGAGAGCAGTATAATATTACTATAGCCGGAATCATTGTCATAAGCCTATATCTACGCAGAGCATGTCAGTTTCCATCATGGGAGGGCTAGTTTGCCCATCCCCGTGCCACTGCCGAGCATGTTAGTTCCCATCGTGGTGAGGGCTAGTTTGCCCATCCCCGTGCCACCGCAGAGCATGTTAGTTCCCATTATGGCGAGTGCTTGTTCGTCTACCTCCACGCCAATCTGTTACTCAGAAAGGATAACAGATAAATAAGATGTCGCCACACTGAGAATTTAAGAAATTTATTTAACTCACAGTGTGAAGTAATGGGTGGTGCACGAGACTACAGAGGTGCCCGTGAGAGTTACCTTTGTGGTAGCGGTATGCTGTATCTCCTTCTCTTCCTTGGTGATAGTCTTCGTTGTAGTGGGGTTCACCTGTATGCTTTCACAGGTTTGAACCTTGTTCTCCTGGGTTTTTGTGCCGCTCTCCACGCTCACGGTGATACCCATCCTGTTGAATACAATAATATATCATGTTGAATACAATAATATATGTAGAATACAATAATATATGTTGAATACAATAATTCACGATGTAGGCATAACTCTATATGTCTATAATTTCACAGTAACGTGAATACGGATCACTAATGCTACGTGATGCGGTGCTAGACATTGTCTCCTGGTATATTTGGGTCTTAGTATGGTGGTATATATGGGATTAAGAATGGTGGTATATATGATATACATGGGATTCAGTTTAAGCTAACTTGCACACTATAGTGAATGAACTGTTTAACCAGCGCTTAAACACTGCCAACATCACGGTCTTGGAATTTCCTTATTTATTTATTTATTTATTTATTTATTTATATCTGAACATGATGCAGAAAAGTACAAAAGAACAATTTAACTGCAGCATGCAAGCCCCTTGTTTGCAGAGCATAATGCGCAGGCCATAAAATTAACTTACGATTAACTTAGCATTCCTAACAGATAAACATTAAGCACTAGTGGTATTAAAAAGACATGGGCATATGGTTGCATGCCATTGATGTACATTCCAGAGAATGGATATTCTGTAGGTAATGCAATTAAAAAATACAAAGTTTGATTGGGTCTCAGCGCGAGTTTTGCCTTGTCACCCGCGAACGTTCTGTCCCCCAGCCGGCCTTCTTGACGCCTCCTAGACGTATTATAACCTTCGTCTGGCCCCTCCCTCCATAGCCTTCCTGACCAATAACCATTTTTCATTGCCAATGTGGCAAGGTTGTGGTTGCAGGGGTCGAGCCTCACTCCTGCCTCCCCGCCTCTTCACCAACGCAACTATGTCCTCTTCTCCCCTGCTCCCTAAGCTTTATCATACGATGCGAAATTCAATTACTCAATATTGTAAACCATGAGGAAAATTAACATCTTCATCAAGTACAAAACAAATTCTGTGCCACAAAATAGAGACGAAACACCAACGTCAAAGACCTGGGAGTGATCATGTTGAGGATCTCACCTTCAAGGACCATAACATTGTATCAATCGCATCCGGCTAGAAAAATACAGGATGGATAATGAGAAACCTTCAAAACTAGGGAGGCCAAGCCCATGATGACACTCTTCAGGTCACTTGTTCTATCTAGGCTGGAGTATTGCTGCACACTAACAGCACCTTTCAAGGCAGGTGAAATTGCCGACCTAGAAAATGTACAGAGAACTTTCACGGCGCGCATAACGGAGATAAAACACCTCAATTACTGGGAGCGCTTGAGGTTCCTAAACCTGTATTCCCTGGAACGCAGGAGGAGAGATACATGATTATATACACCTGGAAAATCCTAGAGGGACTAGTACCGAACTTGCACACGAAAATCACTCACTACGAAAGCAAAAGACTTGGCAGACGATGCACCATCCCCCAATGAAAAGCAGGGGTGTCACTAGCACCTTAAGAGACCATACAATAAGTGTCAGGGGCCCGAGACTGTTCAACTGCCTCCCAGCACACATAAGGGGAATTACCAACAGACCCCTGGCAGTCTTCAAGCTGGCACTGGACAAGCACCTAAAGTCAGTTCCTGATCAGCCGGGCTGTGGCTCGTACGTTGGTTTGCGTGCAGCCAGCAGCAACAGCCTGGTTGATCAGGCTCTGATCCACCAGGAGGCCTGGTCACAGACCGGGCCGCGGGGGCGTTGACCCCCGGAACTCTCTCCAGGTAAACTCCAGGTATGCATGGTTCCTGCCTCCACTACATCACTCGCCAGACTATTCCACTTCCTGACAACTCTATGACTGAAGAAATGCTTCCTAACATCCCTTTGACTCATCTGAATCTTCATCTTCCAAGAGTGACCCTTTGTTTCTGTGTCCCATCTCTGGAACATCCTGTCTGTCCACCTTGTCTATTCCACGCAGCATTTTGTATGTCGTTGTCATGTCTTCCCTAATCCTCCTGTCCTCCAGTGTCGTCAGGCCGATTTCCCTTAACCTTTCTTGTGTGTGTTTGTGTTTTATTGGAATATGAAAATATTATTTTCGCAATAAATATATTAAAAATATAATACTGTGAAACACGAGTTTGACTGATGTATTTTGCTAAAGCAGATTAATTTTTAATTTAGTAGTTTCTTCTCGACAGATGTATTTTTCCAAGAAAGTAACTATTTAGTCGAGACACATGTGCAACATCCGGATATCTTTATTGTAAACGTTTCGCCATCCAGTGGCTTTATCAATACAGATTCTAGGACATAATTAGAAGACAGTAGAACTATATACAAAAGATGAGGTAATCAGTCCCTCAGCCTTGGAGTTAGTGTTCACAGCATCGTGGTGGTGGAGAATCTGGAGCTGTGAACACTAACTCCAAGGTTGAGGGACTGATTACCTCATCTTTTGTATATAGTTCTACTGTCTTCTAATTATGTCCTAGAATCTGTATTGATAAAGCCACTGGATGGCGAAACGTCTACAATAAAGATATCCAGATGCTGCACATGTGTCTAAACTTTCATATTGTCGGTATTTTATACCTTTCTGCACAACTATTTGGTCACAGATGCATATAAATACAAGTATAATACATGTGTAAATGGTCTAGGATAAGCCCACATAACGGGTATTAATAGTAAATATTTACACAAGTTTAAATGACAATAGAGCAGTGATTGCGTCGGTCTGATACCTCTGTAAATTATAACTTACTTGAGCAGTACTTCAGAGTTATACCTCACTCGATGGATTGTAGTGTCACACTGACTCACTGAGGCCGCCTCATAGGTTTTATACTTTATCTCTTACATCCAGTGACGTCACTTCCTTGTCTGACGTTTATATACGTATATATACGTTTTTTCAACATTTGAAAGTATGTAAAAAAAGTAGATCTTCTTTTTGTTTTTTTTACATTTGAAAATGTGTAAAAAACTTTGATCTACTTTTTTTTTGTTATATTTGAAAATATGTAAAAAAAAAAACGTAGATCTACTTTTATAGGACTACACATGTGGACGTAGATCTGCTTGGACTGTTTACGGGTTAAAACTGTTACTCCAGGTATTCCTATCGCAAAAGTAAAGACAAGTCATTCAAATTATGGCTAAAATATATCCTAGAACGTCTCTGAAACATATGTTTTGTAACTCTTCTTCGTTGTATGTACAATTGTTGATGTTGTTGCACTTGGTAGTGTCGACGGTGCGAGGTACGACTTCTACCTCGGCTTATCACTCAGGTCTCATAAAATTAATGATAATACAACCCCGAGAAACTGACTAATACCCATGTGTTACACATAAACCATACCCCCGGCCGGGATTGAACCCGCGGTCATAGAGTCTCAAAACTCCAGCCCGTCGCGTTAGCCACTAGACCAGCTAGTCACAATAAGATTCATCCAACTAGGTATATTTCTACACCATAGGAAAGTTAGCACAGGCACCTCTGTGACCACAAATGCAAGTTTTTACAGACGAATCTCCAGCTAGCGTGGCCGTGACGAACTCTAGCTCAAGTCCCTTCACTGCCGTCAACATGACTCAAGAAATCGTAATGACACGATTGCAAACAAACCATGGTTTGTTTGCAATCGTGTCATTACGATTTCTTGAGTCGTGTTACACATGTGTCTATCTTTATCGCTAAAACATTTTATATTATTGTTACTTAAAAAAAATATTAATCTGTAACTAACTTTTGGGGATAAATCAATTTTTTAAGGTGTCATGTAGGGAGGTATTGGAATGAATAGGATATAAGTGGGGAATATGGGAGTAAGGGATTATGTAGGCAGGGGAGAGGCAGGCGAGGTGGTAGGAGTGAGATGATTAGCGGAGGTAGGTAATGACAGGTCAGTGGTGACCACCACGACACTCTCATTAACTCGACACTACTCACTAACATATGCCTCGCCCACTCTTCACTCATATATAAACATAATAAAATATAAGAAATAGGAATAGCAAATAACGGGGACAGTGAATATTACTATTCTACTCAAACACAGTTTATTATTAATTCTTTGTACAATAATATATTTGGGAACAGGAGAACATTATTGTGGTTTAGATAAATGGGATGGTATGTATAAGCAGTGAGACAGGGAACACAATCAACTTGACGAGAATGAATATAACTTACAATATAGTACAGAGGACAGTTCACTACAGGAACTAAGCCACAGGTCCCAAGACCTACACAGCACGAGTACTGCGCCAAGCCAGTACTCTGCCCAATACCTCCAACAGTCTCCTCCAGAGACTTCAGCAGCCTTCTCCCGAGCCCTGCTCCCCAGCAGCAGCTCCGCTCGAAGTCTCTGCTCAGGAGCTCTGCACCCCAGCAGCAGCTCCGCTCGAATCTCTGCTCAGGAGCTCTGCACCCCAGCAGCAGCTCCGCTCGAATCTCCTGATCATGCTCTTCCTTGGGCTTTTATGGTGGTCCCAGCACCCTCCACAACCACGTGTACAACCTGACGCCTAGGTCTGACGCCGTCAAGAACAAAAGACCTCAGACGTGGGCGTGGCTACAGACGTTTGCCAAGGCAAGGTGTGACCATATAATTGGTTAAATTAGGTCTCCCCAGAGACCTCACAAGCCCAGCTGAACTACATCACAAAGGGAGTTCGGCCTATTCGGCAAGTTCATCTTAATAGCCATGGCATATATTTATTTATATGTTATTGAGTATAGAAAGACACAGTTTGAATAACTGCAACTACCATAAGTTCGCTGGTTTAAGGACCACCTCATACCAGCTGATGAGTCTCATACCAGCTGATGAGTTTCATACCAGTTGATGAGTCTCATATCAGCTGATGACTCTCATACCAACTGATGAGTCTCATACCAGCTGATGAGTTGCATACCAGCTGATGAGTCTCATACCAGCTGATGAGTCTCATACCAACTGATGAGTCTCATACCATCTGTGGAAAATACTGTATATATTTTCCAGAAATACAGTAGTTATATGTAAATAGATGGCCATACTGTATTTAAAATTTATGTAATCGAAAATGGGAAGCTGCGCCTGCGCAGGACTCGCCATCTTGGTTTTGAATTTTGTACAAACGTTGGTGTAATGGGAAGAATCTTTCGTGCTCTAGAGGTTAAAATTGTGTTGACACCTCTCAAATAGGAGGCGAAATTGGTGGATGTGCATTCCTGCATAACTTGAGATATCAGACGACTGGACAAGACAGCTCCAGGAACATCAGATAAGCTCTCTAGATTTGTGTGTAATTCTGGCCAGCATTATTTTCATAGATTTAGTTAAAGTGAGGTTTTCTGAGTATGATACACATTAATCTCCGGTCAAATTGGTGAGTGA
>NC_069401.1:13288236-13305622 GCF_026875155.1 Cherax quadricarinatus
TGTTCTTTCTTCCATTCATTTTTTCTTTTTCCATGCGTTTTGTACCCCCTTTTAGTTTTTTTCTTCTTGGGGTGTTTTTGGGGTTTGGGGGAAAAACCTTTTGGGGGGGAAATTCTTTGTTGGTTTGTTTTTTGGGGGGGGCAGATCCCTGGGAAGTTTTGGGGGGGTTGTGTTGGGGGGGGGTAAAACATAGGGGTTGAAGGGGGCCCCTCAGGGCTTATTCCTGGGCTTTTTAATTGTTTTGGTTTTTCCTTCCTCTTTCGGGGTCCTGCCTTTTCATCCTCTTTCCTATTTGGTTTTCCCTCCTTTTATATTTTCCTTGGTTTCCCCAATTCTTTTATCATTTTTGGCCCTCAGTTTTTTTCCTTGGGAAAACCTTTGTTTTGTGTTTTGGGTGTGGTTTTTTTTTTGGTTGCGGGGGTGGCCCCCCCCCCCCCCCCCCCCCCCCCCCCGGCCCCTTTTTGTTGGGGGCCCCCCCTGCCCCCCGAACCCCCCCCCCCCCCCCAAGTGGGGGGAACCCCTGTCTCTGTCCCCTTGTCTTTTCCCACCGGTATTTTGTATGCTTATCATTTTCCCCCTGACCCCCCTGTCCTCCAATGTTGTCAGCCCAATTTAGTTTAACCTTTTTCAAGGACTTTCCCCTTGGGTTGGGGAACTAGCTTGTTGAAAACCCCTTTACATTTTCTCTAATTTCGAGGGTTTGACCAGATGTGGGTTCCAAACTGGTGTGCGTACCCGTATGTGCCTGGTACACAATGTATGAAGTTTGAACGTTTCCCTTCGGGGGCACCGGAAGCTATTTCAGGTTTGCCAAGCCCCCATATGCCGCAGCAGTTACCCGATTAATGTGTGCTTTGGCGTTGTACTCGGTATTTTTACTCACCCCTAGGTTTTTCTCCTTGAGGAGGTTTGCACCTTTGGCCCCTACCCTATACTCTTTTTTGCGGTTTTTTTTTTGCCCTCCCCCAATCTTATGCTTTGATTGTATTAGATTAGCTCTCTCCCCTGCGCTCCAGTGTACAGTTTATCCGGGATATAAACCCCACTGGTTACCCAGGGAAACTAAGCCTCCGGATTAACAAATCTAATAAAATTTTACTCATAAAAAATATTAAAAAATTTATTGGGTTAGTAACTATGGTTTTAAATTTTTTGGTTTTATTGTAAAATTTCTACTGCGAAATTAAAATTAACATCACTTATTGAAAATTTTTAACAAATCAAATTAATTAAACAGTTATTATTTTTTTATTTTTATTTTTTATTTTATTATTTTTTTTTATTTTTAATTTTTTTATTATTACTTTATTATTTGTTATTATTATTTTATTTTTATTATAAATTTTTTTATTATTATTATTTTTAAGTTATTATTGTATTATTATTATTTTTTAATTTTATTTTATTATTTTATTTATTATTTTTTCTTTATTTTTATTTTATTATTATTTTATTATATTATTATTATTATTATTTTATTTTTCGAGTTTATGGGCTTAAGCCTGTGGGGTCGACAAAAAAAGGAAGTAACGGAAGGTGACCCGGTTTGATCCCAGGGGCAGGGGGGGTAGTGTCGCCCGTTCCTGGGACAAGAGCTCTTCGCCAGCTTTCAAACTGCCCTTTATGCGATGAAGTCTCTTGATTCAAGGAACTGGATCATGAATATAAATGATTACCTTTGGGTTCCCCCCCGGCACTGTATGACCCCTGGATTTTAAAAAAAAAAATAATAGCAATAATAATAATAATAATAATAAAAATAATAATAATAGATGATTGATGAAAGAACCTTATTTTTTTATCACTTTGTGGTTTCAGGGGTCGAGTCAAAGGGTCCTGGCCCCCCCTCTTCGCTGGGTGTGTGTGTGTGTGTGTTGTGTGTGTGTGTGTGTGTGTGTGGTGTGTGTGTGTGTTGTGTGTGTGTTGCGCGCAAATACTGGGGAAACCTTGGGAGGTATAATACTACTAAAGCCCGGGAAACATGGTCAGAAGGCCTTTTTTCCGCGAGCATGTCAGTTTTCCCTTGGGGGGGTGTTTGCCCATCCCCGTGCCCCTGCCCAGCTGTTATTCCCTCGTGGGGAGGGCTGTTTGCCATCCCGTGCCACGCAGAGATGTTAGTTCCCCTTTATGGCGGTGTTGTTTGTCTCCTCCCACCATCTGTCACTAGAAAGGATAAAAGATAAAAAAGATGTCGCACACTGAGATTTAAGAAATTTATTTAACTCCGTGTAAAGTAATGGGTGGTGCACGAGCAAAGAGGTCCCCGTGGGTTCCCTTTGTGGTAGGGGTATGCTGTATCCCCTTTCCCTTTTCCCCTGGTGATAGTTTCGTTGAGGGGGGTTCACCTGTTGCTTTCACGGGGTTTGAACTTGTTCCCCGGGGTTTTTGGGTCCCGCCTCCAGTCACGGTCATCCCATCCTGTTGAATACAAAAATATATATGTTGAATAAAATAATATATGTGAATGCAATAATATATGTGAATACAAAAATTCCGTGTGGCATAATCTATATGTCTTTAATTTACAGTAGTTAGGTAAGACACTTGCAACAGTTAGGTATCTTTATTGTGAAACGTTTCCCCTACACAGTGGGCTTCTTCAGTAAAGTACGGGAAAAGGTTGATAGAGCAGAAGATATTTTGGACGATGTAATCAGTCCATACCCTTAAAATTTTTGAGGGGGTCGCCCCTCATTTGGGAGAAGACATTGTTCCATAGTATGAAAAAATATGGAGAAGAAGTGACAGGATGGAGTTTTATAGCGCCAAGGGTGGCGTAGGAGAGGTAAGAACTCAGATTTTGAGAGGTCCCTTCAAATCCAGCCCCTCTCACTAGTGGAAGTTCCCGGAGTTGATTGCAGGTCTGTACCGTCCCTTGTTTTGCAGTGTTGACAGATTGAACATTAAATGGTTTAAATACGAAGGTTTTTTAGGTAAGAAAATATGAAACATTTGGTATCTTTTTGTGAAACGTTTCGCCTACACGGTGGGCTTCTTCAGTCAAGCAGGAAGGTTTGTAGAAGCGGTTTTATTAAAGACGATGTAATCAGTCCATCCCCCTTAAAGTTTTGAGGTGGTCGTCCCTCATTTGGGAAGAGAAATTTTTCCCATGTATGAACAATATGGAGAAGAGTGACGGAAATGGAGCTTTTTAGCCCCAAAGAGGTTGAGAGTAGGGGGGGGGTAAGAATCGGGATTTGGAGGTCCCTTCAAATCCGCCCCCCATAGGGGAAAGTTCCGAAGTTGATTGCAGGTCTGTACAAGATACCTCTCCATATTGTTTCATACTTGGAACAATGTCTTCCCCAGATGAGGTGCCCCCTCAAAACTTTAAGGGTGTGGTGTTAAATCGTCTTAAAGTTTTTTTGCTTCTATAAAACCTTTTCCCTGTCTTGTAAAGACCCTACTGTGAGGCGAAACGTTTACAATAAAGTACCTAATTTTTGCATATGTGTCTTCCCAAACAACCTGTCGGTATTTTATCCCTTTTTAAAATGTTCATCTGTCGAACTGCAACACAAGGGTTTTGGTACAGACCTGCAATCAACTTCGGCAATTCACTGTGAGAGGGGTGGTTTTGAGGGGGACCTTCAACATCTGAGTTTCTTACTTCCCCTACGCTCCCCTTTTTGGCCTATAAAAGCCCCATCCTGTCACTTCTTCCCCATATTGTTTCATACATGGAAATGTCTTTCCAGCTGGGGACTGACCCCCCCTCAAAACTTTAAGGGTGAGGATGATTACATCGTCTTAAAGTATCTTTGCTTTATCAACCTTTCCTGTATTTGTGAAGAACCCTTGTGTAGGCAAAACTTTCCCCACAATAAAGATACCTAACTGTTGCTATGGTCTTACCAAAACCTGTGGGTATTTATACCTTTTAATGTCAATCTGTCAGACACTGCAACAAAAGGGTTTTTGGTACGCCCCTGAAATCAATTGGGAATTTCCTTTTGTGGGGGGGGGTTTTGAGAGGGCCCTAAACATCTGATTTTCTTACCTCTCTCGTCCACCTCTTGGCGCTAAAAAAAGCCTCCTGTATTTTCCCCTATTTTCTCTAGGAACAATGCTCTTCTCCGACTGGGACTGACCCCCTAAAAAAACTTTAAGGGTGTGGACTGATTCTCGTCTTCAAGTTTCTTCTGTTTCTATCCCCCTTTCCCCTTTTCTTGATAAAGAAGCCTACTGTGTAGGAAAAACGTTTCACAATAAAGTCCCAAAATGTTGCTTGTGTCTTACCTAACAACCCTGTCGGTTTTTTATACCTTTTTAAATGTTAAATTTCCCAGTAACGTAAAATACGGATCACTAATGCTACGTGATGCGGTGTGACATTGTCTCTGGTATATTTGGCAGTTGGTGGATATATGGGTTTAAAGAATGGTGGTTATGTATAGGGATTCAGTTTTAGCTAACTTGCACACTATAGTGAATGAACTGTTTAACCAGCGCTTAAACACTGCCAACATCACGGTCTTGGAATTTCCTTATTTATTTATTTATTTATTTATTTATTTATTAATCTGAACATGATGCAGAAAAGTACAAAAGAATACAATTAACTGCAGCATGCCAAAGCCTCTTGTATGCAGAGCATTATGGGCAGGCTTAAAATTAACTTAAGATTAACTAAGCATTCCTAAACAGATAACAATTAAGCTCTAGTGAGTATTACAAAGACAGGGCATATGGTTGCATGCATTGATGTACATTCAGTAGAATGGAGTATTCTGTTAGGTAATGTAATAAAAATAACAAAGTTTGATTGGGTCTCAGCGTGAGTTGCCTTGTCACGCCGCGAACGTTCTGCCAGCGGCCTTCTTGACGCCTCCTAACGTATTATATTCCTTCGTCTGGCCCCTCCCTCCATAGCCTTCTGAACAATATACCATTTTCATTGCCAATGTGGCAAGGTTGTGGTTGCAGGGGTCGAGACTCAGCTCCTGCCCCCGCCTCTTCACCGAACGCTACTAGGTCCTCTCTCTCCCTGCTCCCTAAGCTTTATCATACGATGAGAAATTTCAATTACTCAGATATGGTAAACATGAGGAAATTAAATCTTCATCAGAGTACAAAACAAATTCTGGCCACAAAATAGACCGAAACACCAACGTCAAAGACCTGGGAGTGATCATGTCGGAGGATCTCACCTTCAAGGACCATAACATTGTATCAATCGCATCTGCTAGAAAAATGACAGGATGGATAATGAGAACCTTCAAAACTAGGGAGGCCAAGCCCATGATGACACTCTTCAGGTCACTTGTTCTATCTAGGCTGGAGTATTGCTGCACACTAACAGCACCTTTCAAAGGGAGGTGAAATTGCCCCACCTAGAAAAATGTACAGAGAACTTTCACGGCGCGCATAACGGAGATAAAACACCTCAATTACTGGGAGCGCTTGAGGTCCTAAACCTGTATTCCCTGGAATGCAGGAGGGAGAGATTTTCATGATTATTTTACACCTGGAAAATCCTAGAGGGACTAGTACGAACTTGCACAGAAAATCACTCACTACGAAAGCAAAAGACTTGGCAGACGATGCACCATCCCCCAATGAAAAGCAGGGGTGTCACTAGCACGTTAAGGGACCATACAATAAGTGTCAGGGGCCGAGACTGTTCAACTGCCTCCCAGCACACATAAGGGGGATTACCAACAGACCCCTGGCAGTTTTTCAAGCTTTGGGATGGACAAGCACCTAAGTCAGTTTCCCGATCAGCCGGGCTGTGGCTCGTACTTTGGTTTGCGTGCAGCCAGCAGCAACAGCCCGGTTGATCAGGCTTGATCCACCAGGAGGGCCTGGTCACAGACCGGGCCGCGGGGGCGTTGACCCGGAACTCTCTCCAGGTAAACTCCAGGTATGCATGGTTCCTGCTCCACTACATCACTCGCCAAAATATTCACTTTTTGAAAACTTTAGGGCTGAAGAAATGTTTCCCAAACATCCCTTTGACTCTTTGAATTTTATTTTCCCAAGAGTGCCCCTTTTGTTTCTGTTTTCCCATCTCTGGAAAATCCGTCTGTCCCCCTTTGGGGTTCTATTCCACGCAGTTTTTTGGGTTATGTCGTTGTCATGTCTTCCCTAACCCCCCTGTCCCCCAGTGTCGTCGGGCGTTTTCCCCTTAAAACCTTCTTTGTGTGCGTTTGTGTTTTATTGGAATATGAAAAATTTTTTTCGAAATTTAAATATTTTAAAAAAATATTTTACTGTGAAAACACAGTTTGATGATGTATTTTGCAAAAAGCAGATTAATTTTTAATTTAGTAGTTTTTCTCGACAGATGTTTTTTTCCAAAAAAATTTAAACTTTTTTGGTCGGGGGACACATGTGCAACACCCGGGGATATTTTTAAATTGAAAAATTTTTTCGCCATCCAGTGGCTTTTTCAATACAGATTCTGGGGAAAATTTTTTAAAAGACAGTAGAACTATTTTAAAAAAGATGGGGGTAATAGTCCCCCCCCCCTTTGGGAAAGTTAGGGGTTACAGCTCCAGATTCTCCACCCCCCACGATGTTTGTGAAACAAAACCCCAAAGGGGCTGGGGGGGGCTGATTACCTATCTTTTGTATATATTTTAAACTGTTTTCTAATTTCTAGAATCTGTTTTTTGATAAGCCCTGGATGGGGGAAAACGTTTACAATAAAGATTTCCAGAGGGCTGCACATGTGTCAAAAACTTTAAATATTGTCGGTATTTTATACTTTCTGAAAAACTATTTATTTCACAGATGCATAAAAAATACAAGTATATACATGTGAAAAAGGGTCTAGGATAACCCCAATAACAGGTATTAATAGAAAATTTAATTTACACAAGTTTAAATGAATAGGGGCAGTGTTTTGCGTCGGTCTGATACCTCTGAAAAATTAAAACTTACTTGAGCAGTACTTCGGGTTTGAAACCTCACTCTATGGCGTGTGTCACACTGACTAAATGAGGCCGCCTCACGGTTTTATCCCTTTATCTCTTACATCCAGGACGTAAATTCCTTGTCTGACGTTTTTATACGTATTTATATTTTTTTTCAAATTTAAAAGAAAGTAAAAAAAGAAAGATTTTTTTGTTTTTTTTACTTTTGGAAAATGTGTAAAAAAACTTTGATCTACGTTTTTTTTGTTATATTTAAAAAATATGAAAAAAAAAAACGTAGATCTACTTGTGTAGCATACCATGTGAACGTAGATCTGCTTGGTGTTTAGGGGCCCCTTTTAAAAACTGTTACCCCAAGGTTTTCCTATCGCAAAAAAAAAAGGGAAAAAGTAAATTCAAGTTTTTGGGAAAAATTTTTTCCTAGAACGTCTCTAAAAACATATGTTTTGAAAACCCCTTTCTTCGTTGTAGGAACAATTTTTGGGATGTTTTTTGGCCCCCCCTTGGTGGGTCGAGGGGTGCGGGGTTACGACTTCTCCCTCGGCTTATCACCAGGTTATAAAATTTTGATAATAAAACCCCCCGAGAAATGATTTAATACCATGTTTTACACATGGTCAAATTTTTATGAAAAATTTTTATTATTTTTATTTAAAAAAAAATATCAATTGTAATTAATTTTTTGGGGGTTTAAATAAATTTTTTTGGGGGTTCATGTAGGGAGGTTTTGGGAAAAAATAGGATATAAGGGGGGAAAATAGGGGGAGTAAGGGTTTATGTAGGCAGGGGAGAGGGGGCGAGGTGGTGGGGGTGAGATATTGGGGGAGGGTGGGTAAGGGACAGGTCATTTGGTAAACCCCCACGACACTCTCATTAACTCGACACTACTCACTAACAATGTCGCCCATTTCTTCACCATATAAAAACATAATAAAATATAAAAAAATAGGAATAGCAAATAAGGGGACAGTAAATTTTTACTTTTTCTACTAAACACATTTTAATTTTAAGTCTTTGTACAAAAATTATTTTTGGGGAACGGGGAGAACATTTTTGGGGTTTTTTGATAAAGGGGATGGTATGTATAAGCGGGAAAGACGGGGAAACCCAAAATTCAACTTGACGAAAATTTGAATATAATTACAATATATTTAAGAGGAAGTTCACTACGGGAACAAACCCACAGGTCCCAAAGGGACCTAACACCCACGGTTATGCCCCAAAGCCAGTACTTGCCCAAATACCCCAACAGTCCCCTCCAGAGACTTCAGCAGCCTTTCCCGGCCCTCCCCCCCCAGCAGGCTCCGCTGAATCCCCTGCTCAGGAGCTCTGCCCCCCAGCAGAAGCTCCGCTGGGAATCCTGTTTCATGTCTTCCTTGGGCTTTTTGGTAGTCCCAGAAACCCTCCAAAAACCAAACGTTTTCGACCTGACGCCCTAGGTCGGGCCATAAAAGAAAAAAAGACCCTCAGACTTTGGGCGTGGGCTACGGGCCCGTTTGCCCAAGGCAAGGTGGGGCCCAAATAATGGTTAAATTAGTTTCCCCCCAGAGCCCTCAAAGCCCAGTAAAACTACATCCCCAAAGGGAGTTGGGTATTGGCAATTTCATCTTAATAGCCATGGATATTTTTTTTTATATGAATTAGTATAGAAAAAACCACAGTTTGAATAACTGCAACTACCTTTAAGTTCGCTGGTTTAAGGACCACCTCATCCCAGCTGAGGGGATTTCTCATCCCGCTGATGGTTTCATACAGTTGAGAGTCTCATATCAGCTGAATTTTTAATCCCAAAACTGTGAGTCTCATACCAGCGATGGTCGCAAAAAACCAGCTGATGATTTCCTTTACCAGCTGAGGGGTCTCATACCATGTTGAGTCTCATCCCCATCTGGGAAAAATTATTTTTTTATTTTCCAAAAATACAATATTTGATATGTAAATAGAGGGACAATACGGGTATTTAAATTTATGTAATCAAAAATGGGAAGCTGCCCCGGAAAGGACTCCCCAATTTTGGGTTTTTTAAATTTTTTAAAAAAGTTGGTGAATGGGAAGAATTTTTCGTGCTCTAGGGGTTTTAAAAATTTTTTGTGTTGACACTCTCAAAAAGGGAGGGCAAATTGGGGGGATGTGCATTGCTGATAACTTGAGATATCGACGAGGGGAAAGACGGGCTCCGGGGAACATCAAAAAAGCTCTTTAGATTTGTGTGAAATTTGGCCCCCATTATTTTCATAGATTTAGTTAGAGTGAGGTTTTCTGAGTATGTTTCCCACATTAATCTTCCGGTCAAATTGGTGAGTGATATTAAGATATATTTTCCTTTTGTTTTGAAATTGGGTTATTTTAATTTTTACCGTTTATTTTTTTTAAATTTTCCAGTCCAAAAATTTATTTTTTTCCCGAAACCCGGGTGTATGTATATTTCATTTAATTAATAGGTCCAGAGAAAACTTTTGGATATGACAGGGGCAGGTATCAAAGGGGGGACATTTTTTGCGACCTAGGTGCCCCAAATTCCTATTGTCTAGGGAAAAGGGAAAAAATAATAATTATCTTTGTTATCTTTTTATGTTATGTTTTTAATTATTTACTTTTCAGAAAAAAATGTAATTTTCCACATTTAATTTCCCCGTTGGTCCTTCTTAAACCCGGGTTTGGGAAATTTGTGGGTTTATTAATTAGTTAATTACTTAAAAAATTTAAATATGTGAAATAAAAAAAGGAGGTGGAGGGTTAAGTTCCCCAAATTTATTAATGTGTAGTGGATTATAATAATTCCCAAAAATTTTGTAACCCTAACCCTAAAAGTTGGCTAATTTTATATTAATTTTTTATAAAACAAATTTGATAAGAAAATTCGGGGCCAAAGATTTATACAGGTTGTGAAATTGAAAAGGGCAAGTGTGGATAAAAAATTTATTGTGTATAATTTTAAATTTTTTGCTACCCAAAATTTTGGAAAGGATTTATTAATTTGTATAATATTAATTTTGATGACCCCAAGTTTTTTTTAAATTGTACATTTAAAAATTTTATTCCCAATCTTGCACATGAAAAATTGGGCTGGCTAAAGTAGCTGGGATTTATTCAAAGGGTTAAGTTTTTTATTTATTTCCCTTTTTATAAAGTGAAAATTTTTAGTACATAATCGGTGTTTTTAAAGTTGAATTTAATACGTTCCCTTTGGCGGGAAAAATGAGGAAATTAATATAGAAGACAAACATAGGGGAAAATATAGAGTAAAAGGCATAAAATACGGGGGCTAGAAAAAGTTCCCTTTTAACCAAAAAACATATAATAAGTGCTAAAGGGAAATTAAAGAATCAAGAAACTGTGAATACTGAAAAATTTAAAATTGTATTTAGATGTTTAGAGAAAAGATATGATTCATACCCAAAAAAAATTTTTAACAAAAAGGAAGAGATTTATTAGTAAATGTGTAGATGAGGGGCTGAAATAGATCTTGATTAATCAGTATTATGAAATTTTTGGAAAAGATTCTTTCTTGTTAAAAAATCAGGCCTTTAATAAATTAAAAAAATTTGTTAAAAACCCGGCAGTTAATCAGTCTGCTCCAAAAAAATAATAGTCTTTGCCCAAAACTCCAGGGAAATATGTTTACCCGTATTTAATCCGGTGAAAAAATTTGGGAAAGGGAAATTTTGGTCAGTTTTTAAAAACAGCTGTGCCCTGACAGGAGTGACCCAGCCAGTGTAACTAAATTATTTTACCCCAAAGGACAGGTAAGGGAGATGTCACATACGGTTTCAAGCTTTCCCAAAGTTGATGACTCTTAAAGGGGAAACAGTTTTACCTTTTTTTTGAAGGTCACTTACCCTTTAATTTTTAGGGAAAAAGTAGGGTTTGGAAACTAGTGAATATCATTGTTAATTTTTAAAATCTCCAGATCACAAATTCAAAGGGTTTTAAACGTTTTTGAGTTTTTTAAAGGAGAGGGACTCTCAAAAATTTAAGTAATAAATTTAATCTGAAAGGGAATTTAGACTGGTTATTTAGTGCCCTAGTACAGAATTAAAAATTAAACTGCAAAAAAAATTGAAAGGACTCTCAAAAAAATATCACAAGGGTTATTTTGGTTGGAGGGAAAAAAGGGCTAGGTCTACAAGAAATTAATTTTGCAGTTGCCAAAACCCGCAACTAACCCCCATTTTAAAGGGTGGGAAAAAAACAAATAAAATCTGAGGTATCGTCAAGTTTTACAAAAGGGAAAAAATTTTCCCCCTGGTAATAATCAAAAATTTTTTTCCTAAAAAAGGGTTGCTAGGGGCATCAAATAGCAAGAATCAGAAAAAAATGGGTTTTTCAACACGGTTTAAAAAGTTAAATTTCCCTTTTTTAAGAGTAGCCCAGTTAAAAGAAACCAGTCAGGGAAAAGAGAGATTTTTTTCTCTCTTTTTTGAACTGGTTTTTTAAAATTAAAACAGGGCTTTTCTTTTTTTAAAAAAGGGTTTTATTCCAAAAAACCCTTTTTAATTCCCCCCCCCAAAAAATAAAAATCCCCCCAACAAATAAATCCCCCCCAATAAACCCACCCCCAAACAAACCCCCCCCCAAACCCCCCCCCCAACACCCCCCCCCCCCCCCCCCCCCCCCCCCCCCCCCCCCCCTTTTCCCCCCCCCTTCTAAAAAGGGTAAATTTCATTTTTTAAAAATTGCAAGGGTTTCCCCTGGAAAAAAATTGAAAATTGGAGGGAAAAATTCCCGAGAAATTTTTAAACCAATGTAAAAAATTGTTAAAAACCAAAAAAAACTTTTTAAAAATGTAAAAAAGAAACCTTGGGGTAAGGGGATATTCGTAAGGAATAAATAAAGTTTTGGAATTAAAAGTGCTAAATTAAAAATTTCTCCCTTTTAAAAGGGTTTTGGGGAAAAATGGTTTACCCCTTTTGGAAAAATTTAGGAAAAAGGCAAATTTTTAAAAGTTAATTCCGGGTAGGATTTCATAAATTTAAAATTCTGATTAAGGGGAAATACAATAACCCCAATTTAAAACTGTTTTCTTATAAATAATTTTTTACCCTGTTTTTAATTTTTCCCCTGGGGAAAGGCTGTTAAGCCCGTTTTTCAATTTAAAAAAATTGTTGGGTTAGAAAAACATTGGAATTTTTAAAAGTAAATTTTTAAATTCCAGGAAGGTTTTTACCCAAAAATATTTTGAAGGTGTAAAATTTTTTCCTTTTTAACTTTTGGGGAAAGAAATTGTGGGTTTTTACCAAAACCCGGGGGAAAAAAATTTTAAATTTAAAAATTTCATATGGGAAAATTTAAAGGGTCCTCGGGCCGAAACCTGGGGGGGGGTTTAAAGAAAAAAAAAAAACCCCGGGGAAAAAATTTTGGGGTTTAAAAACCTTTCCCTAATTAAAACTTTGGAAATTATAATTGCCCTTTTTAAGCCAAAAAAATTTTTAATTAAATAAATTTATAGAAAAAGGTACCTCCTGAGCAAGCCAAAATTGATGGTCACTATTTGCCACTCACGGAGTGAAAAAGGATTCTGAGGCCCCCTCCTTTGAGGTTGTGTTTAATTGTAAATGCCCGGAGTAACAAAAATGTTTCCTAGGGTTTTAAAAGACTGTTTGAAGACAGGTTCCCTCGTTAAAGGGAAAAAATTAGGAGATATCTTATTAAAATTTTAGGATGAAAAAATTATGCCTTTAGGCTGACATAAGTAAAGCTTTCCTTTAAAAGTGGGTTTAAAGAAAAGGCCTTTACTGGGATTTTTACCTGCTTCTTATGGCCTGAAAAATCCCATTGACCCACTTAGCCCTCTGGGAAAACCTTTTTCTTTAGGGGGTTTATTTTTGGGGCTACATCCAGTCCGTTCCTACTTCAAGGATGATAAATACACACCTTAAATGTATGGAAACCCTTGAGTAAAAATAAGGGGCAAAAAAATTTTATGTGGACAATTTCCTGGGGTTGGGGTAAAATGAAGAGGAACTGTTAATGGGCTTATTGGGGAGGGGTAATAAAATAATGAAAGGGGCAAATATGCCTTGGAGAAATGGAATTTGTAATTCGTCCAAATTGAAGGACAAAATAAGTAAAAGGTTACCCTGGAGATGAAATACCAAAAAAGTAGTAAAGTAAATTTGGGTTTTTTTTTGGGAAAAAAATTTTTTAAAGTTTTAAAAACCCAAAAAAATTAAAAGTATTGGAATAAAATTAAAAATAAGAGAGTTTTGCTTGCTGAAAATTTCCAAATGTTTTGGGTCCCCCCCAGGTTTAAATGCCCCCCCTTACTGTAAGGGGGAAATTTTTTAATACAGGGAAACATTTTGGGAAAAATTAAATGGGCTTGGGGAAAAAAACTCTCCTGAGGAATTTATTAACAGGCGGGAGGAATTAATTGGTGATTATTTTGAAAATTCCAATGTTGGGAAATTTTCCCCCGCCCGGTGGCCAAACCAAAAAAAGGGAAAAAAAATACTCCACCCTTTTTTTTGTGATGCCCTTTAAAATTGGCATATGGGGCAGTTGCTTACCTTCAATTTAAAAGTGTTATTTCTCTTGTTATGTCTAAGGCTAAAAATGTCTCCAATTTAAAACACGTACCCTTTTCCCCCAGTTTGGGAAATTTAAAAGCCATTTTTTGTAGTGTCAAATTTTGCTAAAATAATAAGAAAAAAAGTTTCAGGAGGGTAAAATTAGTGACAATGTAATTTTTGGTTTTGGGGTTAAAGAAGGGAAACCTTTTCAAAGGATTTGTAATGGGAAAAAAAGTAAAAATTGTGTTGTACAAAAAGGGAGTCGCTTGAAAATTTAAATTTGTTTTCAAGAGAAGTATAATGTTTGGGTCAGGGATATCTTAAATTTTTAAACATTACCCGGTGAGGAGAATCCAGCTGATTTCTTGTTTCAAGGTTTTCTTTTGCTAAATTTGTAAATGCTGTATCATGGTTTAAAGGGTCGAGCTGGGTTGTAAATTAAAAACTAATTGGCCTGTTCAAAAGGCGGGTTTTTTGCTCCCGTTTTAAATTTTCTGTGATACCGGGTTTCCCAAAAGTTTGTCCCCCTTAGCCATTGATAAAAAATGGATTCTTCTTTACCCAAAAATAATCAATGTAACTAATTTTGGGGTTTAAGTTTTTAAACAAAAGGAAAAAATTTCATTTAAGTTTTCACATCCCCTTGAATATTGGAAAAAAGAGGGTACAGGAGGGAAAAACAATGGAAATGAGATTTTAAAATTTTGAAGGAAAGTAAAAATTTTTGGGGAAAGGGTTTCCCTTTAAAAGGAAAAATTGGGGGTATTTTTTAAAAATTTGGAGAACAAAGTAATTTTGGTTTCAGGGTGGGTTTTCAAAAAAGCTGAGTTGGGTGATTTTTCTTTAAAAACCCTTCTTGTGCCCAAAAAAACCCCCTCATCAACCAAAATTGCGCCCAAAAGCCCATAAAAATGTTTTAAAGCATGGGGGGTACAAGATACCTTTAAATTTTATTAGGGGGAAAATTTCTGGTTTCCCCAAGGGGCACAAAGTGTAAAAAGGGTGATTAAATTTTGTGTTAAAATGTCGCCGTTTTGGATGCCAGTTCCCCCATATGTACCCCGGTCCCCCACCCCTTGGGAAATGAGCATTTGAAATCATTTAAAAAACGAAAAATGGCCCGGCCCCCAGTGTGGAAAAGGGTTTTGTATTTTAAATTTTTCCCGGGAAAAACAGGAGTTATTTTTGTAAATGGGTGGCCCTTTCTGTATTTAAAAAGTATGGAATCGAAAAAAGGGAAGCTGTGCCCGCCAGAAGGACTCGCCCTCTTGGTTTTTTAAAATTTTTTTACAAAAAGGGTTTGGTTTTAATGGGAAAAAAATTTTTCGTTTCCCTAAAAGGTTAAAATTGTGTTGACACCTCTCAAATAGGGGGACGAAAATTTGGGGGATATGCATTCCTGCATAAATTGAGAAATCAGACGACTGGCCAAAACAGCTCCAGGAAACCCCAGATTTAAACTCTCTAGATTTGGGGTGTAATTCTTGGGCCCGCATTAAATTTTTTTTATTTAGTTGGGGTAGGTTTTTTTGAGTATGAACAAATTAAATTCCCGTCAAATTGGGAGGTATTAAGATATATTTTCCTTCTGTTTGGAATTGTTTTTATATATATAACCATTTAAATTAAATTTTTAAAATACAGTTAAAAAAATTTTTTATAAAATTTTCCAGTATCCTGGTGTTTTGTATTATTTTATTTAATTAAAAGGTCCAGAGCAACTTGTGGTTATGACAGTGGTAGGTATCGAAGGGGGACATTTTTTGCGACCTAGGTGTCCCAAATTCCTACTTGTCTATGTAACATTGATAAATAATAATTATATTTGTTAACATTTACTGTTATGTACATAATTAGTTACATTCAGATAAATGTAATTTTCCACACCATCTGATGAGTCTCATACCATCTGATGAGTCTCATACCGTCTGATGAGTCTCATACAGTCTGATGAGTCTCATACCAGCTGATGAGTCTCATACCAGCTGATGAGTCTCATACCGTCTGATGAGTCTCATACCAGCTGATGAGTCTCATGCCAGCTGATGAGTCTCATACCATCTGATGAGTCTCATACCAGCTGATGAGTCTCATACCAACTGATGAGTCTCATACCAGCTGATGTGTGACGGGTAGGATACACGCAGTTTGAGTTGAGTCGTTACCCGATAATGGGCGCCTATGATAGACTGCAAAGTTCAGTTCACCTGGACTAGAGATTGTTCAGACTCGTTCAAAAGGTTGAAGCGCTTGCTATCCTCTGCTCCTGTGTTGAAGAGGTTGCAACTGTGTTTGTCTTTTGTCCTGTGAATTTCTGGAACATGTGCAACAGTTAAGTATCTTTAAACCGAAACGTTTCGCCTTCGCAGCAGGCTTCATTAGTCGAATACAGAGGTTACGTATATGAGACAGCAGCAGCAGAGAGGTAAAGATGATTAGTTCATCAACTTTGAAGTGGTTAAAGGAGGTCAGTCCCTCAGCCTGGAAATGTGTTCAACTTCAGTCTTGAACAGTGATCGGGGATACGTTTTTCGGTTCTCGCAGTGACTGAACTGCATTTAGATCAATCATGATTTTATGGCTCTACCATGCTGTTCAAAGTCCATGTGTGAGGCAATCTGTGTGAATGTCCCCCAAGTGTAATTATTCATGTTTTGTCAGTATGTGCGTATCAAAATGTAACTCCTAATTTCTCGATAATGACGGGGAGAAATTATGGAAGTAGTGAATGCATCAACGGCTCATATAAGCAGAGACAACGTCTTCCATCAAGTACCACACTCATCTAGTTCTCATTAAAATATTTCTTACATCCCCTTCCTATAAAGATAAAGATTGTACTGATAGCTTCATATCAAACTGTGTGATAACAAATGCTACGAACACAGGTGTAGTACAATAACGAAGGTAGAAATGAGTAACGAGCCAAGGATAGCAGTGAGTAAATGCCTATATATATTTCTTTCACCATAACAGCATGTAAGTATATGTACAATTTATATACAACATGTACAGAGCAAGTTTTGCATGGAAGAGACACACAAAGAACTGTGGGCTACCAGACTTGGAGTATGTCCGCTGATGTTGCCTCCAATGGGTGCTAAGTTTAGCTATAATTGTAGATGAATGGTTCAAAGAACCGACATGTTGTTAAATTAGACACATGTGCAACTCTTGGGTATCTTTATTGAGGAAACGTTTCGCCACACAGTGGCTTCATCAGTCCATACATAGGAGAAACTTGAAGAACAGGAGGAGAATGAGGTAATCAGTCCCTCAACCTTGAGTCGATGTGGTCAGTCCATCAATCTTGAATAGAATAAAATATTCTATTCTATTAACATTGATGGATGACCACATCGACTCAAGGTTGAGGGACTGATTACCTCATTCTCCTCCTGTTCTTCAAGTTTCTCCTATGTATGGGGCTGATTTAAGCCACTGTGTGGCGAAAAGTTTCCTCAATAAAGATACCCAAGAGTTGCACATGGTCTAATTTAACAAGTTAAGATGTAGGTAGGATGAGCTGGTGGTAAACCGATACGTATGTGGCCCACTGAAATTTTATTTTTTCGTCTTGGGCCTTGGGGAGGGGGGTGGGTGTGGATGAACGAATGGTGTTAGTGGCCACCATTTAGAGACTAAGTGTCGTAATAGGGATCTTTATGGGGGAAGATGGGGGACAGTGTTTACGAGGGTTTACCGGAAAATTTTGGTTTGAAAGATTTAAGGGGGTTTAAGTTTAAAGTAAGGGTGCGGCGGGTAGTTTTAGATTTGGAATGCGGATGGGGTTTAGGGTGTGGGTTTTTGGGTTTGGGCCTTAACATAAATGCTTTGCCTGTGGGTGAGTGAGGTGTCGGGTGGGGGTATAACACATGTTTTTTACTTGATGATGTGCTTTTGGGGCAGAACATGACGTAGTTATTGGCGCACTAAACATTGTGTGAAAAAAAGGTGAAGGGGCAGGTAGACCATCTACTTGTGTATTGGGGGAAA
>NC_069401.1:13306122-13322637 GCF_026875155.1 Cherax quadricarinatus
CCAGACTTGGAGTATGTCGCTGATGTTGCCTCCAATGGGTGCTAAGTTTAGATATAATTGTAGATGAATGGTTCAAAGAACCGACATGTTGTTAAATTAGACACATGTGCAACTCTTGGGTATCTTTATTGAGGAAACGTTTCGCCACACAGTTTCTTCATCAGTCCATACATAGGAGAAACTTGAAGAACAGGAGGAGAATGAGGTAATCAGTCCCTCAACCTTGAGTCGATGTGGTCAGTCCATCAATCTTGAATAGAATAAAATATTCTATTCTATTCCTCATTCTCCTCCTGTTCTTCAAGTTTCTCCTATGTATGGACTGATGAAGCCACTGTGTGGCGAAACGTTTCCTCAATAAAGACACCCAAGAGCTGCACATATGTCAATTTAACAAGTTTAGATGTAGGTAGGATGAGCTGGTGTTAAACACGATACGTATGTGGCCACTGATTTTATTTATACGTCTTGGGCCATGAGGGAGGTGGGTGTGGATGAACGAATGGTGTTAGTGGCCACCATTTAGAGAACTAAGTGTCGTAATAGGGATCTTTATGGGGGAAGATGGGAGACAGTGTTTACTGAGGGTTACCGGAGATTTCGGTTGAAAGATTTAAGGGATTTAAGTTTAAAGTAAGGGGTAGCGGCGGGCTAGTTTCTAGATTGTGGAAGTGCGGATGGGCGTTTAGTGCGTGTGGGTTGGATTGGTCCTGTAACATAAATGCTTTGCCTGTGGTGTGAGTGAGGTGTCGGGTGGTGGTATAACACATGTTGTTACTTGATGATGTGACTTTTTGGGACAGAACATGTACGTAGTGTATTGGCGCACTACAACATTGTGTGTATACAAGGTGAGTGTGCGGGTAGACCATACAGTACTTGTGTATGTGGGAATAACTGTATGTTCTTGTAAGACTGTCTTCATAGGTGCTATATAAAGCACGTATTACCTGGTATTACTACGGTAAGATATCTGTGTGTTTGGAATATGCTCTGACACAAAGTCGGGGGTTTCCCTTTTTGTAGTATGCATTCTGTATGGCACAGTATCTGTATATCGGGATGATGGGAAGTGTAAATAGTTGTAATGAGCAACGTGGCAAAGTATTTAATATTACGAGAGATTGTATTTTGGTACATAAGGCCTCACATATAATGTTTCAGAGGCCTGGTTAAGATTATATATTTCATGTTGTGTGACAATGTATGTGCTGGGAAGTGTTGTATTATCTTAAGTACATGCTTGTTGTTTGTTTTTCTTTTATTTTTTATGATTCAAGTTTCAGTTCAGTCTATTCTGTAAGGCAATATAAAAATGTATATTGATTTTGTGTAAATGCATATTTTAGATATAAATACTTTGTTGGAGCAGGTGTGCATATGACTTCAAGTAGTGGTGTAGGTCATGCAATTAGTACTGCTATATGGTATGCAGTGAATTATGGATGTTGGGTGGATTGCAACATTTTTGAGAAATAGGGTATGTCATCCTTTGTAATCAAGGCAAAGGTTTCATAGATGCAACATAGGGCATGTAGTATCTGGAGTTCTTACTGTATGTCACTGTTTTGTAGATATTTGATAAGGGGTTCTGGGTTGGGCGGGGTGCCTCTTTCACTTGCAGAGCACATAAGTACGACATAGTAAATGTAACTTTTGCAGAGGGTGGGTTTATAGGTTTTAATGGTATGCGGTGAGGCTTTTACCATTAGGGATTGTTTTGTATATAAAACTTAGCATAAGATGTATAAGTGTGCTGGATTAGAATATATGGATATGTTGCGGGTAGATTTGGGTGCGCCAAGGGACCTATTGGTAATTCCCCTTATGTATGGTGGGAGGCTGTTGAACAGTCTTGGGCCCCGGACACTTACTGTGTTTTTTCCTTAGTGTATTAATGGTGTCTACTTTTCACTGAGGGCATGTTGCATCGCCTGCCAAGTCTTTTTCTTTCGTAGGGAGTGATTTCTGTGTGCAGATTTGGGACCGTTCCTCTAGGATTTTCCAAGTATATATTATAATGTAGCTCTCTCGTCTGCGCTCCAGTGAATACAGATTATCCTGAGATATCAACACTCCGGGTTATCCAGGGTTACTAAGCCTCCGGATTAACAATCTCAATAAAATTCTTATTCTATAAAAAAATAATAAAAAATTTCATTGGGTTAGTAAACTATGGTTTTAATTCTTGGTTTTATTGTATCTGGTGGGTGGCCCGGTGGCCCGGTGGTCTGGTGGCTAAAGCTCCCGCTTCACACACGGAGGGCCCGGGTTCGATTCCCGGCGGGTGGAAATTCCGACACGTTTCCTTACACCTATTGTCCTGTTCACCTAGCAGCATAATAGGTACATGGGTTTAGTCGACTGGTTTAATGGGTTCGATCCTGGGTGACAAGATTAAGACCCCAATGGAAATAATTAGAACATCCTCGATGTAACGAACTGACTTTCTTGGCTTATACTGGGTGTGCTAACCTCGGGGTTAAATAATCCAACGAAATCTTATCTATTATTGAAATATTATTACAAATACAAATTAATTAAACAGTTATTATTTATATTATTATTATTATTATTATTATTATTTATTTTATTATTACTTTTATTATTATTTATTATTATTATTATTATTATTATTATTCGAATCTTATGGAGCTCTAAGCCTGTAGGGGTCGTACAGAATCGGAAGCAAAGGAAGGTAACCAGGTTTGATCCGAGGACAGGGAGGGTAGCGTCGCCCAGTTCCTGGGATCAAGAGCTCTTCGCCAGCTTTCAAACTAGCTTTGATGCTGATGAAGTGCTCTTGATTCAAGGAACTGGATCATGAATCATAAATGATTACCTCTGGTTCCCCCGGCACTGTATGACCGATGGATTAAAAAAAAAATAAAATAATAAATAAAATAAATAATAATAATAATAATAATAATAATAATAATAAAATATGATAATAATAATAGCAATGAGTTGATGAAAGAAGCCTTCAGTGTGTGTGGTGTGTGTGTGGTGTGTGTGTGTTGTGTTGTGTGGGTGTGTGTGTTGTGTTGTGTGTGTGTGTGTGTGGTGTGTGTGTGTGTTGTGTGTGTGGTGTGTGTGTTGTTGTGTGTGTACTCACCTAGTTGTACTCACCTAGTTGAGGTTGCGGGGTCGAGTCCGAGCTCCTGGCCCCGCCTCTTCACTGATCGCTACTAGGTCACTCTCCCTGAGCCGTGCAGCTTTATCATCCTCTGCTTAAAGCTATGTATGGATCCTGCCTCCACTACATCGCTTCCCAAACTATTCCACTTACTGACTACTCTGTGGCTGAAGAAATACTTCCTAACATCCCTGTGATTCATCTGTGTCTTCAGCTTCCAACTGTGTCCCTTGTTACTGTGTCCAATCTCTGGAACATCCTGTCTTTGCCCACCTTGTCAATTCCTCTCAGTATTTTGTAGGTCGTTTTAGGGTCCCCCCTATCTCTCCTGTCCCCAGTGTCGTCAGGTTTGTTTCCCCCTTTAAAAACCCTCTCCTCTTTAGGACCCCCCTCTTAGCTCTGGGACTGTTTGTTGCAAACCTTTGCACTTTCTCTAGTTTTTTAAAGTGCTTGGCTGGGTTTTGGGGGGTTCCAAATGGTCCCGCATACCCAAATAGGGGCCAAAACGTTTAGGGTTTGTACAGGGAAAACCTGAACGTTTCCCTTATTAAGTTTGTCGGAATGTTTTTGAGGTTTGTAGGGCCCAATCTGCAGCAGTTTTTGGTTGATGGCGCTTCAGGAGTTGTGCGGGTGTTATATCACCCCAAGATTTTTTTCTAAAAGTGAGGTTTGTAGTCTCTGCCCCCCTGACTTTTAATCCTTGCGGCCTTCTTTCCCCTTTCCCCCAAATCTTCAGGGAATTTTGAAATTGGTGGGATTAAACCCCGGGGCCCCAATTGGGGGACCAGGTCTGCAGCCTGTCCAGACCCTTTGTAGTTCTCCCGGGTTTCTTCGATCGAGTGTATTCTTTTTCATAAACTTCACGTCATCTCCCAAAACGGGACCCTCAGAGTCTTTTCCCTTTCCGTCTGTCGTTCAAAAATTCCAGAAAAAGCCGGGGTCCTGTGTGTGGGTGTGTGTGGGGTGTGTGTGTGTGTGTGTGTGTGTGTGTGTGTGTGTGTGTGTGTGTGTGTGTGTGTGTGGGGGTGTGTGAAAGTGTTTTTACTCACCTAATTGAAACTAAATTTTTTGGTTTTTGGCAGGGGTCGGGACTCGGGGGCTCCGGGCCCCCGCCCTTCAGTGATCGCTACTAGGCCCTTTCCCTTCTGTTTTTCCTGAGGTTTTGTCATACCTCTTTTTTAAAATATGAAAGGGTTCCTGCCTCCACTATTTTCACTTGTTTGCTATCCACTTCCTGTGTTTTGTGTGTGTGTGTGTGTGGTGTGTGTGTGTGTGTGAGGTGTGTTACTAACCTATTTGGGGTTGCGGGGGGTTCGAGTTTTGCCCCTGGCCGTGTGGTGTGTGTTTTGTGTGTGGGGTTGTGTGTGTGTGTGTTGTGTGTTTGTGTGTGTGTGTGAATAATACTGGGTATCCTTGGGAGAGCGTTTTTTACTGCTTAACCCGGGGAATCTGGTCAGAAGCCCTTTTTTTTCAAACGCAGAGAATTTTTGTTCCTCGTGGGGGAGGGCTCGTGTGCCCCCCCCCGTCCCCACCTTTTAGAGCGATTTTTCCCCTTTCTTGGTGAGGTTTGGTTCGTCTATCTCCACCCCAAACTGTCACCCCAGAAAGGATAAAAGTAAAAAAGATATCGCCACACTGAAAATTTTAAGGGAAATTTATTTAAAATAAAAGTGTGAAGAAATGGGTGGTGCACAGGGTACAGAGGTGCTCGTGAGAGTTACAAAAAATATTGTTGAATACAATAAAAATATGTTGAATACAAAAAAATGCCGAAGTTTGTAGGCATAACTCTTATGTCTATAATTTCACAGTAACGTGAAAACAGATTACAAAAGCTACGTGATGCGGTGCTAGACATTGTCTCGTGGTATGTTTGGGATTTAGTATTGTTGTATATATGGGATTAAGTATGGTAGTATGTATGGGATTTAGTATGGTGGTATATATGATAAACATGGGATTTAGTTTGGGCAGACTTGCACATTATAGTGAATGAACTGTTTAGCCAGCGCTTAAACACTGCCTACATCACGGTTTTGGAATTTTCTTTATCAGCGTGAGTTGCCTTGTCACGCCGCGAACGTTCTGCCAGCGGCCTTCTGGACGCCTCCTAACGTGTTATATCCCTTTGTCTGGCCCCTCCATAGCCTTCTGACCAATATACCATTTTCACTGCCAATGTGACAAGGTTGTGGTTGCAGGGTTCGAGACTCAGCTCCTGGCCCCGCTTCTTCACTGAACGCTACTAGGTCCTCTCTCTCCCTGCTCCCTGAGCTTTATCATACCTCGTCTTAAAGCTATGTATGGTTCCTGCCTCCACTACATCACTCGCCAGACTGTTCCACTTCCTGACAACTCTATGACTGAAGAAATGCTTCCTAACATCCTTGTGACTCATCTGAGTCTTCAACTTCCAATTGTGACTCCTTGTTTCTGTGTCTCATCTCTGGAACATCCTGTCTCTGTCCACCTTGTCTATTTCACGCAGTATTTTGTATGTCGTCATCATATCTCCCCTAACCCTCCTGTCCTCCAGTGTCGTCAGGCCGATTTCCCTTAACCTTTCTTGTGTGTGTGTGTGTGTGTGTGTGTGTGTGTGTGTGTGTGTGTGTGTGTGTGTGTACTCACCTAATTCACCTAATTGTGGTTGCAGGGGTCGAGACTCACCTCCTGGCCCCGCCTCTTCACCTTCCGCTACTAGGTTCTCTCTTCCTCTGCTCCATGAGCTTTATCATACCTCGTCTTAAAACTGTATAGTTCCTGCCTCCACTACATCGCTTGCCAGACCATTCCACTTCCTAACATCTCTTTGACTCATCTGAGTCTTCAGCTTCCAATTGTGACCCCTTGTTTCTGTGTCCCATCTCTGGAACATCCTGACTCTGTCCAACTTGTCTATTCCACGCAGTATTTTGTATGTCGTTATCATGTCTGCCCTGACCCTCCTGTCCTCCAGTGTTGTCAGACCAATTTCCCTTAACCTTTCTTCATAGGACATTCCCCTTAGTTCAGGAACTAGCCTTGTTGCAAACCTTTACAGTTTCTCTAATTTCTTGACGTGTTTGACCAGATGTGGGTTCCAAACAGGTGCTGCGTACTCCAGTATGTGCCTGACGTACACAGTGTATGAAGTCTTGAACGATTCCTTACTGAGGCACCGGAACGCTATTCTCAGGTTTGCCAAGCGCCCATATGCCGCAGCAGTTATCCGATTAATGTGTGCTTCTGGCGATGTACTCGGTATTATACTCACTCCTAGGTCTTTCTCCTTGAGTGAGGTTTGCAGCCTTTGGCCTCCTAGCCTATACTCTGTTTGCGGTCTTTTTTGCCCTCCTCCAATCTTCATGACTTTGCATTTGTATTATGATGTAGCTCTCTCGCCTGCACTCCAGTGAATACAGATTATCCTGGGATATCAACACTCCGGGTTATCCCGGGTTACTAAGCCTCCGGATTAACAATCTCAATAAAATTCTTACTCTATAAAAAATAATAAAAAATTTCATTGGGTTAGTAAACTATGGTTTTAATTCTTGGTTTTATTGTAACTTTACTACTGCAGAAATTAACATTAACATCACATTATTGAAATATTATTAACAAATACAAATTAATTAAACAGTTATTATTTGTTATTATTATTATTATTATTATTATTATTATTATTATTATTATTATTATTATTATTATTATTATTATTATTATTGTTATTATTATTATTATTACTGTTATTATTATTATTATTATTATTATTATTATTATTATTTATTATTTATTATTACTGTTATTATTATTATTATTATATTATTTTATTATTATATTATTATTATTATTATTATTATTATTGTTGTTATTATTATTATTATTATTATTATATTATTAATTATTATTATTTATTATTATTATTATTATTATTCGAGTCTTATGGAGCTCTAAGCCTGTAGGGGTCGTACAAAATCGGAAGTAACGGAAGGTGACCAGGTTTGATCCGAGGACAGGGAGGGTAGTGTCGCCCAGTTCCTGGGATCAAGAGCTCTTTGCCAGCTTTCAAACTAGCCTTGATGCTGATGAAGTGCTCTTGATTCAAGGAACTGGATCATGAATCATAAATGATTACCTCTGGTTCCCCCGGCACTGTATGACCCGATGGATTTAACAAAAAAATAATAATAGTAATAATAATAATAATAATAATAACAATAATAATAACAATAATAATAATAGCAATGATTGATGAAAGAAGCCTTCATTTGTGTACTCACCTATTTGTGGTTGCAGGGGTCGAGTCATAGCTCCTGGCCCCGCCTCTTCGCTGTGTGTGTGTGTGTGTGTGTGTGTGTGTGTGTGTGTGTGTGTGTGTGTGTGTGTGTGTGTGTGTGTGTGTGTGTGTGTGTGTGTGTGCGTGCGTGCGCGCGCGCATAATACTGGGAATCCTTGGAGAGCATTATAATACTACTAAAGCCGGAATCATGGCCAGAAAGATTTTGGATAGCAATGGTAAGTTAGATATTGGCCTATAGTTGTTTAAGTCTGTAGGGTCACCACCTTTATGTATTGGTGTAACCCTTGCCATCTTGAGTAGTTTCGGGAAGGTGCTAGTCTCTAGTGACTTGTTAAAAAGTAATGAAATAGCATGCGAAAGGACATGGGCTGCTCGCTTGTACAGTAATGGTGGGACATGAGACAGATTCCCTGAGTTATTTTTAAGTGACTTTATAATCTCGGTGACTTCCGTGGGCTCAGTTTGGTGCAAGATAGAAGGAATTAGGGAAATTCCCATCTAGTAGTCCCCGGCATGGGCATTGGTATGTGGATTTTACTGGCGAGATTAGATCCTATGGTTGAGAAGTCGTCTTTATCTTGTTAGCTGTGTCAGTGGGATGTAGTGGTGTTTCATTAGGTTTAGTTAGGACAATATTCTTGGTTTTTCTCAGTTTGTGGTCCCTAGAATCTGAGGAGAGTGTTTTCCGTCTTTTTTATATCTCCCTAGTGTCTGTGAATCTACTGGAGTAGTATAGTTGTTTGGCTTTCTTATTACTTTGGTGGAGCTGATGAATAGTGTTTAAGAATATCTTTGTGTATTAAGCCCTGTCTATATTGCTTTTCATATTGGTGTTTCTTATCAATGGATTTCAGAATGTGCTGGTTAGCCCTGGGCAACCAAGCCGTTTGTTGTGATCTGTTTTTGTTTTTATAGGCAATGTTTGTTGTATTGTCTAAGTAATTTGTTAAGATAAATGTCTGTCCAGTCATCAATACCATTGCCTGGAGAATTCTGTAGGCCAGTCAACAGTCTCTATGTCAGCTGTGAACTTCCTTACTGAGGCCTCGTCATGGAGTCTAAATGAGACTTTGTTGTATTCAAGTGGTGGTTTACTATATTTTTCAGGAGGAAGGTAGGGTAGTGGTCTGTAGTGCTATCTGTGATTATCCACTGATTTAAGGGGGGCTAGTATATTGGTCCATATGTGGTCTATTATGGTTGCACTTGTCTCAGTGAGCCTGGTTGGTTTAGTTATTGTTGGTATGAGAAGTGTGTTGTTCATATTGTTGATGAAATCAGTTACAGGCTGATCATCTAGTAAGCCAAGGTTGATGTGAAGTCTACAGCTAAGAGAAGGTGGTGCTTATTCATTTGTCTGTTTGTTATTAGTGACTTTAATTTCTCACTGAAATTTGGGATGTTTGTGTGAGGTATCGGTAAATGGCACCGATTGTTATAGGCGTCTTAAGGTTTTTTTACAGTAAAATTAGCAAAAATGTATTCCCCATATTCATCACTAAAGCAAGTGGTACTATACAAGATAATTGGTTAGAGTAATAGATTGCAATACCACCCCCAACTTGGTTTGGTCTGCAGTTGTGAATTGCTGTGTATCCTGGTAGAGGGTAGATATCTATTGTGTCCTGCTTAAGCCAGGTCTCAGTAAGAATAATGCAGGAGAAGGGTTTTTCTTTAGTGATTCAAGGAGTGCTAGGAGGTCATCATAGTGTTTGCTTAAGGACCTGATGTTGTAGTTTAGTATGATAGACTTTTAGCATTGTTTAGGATAGTGCTGGCTTGTAATGCTGTGTAGTAAAGGCAGTTACTTTCCAATGGGTTTTGATTGGGTGTCAAATTAGGGAGGTTTAGATCAGGGTCAACGTGATCATCACTTCTAGTTTAAATTATGGTTTTTATATCCTGAGTTGTGTTTTGATTCTGGGGGAAATGATATCTTTTGGTAGGAAGTTTGGACAAGTATAGCAGAGTTTTTTGGTCATTAGAGTTAGTCATACACCTAATGAAGTTGATTTGTCTATGTGTTGTGCTGAATAAACCCAAAGTAAATAGGTAAAAACTAGTAATATAAAAATACAAATTAAAAATAGAAAAAGATCCACTTGCAATTGCACTAAGGTTAAAAATACTTTTGGGAGCTATGTTTTGAGCTAGAATGATAAGTACAAAGGTTAATCAGTAATAAAAAAATTAAAAATTAAAAAAGAAAAGTCTCTCACAGTAGATCGACATGAACTGGATCCCCAGCCATGCTGGCTCCGGGAAATGAGGCGGCGATGAGCACCCAAGGCGCAAAATATACCCACTGTTGGGATTACTCCCCCAAATCCCTACGAAGCCCAAACGGGTGGCTGCCAGAGCAAAAAATTTAGGGGGGAGTCTTAGGGATACCCCATTCAACAGGGTCCCGGAAGCGATCAGGGAGAACCCCCCCCTAGAATAAATTTAGAATTACCCCAATATGTAAAGTAAAAAGGGCACAATGCAACTAATGTGACATTTATTGTGGGAAGTTTTTGCTCTCCCGGAGCTTTATCAAGCCCTTAAAACAATGTTAGGGAAGACAATATGCAACGTTAGGTTCTTTATTCGAAAAGTTTCGCCTCACAGTGGCTTCTTCAGCGAGTACAGAAAGTTGATAGAAGAGAAATACTTGAAAACGTGTAATCAGTCCTCACCCTTAAAGTTTTGAGGTGGTCAGCCCCTCAGTCTGGAAAGAGCATTGTTCCGTTGTCTGAAACAACTATCAGATAGTTCCTGACTATGGAACTGAACTTCTCCAGGACGGGACTGACAACCTCAAATTCTTACGACTTTAAGGGTGATGGACTGATTACATCGTCTTCACATCTCTACTGTTCCTGCCTACTTTCTGTATTCGACTGAAGAAGCCTACTGTGTAGGCGAAACGTTTCGGAATAAAGTTGTCTAACTGTTGCATATGTGTCTTACCTAACAACCTGTCGGTATTGTATACCATTTTGATGTTCAACATAAAAATAGGTTGGACAAATATAGACTGGAAAGAGGCAGTTTTTTTTCAGTGTTCACTCTCTGTAATGTGCTTTGTGTAGTATAACAGGAGAGACTATGTGATGGCAGGGTTTACTGTTTTCAGGAGGATTCTTGCTAAGACTTCGGAGATGGTGAAGCTGCCGTTGTTTTGTTTAATTGTATTCGAAACAGCGATCAGTGCTGATTCGAGGCACTTGCGTCTGCGGAAATTAGTTTCTTTGATCACTAATTGGGCGTATTACACCTCACTCTGAGCCTTTATATACCCTCTGTGTCCATGTATTGTTTGTAATGGCTTGATAAAGCTCCTGGAGAGCGAAACGTTGCCACAATAAATGTCACATTAGTTGCACTTGTGTCCTTTCCCCTCCATATGATAGAAGCTGGTCCAGAGCGCAGTGTACAGCTATCCATCGGCTTCGTTTGGGCTTTCCCACAGCCAAGATGATGGTAGACAAGGTGAGAGTAAGACACATGTGCAACATCTGGGTATCTTTATTGTAGACGTTTCGCCATCCAGTGGCTTTATCAATACAGATTCTAGGACATAACTTGAAGACAGTAGAACTATGTACAGAAGATGAGGTAATCAGTCCCTCAACCTAGGAGTAGGTGCGAACAGCACCATAGTCGTGGAGATTCTGAAGCAGAAGAAAGAATCCTGGCGCTTATATAGTGACGTCAGGTGTAGCAGACGAGGGCATATTCACTGGTAGGCGGGATTCCCCAGTGGAAGTAGGTCCTTCCCAAAGAGATGGGTTAGTAGTAGTAGTAGTTGTCGTAGTCGTGAAGGTTATGTACATGTCCTCAGAATTAAGATTCCATGATGTTGCAGTGTCTGACAAGTTGTGTACGAAATGGTATATAATACCGACAAGATGAGAGTAAGACACATGTGCAACATCTGGGTATCTTTATTGTAGACGTTTCGCCATCCAGTGGCTTTATCAATACAAATTCTAGGACATAACTTGAAGACAGTAGAACTATGTACAGAAGATGAGGTAATCAGTCCCTCAACCTAGGAGTAGGTGCGAACAGCACCATAGTCGTGGAGATTCTGAAGCAGAAGAAAGAATCCTGGCGCTTATATAGTGACGTCAGGTGTAGCAGACGAGGGCATATTCACTGGTAGGCGGGATTCCCCAGTGGAAGTAGGTCCTTCCCAAAGAGATGGGTTAGTAGTAGTAGTAGTTGTCGTAGTCGTGAAGGTTATGTACATGTCCTCAGAATTAAGATTCCATGATGTTGCAGTGTCTGACAAGTTGTGTACGAAATGGTATATAATACCGACAAGATGAGAGTAAGACACATGTGCAACATCTGGGTATCTTTATTGTAGACGTCTGACAGATTGAACATTAAAATGGTATAAAATACCGACAGGTTGTTAGGTAAGACACATATGCAACAGTTAGGTATCTTTATTGTGAAACGTTTCGCCTACACAGTAGGCTTCTTCAGTCAAGTACAGAAAAGTTGATAGAAGCAGAAGATACTTGAAGACGATGTAATCAGTCCATCACCCTTAAAGTTTTGAGGTGGTCAGTCCCTCAGTCTGGAGAAGAGCATTGTTCCATAGTATGAAACAATATGGAGAAGAAGTGACAGGATGGAGCTTTTTATAGCGCCAAGAGGTGAGACGTAGGCCACTAGGAGAGGTAAGAACTCAGATGTTGAGAAGGCAGGTCCCTCTCAAATCCAGCCTCTCTCACTGGTGGAAGTTGTCGAAGTTAATTGCAGGTCTGTACCAAGATACCCATGTGAGAGAGGCTGGATTTGAGAGGGACCTGCCTTCTCAACATCTGAGTTCTTACATAAGAACATAAGAATGTAGGAACACTGCAGAAGGCCTACTGGCCCATACGAGGCAGGTCCTTATCAAAACGACATCTACCTAAAGCTACTCAAGAAACAACTCCCGCACCCCCCAACACCAATCAAACCCAGCCCCTCCCACTCATATATCTGTCCAGTCTCTTCTTAAAGCTACCCAAGGTCCTAGCCTCTATCACCCCACTGGGAAGACTGTTCCACGCATCTACAACTCTGTTAGAAAACCAGTACTTACCTATGTCCTTTCTAAATCTAAATTTATCCAACTTAAATCCATTATTCCTGGTTCTTACCTGGTTCGACACCCTCAGTACTTTATTAATGTCTCCCTTGTTTATGCCCGTCATCCACTTATACACTTCAATGATATCTCCCCTCATTCTACGCCTCTCCAGAGAGTGGAGATTTAAAGCTTTAAGTCTATCTTCATACGGGAGGTTCCTTACACAGTAAATCATTTTAGTCATTCTTCTCTGTATGTTCTCTAATGAGTCTATGTCCATCCTGTAGTAAGGGGACCAAAACTGAGCAGCATAATCTAAATGAGGCCTCACTAGTGATGTATAGAGCTGTAAAATAACTTTTGGACTTCTGTTACTTATACTTCTTGAGATAAATCCAAGTAATCTGTTGGCCTTGTTGCGCACACTGAGGCACTGCTGTCTTGGCTTTAGATTTCTGCTTACCATGACTCCCAAGTCTTTTTCACATTCTGTATGGACCAAGCTCTACTTCACCTAGATTATAGCTTCGAGGTTATTTTCATTACCAAGGGCAGTACCTTACACTTATCCACATTAAACTTCATCTGCCATTTCTCAGACCAAGACATTAATTTGTTCAAATCGTCCTGGAGTTCATTGATATCCTCCTCAGAGTGAATTATACGGCCTATCTTTGTATCATCAGCAAACTTACTCATGTCACTAGTAATCCCTTCATCAAGGTCATTAATGTAAATTATGAACAAGAGAGGGCCTAAAACTGATCCTTGTGGAACGCCACTAGTGACTAATCCCCATTCAGATTTCACTCCATTAATGGTAACTCTCTGCTTTCTATTGGTAAGCCATGCCTCAATCCATGCTAGAACTTTACCTCCTATACCATGAGCTGCCACTTTTCTTAAGAGTCTCTTGTGAGGTACTCTGTCGAAGGCTTTACTAAAATCCAAATAAACAATATCATATTCCTTATCACTGTCAACTGCCTCAAATGTTCTATTGAAGAACGTCAGTAAGTTTGTCAGGCAGGATCGACCTCTCGTGAATCCATGCTGAGATTCATTTATCAAGTTATGCTCTTCAAGGTGACTTCTGATAATGTCAGCTATAATTGATTCTAATAACTTGCCCACTATAGATGTCAGGCTTATTGGACGGTAATTTGAAGGAGTGGACCTCTCCTAGTGGCCTACGTCTCACCTCTTGGCGCTATAAAAAGCTCCATCCTGTCACTTCTTCTCCATATTGTTTCATACTATGGAACAATGCTCTTCTCCAGACTGAGGGACTGACCACCTCAAAACTTTAAGGGTGATGGACTGATTACATCGTCTTCAAGTATCTTCTGCTTCTATCAACTTTTCTGTACTTGACTGAAGAAGCCTACTGTGTAGGCGAAACGTTTCACAATAAAGATACCTAACTGTTGCATATGTGTCTTACCTAACAACAAGTACAGAAAAGTTGATAGAAGCAGAAGATACCTAACTGTTGCATATGTGTCTTACCTAACAACCTGTCGGTATTTTATACCATTTTAATGTTCATTTTATACACTAATGACATTCCAACACCTGTATACCACAACTCCATCACACTAGCCTATGCAGACGACATTACACAACTTATCACTCATGCCAATATAGATACACTCACACACAAAACACAAAATGAGGTCGACAGGATAGCCATCTGGGAACAAAAATGGAGGATCAAAACCAATGCAGCTAAATCCAGCATTACATATTTTAACTACAGGAAACGTGATCCTCCATTACCTGTCGAGCTCAGAACAGCTGACACCCGCACTTACATCCCAATCACACAATCTGTCACTGTCCTTGGCGTTAATCTTGACTACCTTCTTCGTTTACACGGACACATTCACTCAAGGCATGCAATAGCTAGTAAGGCCCTTGCGGGCCTCTACAAGCTGAAACATGCCTCTCAACGCACCAAACTACACCTCTACAAATCCCTAATACGTCCTCTAATAACTTACTCTCCTCTAGCCCTTTCTCTTGCAGCAAAAACAAACTTACTTAAACTGCAGCGTGTCCAGAACAAGGCGCTGCGCTGGGTGCTGGATGTCAGGTGGGAAGACTTCACCACAAGCGAGTCTCTCCATGCGCAATTAGACATCCCTGTTGTGTACGAATGGTATATAATACCGACAAGATGAGAGTAAGACACATGTGCAACATCTGGGTATCTTTATTGTAGACGTTTCGCCATCCAGTGGCTTTATCAATACAAATTCCAGGACATAACTTGAAGACAGTAGAACTATGTACAGAAGATGAGGTAATCAGTCCCTCAACCTAGGAGTAGGTGCGAACAGCACCATAGTCGTGGAGAATCTGAAGCAGAAGAAAGAATCCTGGCGCTTATATAGTAACGTCAGGTGAAGCAGACGAGGGCAAATTCACTGGTGGGCGGGATTCCCCAGTGGAAGTAGGTCCTTCCCAAAGAGATGGGTTAGTTGTAGTAGTAGTTGTCGTAGTTGTGAAGGTTATGTAATGTCCTCGAATTAAATTCCATGTTGTTGCAGTGTTTCAAATTTTGTGTACAAATGGTATTAATCCCGAAAGATGAGGTAAGCCATGTGCAACATCATCTTAACTTTCCCCTTAAACCCTTATCCTCATTCCAAAACCCTTCATTTTCCTACAAAAAACGCTGATGGGATGTTTTTTCAAACAACCATAGACAAATTAACCTCCCCTATGACTACAACAAAAAACCTTTTGCATCGATATAACCCCTTGTCTCACCCAGGACACCATTACAAAAGCACCAACTCGCAAACCCAAAAAAAACTCCACCACCTTTTTATTCCTTCAAACTGTCACTCGGAACAAGAAGACAAATTATCTGTCCCAAAAACGCTTCCTCTAAAAACAACATAGATTTAATAAATCCGATTAATCTCACTTACCTTAGAAACAAATTTTACACGCCTAGGGGCCAAACCACAACAAAACCTGGTCAGACTAATACAACAAGCGGACAGGCAGGTGTTTAAAAAACCTAAACCCTTTTGGAACTTTATCAAAAAAATCAGAGGCATATCCCACCAACAAAAATTTAAAAAACCTCCCCCAACAAACCACACATCTCAGGACCCAGGCTGTACCAAATCTTCAAACAATCTGGGGGAACATCTTCCCGCTCACCCACCTCACCCTAACGTTTTCAAACATTCGAACATAGAAAACGGAAAAAATGCACAAAAAGAAACAACACCCGACAGCCACATAATCTAGCACTCTTCCTCCCCCCAAGAAATCGACACTCCTTTCACCAAACAGACTTAAAAATTCCTCAGACACCTTTCCAAAGGCTCTGGTGCCTCTGGGCCCCCAAACCATTTATTGAAAAACCCCCTTCCCGCCCCTTCATTACTGCCTACAAAAACCTCCTCAAAGCCCCCCTTCCTCTGGGTATTCCCCTTCCTCTTCAAAGCTGCTATGTATCCTCCTTCCTAAACCCCTAAAGACCACTCTGCCCCAGAAACTATCGCCCCATCAGCCCCCCTCGAAAAAAAACTTTTTGGAAAAATCTTAATATCGCCTTGCAGATACCTGGAACTAATTTTCTCTTTCAGAGGCGAGTTTGGGTTTTAGAAACAACAGATCACACAGGATGCCATTAACTCTTCTCAACTAATCCAATAAAACAAAAAAAAAGAAAAAAAGGACAGCCCCTGGTTGCAAAAGACGTTTAAAAGTTTTGACACTGTGTGGACGAGGGGCTCAAGTACAAAAATCTCACTAAATTCAACCCGCTCCAATATCGTAAATCCTCGCAATTCCTAACGGCCCCCACCATGAGAATCAAATTCAAGGCGTTACTCTGACTCTTCACAAATGCTGGAGTACCCCGGGATCTGTATTTCCCCTACCCTCTCATTTTTTACCTAACGCTTCCAAAACCTAATACCACAACTCCATCCCAAAATAGCCTATGCAGACGAATTTCAAATTATCATCTGCCAATATGTACCTCAAAACCAAAAAAAA
>NC_069401.1:13323137-13330637 GCF_026875155.1 Cherax quadricarinatus
GGGGGGTTAAGGAGTGGCGCTAGGACTTTTACTTTGAAATTGAAATGTTCATTTCCTGTAAAAAATTTACCCCTAAAGGGAAGGTTCCTTGATTTGGTGAGGGGCCCTTCCTTGTTTGGGGGAAATTGGATCTGTGATCCAGTTCCCAAATTTAAAAGCCTGAATGCCTTCCACACCCCCCCCCCCCAGGCGTTTTAAAAACCCTTTCCGGGTTTAGCGTTTTCCCCCCCTTGATTATAAAAAATAATAAAAATTTCTGTAAAAAATTAGAAGGGGGGTTTTGGGATATTATAAAACAACAGCAAACAAAAAAGGGGCAACTAACATGCCTAGCAACCCTAGGCATTATCGGGCAGACTAATAATAATTCTTTTTTTCTATATTAAAAAATTACAAATGATTAAATGGATTTACTTACAAAAGTGAGGTGGGTTAAAATTTACAAATTACAAATGTTTTGGACACTGAACAGAACCCCCTTTCGGTTTCCCAATTTGAGAACTTGTAAATTAATGTGCCAAATGGCATGGTGGGAATTAAGTGTAAAAAACATTTGGGAAAAAGTTAGTGGGGGTGGGGTGTATTTTTGGGTAAACCCAGATAGGGCCACCCCCCTCGCCCCCCCCCCTTTCCGTGGTCCCCCCCCCCAACCCCTACCCTAGGCCTTAAACTTCCTGCCCAAAGGGTTTGTTGCCGTTTAGGCCCCACCAATTACTCGCACTACCGTTTTGGGTACTCCCCCCCCCCCCATTCCCCATGCATCCATGCTGTCCTTCACCCGTCCCCCACACTGGCGCCCCTCCCCCCCCACGATGTCAGCAAAGTCACAAGAATGCCGGGGGCCCAGGGAAAACTCCACAACGACCAACGCCGGGGGATTTTCGTTCCCCCAGGCATCTGCCTTTTTTTGGGTGTCCAAGGGATTTTGCACTCAATCCCCCAACTGGCAACATTTTCCCTGCACACAATAGATTCTAGGCTCCAGGGGGATTTTCCAAAAAGGTTTTTTTTTTAAACCCAACCCGCCCCTCCCTGCAAACAGAGTGACAGCTCCCCGATTCACCCCTACAGAGGAACCAAAAAACTACAAACAAATTAACATCCACCAAGGGCTCTGACAAAACATCCCTAAAGTTTCCCCGCCCTCAAGCTGTTTCAAATTAGCTGACCTCTTTTAAGAAAGTCAAAGATTTTCCTTAAAAAAAAAGGGGTTTCCTGGCACAACCTGCTGCTATTTGGCAATGCTTTTTGGCTGTCCCACCAAGGAGGGACAAGTCACTAGCAACATTTTTTTATTTGGGCAATAAATGCCTTCCCCCAGAGTGGCAAACCCCGTTCTTTTTTCCCCCCCAGGGGGAAAAAGCAAAAAAGTCGGGCAAATACCAGCAACAAGAATCTGCGCCTCAAAAATTAGAGTCCAAAATTTGCAAAAAAAAAAAAAAAAAAGAATAGGGGAATACTATTTGGGGCATTGAGACAACCAGTGAAGAAAACCATTGCTCCTAACGACGTTAATAACCGGGACCAAACTCTGAGAAACATACACCCCCAGGGCTCCCCAGTATAAAAATTGCCTTTCCCTTTACAGTGCAGCAGGTGAAGAAAATTTTTAAACCCTTTAAAGGGATGATGATTTGTGTAAAAATGCCTATTTTAAGTTTCCCCAGAAGGGTCAGCAGGAGGGTTTTAAACCCCCCTTAAAGGGCCAAAACACTTGAAACAAATGCTCCCAAATTTAGAAATTGGTGATGTTCCAGAGAGGCCTGCGCTAACTCACCCAAAGGGTTTTCCCAAACCCTTTTCCTGGCTGGCGGTTTTCTTTGGTGCCTCATTGTAAACCCCCCCGGGAAAAAAAGGATGGGGGAAATCAGGACTCTGCAGTGGCAACACCTTCGGCCTGCGCCAAGGCTGCAGTAAGAAGGGTGAGTCAAGAGGCTGCTGCAATTTTGGGAAACCAACTCAGCTCGGTTTTTGCTTCAACAAGGCTGTGAAGCAGCTGCCCACGCAGCACGAGTATATATCAACAACATGCCCGATGAGAAAGCCTTGAACAAATTGGACTTTGTCAATGCTTTCAACTTAGTCAGAAGGGATGCTGCTCTTAAAGCAGTTTCTAGACACTTCCCTTCCTTCTATCCCTTCAATGAATCTGTTATGTTGTGGTCTCTAACATTGTTTGGGGACCATGAAATTGACTCACGGGGAGGGTTGTGAAACCCAGGCGGGGACCCTCTCTCCCCCTTCCCTTTTCTGATCTCTCCTACAGGACATCAGAAAAATTAAAGACATGGAAAGAGCCTGGGCCTATCTTTAAACCCCACCAAATGTGAATAGTTTATACCAATCGACAGATGATCCGGAATATTAGTGCTGTTTTACCAGGAGCACGAGCCATTGAACAGCAATAGCACTCTCCTTGGCGATCCTCTTGGGTCCAGTGCCATCGATCTGACCCTAAAAAAAAATTTTTAGCCCTCAGGATGAGGGAAGGCAGGATGAAAGACATCGGTACCTGTCAGTCCCAAAACTTACTACTTCTTGAGATGTCCCCAGCCTTCAGCAGTCCGAAAATCAAGGAATATATCACTTCTTAAGACCATGTAGAGAGTGTATTGAATCATTGCCTCGAAGATGGACAGGGGTTGCAGCCTCACTTCCAGTCAGGTTGGGGGGGGGGAGTACACAAATCCTCCCAGATTGCCCTACCAGCTTTCCTATCCTCTAACATAGATCAAATAGTTAATAAAAAAATTCTTCCGGACAACCCCCGTGAAATCAACAGGAATACAGAACCTAGCTGCGCCCCGTGCCCTATGAATGGGGGACTCTTTCTGCTCCAGCACTAAAACTGTGCAGGGACTGGCCTACATCAAGTTTAGATGGCCCCATGCGGAAAAAGGGACTTTTCCCAAATGCTTGGGCTGAAATCGCAGGGAGACTGCCCCTCTCAAGCTTTGGGGAATCACTCCCCGGGGCTTCCCCAAACAGTTCCATTTTTGGCAAAGGAACACCTTAAACCCCAAGGCCCCCGTGTATTGCAGTGGCCGGCCTTCTGTGCCAATTCACACGGAATTATGTGTATTTTTCAGTGATGCGCAAGCCGCCAATAGGGCCATGGTCTTAACTGTTCTAAAACCAAGGGTGGATACAAGACACAAGGAAGTCAACGACTCATAAAGAAAACCCTTGTACAGGGGATCCCCATAAGAGAGACCCCCGATCATAGCAGCCAAAAAATACCACAACCAGAAAACTGCCCTGACGGGACCCACCATCTACCCTTGAAAAAAGGGGCAAGCAGGGGGACTATCCCTGTGCAACCTGATTTTCCCCTACATCCATCCAGTGTCAGGCGAGGGGGGAAAAATGTGCCCAAAGGGGAGGAGTAAAGATCGAAAGTACAGGGACATAACCCAACCGTTTTTTAAATTTGTTTCAGTGGGATTAGAGACCTGGGTATGGGAAAAAAATGCCACCCGTTTCTTAAAAGAACGGGGTTCCAGACTCATCGAACACCAGGGCCCAAAGGGCAGCCACTTTCATGTTCCGCCCCTCAGCGTGGCCATTAAAAAAGGAAAATGTTGCTGCTTATTTGGCTACGCCCGGCTTCGGAGGAGTTGGAGGAGATTTAATCTTTGTTATATAAAACCAATGTATTCTGTTTGTGTTTTCTGAAAATTATTCTGTCTATAAATAAAATTTTCCCATAGAATATAAAATATAGGGGTGGTAGGAAAAGAAAAATTCAAAAGCTCCGGGGAAACCTTGAGTTTTCCCTGAGGTATTTTATTGTCTTTTTTGGGGATAAGGGCCCCCATTCCCTATGGGGGGGTGGTACCAAAAATTTTTTTTAGAATATATATTAATAGGTAGTAGTTGGTGACAGCAACCACCAGGGAAGTACTACCGTCCCCCAGATGATTTTAAAACAGAAACTGTAATTTTTTTTGCATGATGGTAGGTTTGTGGTGCCTTTTTCTGTCTCAAAAACACGCTAGAAAACGTACATCTTGTTACTCCAACTTACCTTTGGCCCCCTTACGACATGCCTGATGTATATATACATACTCTGGGTTTTTTCCCTTTTTTTCTACATAGCTCTTGTTTTTTTTTTCTATTGTCATGGGGAAGGGAAAAAGAATCTTTCCCCCGAAAACCCATGGTGTCGTATGGGGGATAAAATGCGGGAGAAATGGGTAGTAACCCCTTCCCCTGTAGAATTTACTAAAAAAGAAAAAGAAAACTTTAAAAAACGGATGCTTGAATGTGCGTGGATGTAGTGCAGATGAAAAAGAAAAGATGATTGCTGAGTTATGAATGAAAAGAAGTTGGATGCCCTGGCCCTAATCGAAACAAAGCAAAGGGGTAGGGGAGTTTGGGGGGGGGGGGGGAAAAAATGGTTAAATCTGGGTATCTGGGAGTTAGGAAAAGGGAAAGGGTAGCAAGTAATTTTGAATGATCTTTATGGAAGGGAAAAAGAAAATATAAATGTGTAAATGAAAAGAATTTGTGGATTAAAGAAAAGGTTGGATGCGAGAAGGGGGTCAAAAATAAGCGGTATGCACCGGGAAAGAAAGAGGAATGCAGAGGAGAGAGAGGATTTTGGGGGTTTTAAAGTAAATGTATGGGAGCCTTTGAACCAAAGTGAGAGAGTAATTGTGGTTTGGGGGCCCTGAATGCTAAGTAGGAGAAACTTTTAGAGGGGTGTGGTGGGTAAGTTTGGGGTGAAGGTGTAATGTAATGGGAGCCCTTTGATTGAACTTTGTATAGAAAGGGGTTTAGTTTAGGTAATACAATTTAAGAAAAAGAGGATAAATAAGTATAAAAGATATGATGTAGGGCGCAATGACAGTAGTTTGTTGGTTTATGTTTTGGGTGTAAAAGATGTTGAGTAGCTTCAGGTTTTGTACATGTTTTTAGAGGGGCCACAGATATATCAAAATCACTTTTAGTTGTAGTACATGAGAGTAAAGGTAGATGGGATACAAGAAAATAGAAGTCAGGGAAGAGGAGGTGAAGGATTATAAACTAAAAGGGAGGCGTTAGGGAAAGTATAAACAGTTTGGAGGATAGATGGGCAAATGAGAGCTTGGGCAAGGGGGGTCGAGAGGTAGGGGGTAGGTTTAAAATGTAGTGTTAGAGTGTTCGCAGAATTTTGTGGTTCAGGAAAGTGGGTGGGGGAGGGAAGAGGAGCTTTTTGGGGGAAATATTGTTAAAAGAGGTAGAAGGGGGGGAAAAAGTTATCATATGAGAAGTTTTTAAAAGTAGAAGTGATGCAAGGAGGGAAAAATTTATAAGGAGAAAAAAGGGGGAGGTTAAGAGGTGGTGAAGCAATGTAAAAAAGGCAAATGAGGGGTTGGGTGAGATTTTATAAACAAATTTTGTTGAAAATAAGAAAAAGTTTTCGAGTGGATTAACAATTTAAAGGAACCTAGAAAACAAATGGATTTGTCAAATTAAAAAAAGGAGAGGAGAGTTATTAAAAGGAGATTGAGGTTTGGGGGAAAATGGGGGGAATATTTTGAAGAAATTTTTAAATGTTGATGAAGATAGGGGAAACTGTGATTTTGTGTATAGGGCAAGGAGGAATAACATCTTGTAGGAGTGAGGAAAAGCATATTTGAGTGTGGGGGGTTTGGAGGCGTAGGTAAAATGACAGGGGGTAAAGGGAGCGGGATTGGGGGGTAAAGAAGAATTTTAAAAGCAGGGGGGGGGTTTTGTTTTGGAGTGGTTGGTGCTTATTTAAAATGTATGGAAGAGGGTAAGGTCCTAGGGATTGGAGAGAGCATGATGTTTTATGTATAAAAAGGGAAAAGGGGGCAAAGAGGTGCAAAAATTATGGGGGGTAAGTCTGTTGAGTATACCCGAAAGTGTATGGAGATTTTTTTTGAAAGAATTAAATAAGACAGATTTGGATAGCGATGAAAAAGGGGGCTTTAGGAAAGGTAAGGGGTGTGTGGACAGGTGTTTACGTGAAACATATAATTTTAACAGTATTTAGATAAGGCTAAAGGGTCCCTTTTGGGATTTATGGATTTGGAAAAGGTTTATGACAGGGTGGATAGGGGGGCAATGGGCAGATGTTGAGGTTATGGTGTAGGAGGGAGGTTATGAAAGCAGTGAAGATTTTTAGAGGATAGTGAGGTCAAGTTAGGTACATAAAAAGGGAAATTTTTTTCCCCGTAAAATAGGCCTTGACAGGGAGTGTGATGTCACCGTGGTTGTTTAATATTTTTTTAGAGGGGGGTTTTAAAGGGGAAATAAAACGAGGGTCTTGACAAAAGGCGTGGGTTAAAAGATAAGGAAACACAAATAAATGGGAGTTGTCACAGTTTCTCTTTGCTGATGACACTGTGCTCTTGGGAGATTTGAAAAGAAGTTCAGAGATTGGGGGAGAATTTGGTAGGGTGTGCAAAAAAAGAAAATTAAAATGAATACAGGGAAGGTAAGGTATGAGGGTAAAAAAAATATTAGGGTGATGAAAATTGGATATCAGATTGGAGGGAGGGATGGGGAGGTGAATGTATTTTAGATTTTGGGGGTGGACGTGTAGGGTGGGTCTATGAAGGATGGGTGAATCATGAATTGATGAGGGGGAAAAGGGTGAGTGGTGCATTAGGAGTCTGTGGAGACAAAAAATTTGTCCTTGGACAAAGAGGGAATGTACGAGAGTTTAAATTTTCAACCTCTTATATGGGTGGAAGCTGGGGATGAATGTTGCAGCGAGGAGAAGGCTGGAGGCAGTGGAGATTCATGTTGAGGGCAATGTGTGGTGCGAATATAATGAGAGATTCATAGTTTGGAATTAGGAGGAGGTGCGGGATTTCCAAAACAATGTGCCGAGAGTGAGGAAGGGTTGTTTGGGGATTTTTGGCAGTAGAGAGAAGAAGCGAAAAGAATGATTCAAAGGTGTATCATTCTGTGTGGAAAGGGAAAGGGGGGTGGGGGGCGGCTATGAAAGGTTGGAGGGAGGGGGTAAAGGAGGTTTTGTGTGTGAGGGGCTTTGGGCTTCCCGCAGGCGGTGCGTGGCGTTTTTGATAGGGTGAATGGAGACGATTTGGGTTTTTAATACTTTAGTGCTGTTGGAGTGTGAGAAAAATAACATTTATGAGGGGTTCAGGGAAAAAGGGGAGGCCGGGCTTTTGGGCCTGGAGATAGGAAGTACAGTCCTGCACTCTTTAAGGAGGGGTGTTAAGTTGCAGTTTAAAAAACTTATGTAAAGCACCCTTTGGGAAGACAGTGATGGAGTGAATGATGGTGAAAGGTTTTCTTTTTCGGGCCACCCCGCCTTGGGGGAAACGGCCCGTTGATAAATATATATTATATTTATATATATATATATATATATATATATATATATATATATATTTTATTATATATATATATATATTTAAAAAAGAAAATGGTGATGCAAATGTTAGCTTGTATCTTTTACACTTTTCCGTGATTCATCAGGAGCTTTTAAATGTTGCAAGACCTGCAATAGGAGGCTGAGTTGTA
>NC_069401.1:13335637-13377359 GCF_026875155.1 Cherax quadricarinatus
TAACAAAAGTCACACCATATATTACAACCCAGGATTTCAAATGGCCTGTTATCCTAGGTGTAAATGAAGCAAAATAAACACAGCAGAAAAGTTTTGGCTTATATTATCCTTCACCAATTTAGAACAGAAGTATGTACACTATATACACTATGTACAGCAATAGGTATTAGTGCACTCCACGGTAAGCAAGGCAGAATAGAAGCCACTAGAGAGCAGACCGTGCTTCAACCAGCTCTAGAATGGGAATGACAAAGGCAGACAGGAGAGTGGTACCCACATAACCTCTGCGATTGCCAAAACCATCTTCTTATTGGCTGGAACCTGGGTACTGGTTGAACGACAGGGCCCCATCAACCCTCAGTCACCTGGTTCGCTGGTTGGGGGAGATAGCCTGTGAATGAGGGTGTGTACATGCGCCGAATAAAGGTTACGTACTCTTTGCATGCCACACCAGATGAAGTATTTTTTTGTGGCTCAAACTGAAACTAAAGATTTACAACAGAAGTGATTCGTTACAAGTACAAAGCCCTATATGAGGAAAGTGATCATAACATTTACAAAGTCCTAATAAGGAAAGTGATTCATAACATTTACAAAGTCCTAATAAGGAAAGTGATTCATAACATTTACAAAGTCCTAATAAAGAAAGAGATTCATATTATTTACGATTCCCTAATAAAAAAATCAGAGACAACTGAAAGAATCAAGTAATTGCAGGATTATTACCAAGGTATGAAGTGTATTCCTACAAATTCGGTGAAGCCTAAATCATGGATGAAGCTCTGGTTTATACAGAACAGTGGGAGAAGCTCGTCAGTGATATGGGTTTGTTTAAACAAGACGGACCTCATTTGAGCCACTTGAACGGCGCAAGATTGAGATTTTTTCAAGCTGTAGATTAAGTGATGCTAAGGATTGAGTGAGAGTGGAAGGAAGGATTGAGTGGGGAGTGGTGGTGGAGGTTAAGGTTAAGTAAGGTTTGTCAGTAAACAGGACAAGTGTTTCTTGACGCTGGTCATATGACGATCCAGCAGCTGGAGGTTTTGGTCATTTGGCCGAGGCCTTCCGATGCCTTACAGTGCTTGTTACATCTAGTCAGGTAACTCTTTACCAGTGATATCACTGAAATAAACTATATCCCAGCTGAAAGACCACTTTTTCTGGATGAAAACATCACAGTATGATCCAAAAAAAAAAAGGACAAATTATGCACATAAACATTATAAGCTATGATTACTCTGATTAAATTTGGGTTTGAGCCAGTCACCTGCAAACAAAAATTTACAAATAACCTACATAGAAGAGAGGAGTTACGACGACGTTTTTTACTCCGATTGGACCATTTACAAAGTTTTCACACTAACAGAAAGGAAAACGAACGAAACGAACAATTCAGGTTAAGATCCCAATGGGTGAGCGGGAAGACGGACAGGCGATGAATAGCGCTGGAGAGGAGTTGTTCTTAGTTGTAGAAATCGAGCCAGGGCTTAACACGAGCAGCTAAGTCGATCGTGGACAGACATTGGGAACACACATAGCATGCTCTTCTGTTGGGACTCCAGTGGGTGAAATGTGGGAAGTGTGGGACAGACGAAGAATAGTCTGGTGCGAGGAAGGTCTTGAGTAGTAGATGATAAAGAGCCAGGGCCTAAAACCTCAGCTGCGTGGCACTGCGAGGCAGTGTTAGAGATGGCATGTTGAGGGCCTAGAGGAGAGAGCAGATTGCAGAAGTGCTCGCTGACTGATATGCTTCAGGCTGAGGTGAAGAGCTGGTTTGGACGTCAGGTGTTGGGAAGGGTGTTGTGTGTTTGGCTACACTTCGCTGGTGATGGAAAGCCACTCTTGAGTCTTTTGAAGTCTCTCTTGGACATGTGGAATAGTTGCATTTCTGAGGTTGGAGCAGTTCAGATTCGTCACGAGGTAAGATAGTGCGTTTTCAAAGGAATTTGGTGAGGTTTGGTGCAGGTGTACTTAACAGCTCCTTCTTTCATTAAGTGGAGCATATCAGCTGAGCTCATTTCGGTTGGGAGGTTGGGGTGGTGTAGAAGGTTAGAGACCCATTAAAGGCTTGGCTTAGGTAACGGTTGCGTGTGGTTTCTTCTTCGACTACTACTTCGTCGTTGTCCGAGGGTTGTTCATAATGTTCTGGTACTATTTCGTCTTCTGTGACTGTGTTGAGAGGAGGCAGGGAGTGTTGGTCGGTTGTGATTTGTTGGGCTGGTGGTGGGTGGTGAAGGTGGCAGTAGACGGTGGTGTTGGTTCTGGAGTAGAGTCTTGGTCAGAGATACAGTAGGACCAGGGTGAGGTGAAGTTAACAATATCTGGAATTAGCTTGAGGAGGTCTTGTGATGGTGGCGAGTCTGGAAAGTTGAAGTTTGGCATGTTGTTTAGGCGAAACAGTTCATTGATTGTCGTGTTGAATGAGCCAGGGTTTGCAGCATTATTAAGGTGTGCATACATCATACAGTATAGCACCTTGGATGGAGACAGCGTCAGGAAGAGCAGAGAGGACTGGCTGGGTGGAGAGATTGTTGTGTAGCTTGAAGGAGTTCGGTGGTATCTGATTGAATTTTTGCAATGGCGGCGTATGTTGGCGATTTAGGGTTGTTCTTGGTTTCTTCAATGATTTTCTTAGACAGGACTTCTTTACGTAGAGGGCATTTTGCTGCAAGGGTGTGGTGAGTACCCTTGCAGTTGAGGCAGGTAGGAGAGGTAGTGGTAGTAGAACATTCCTTGAAGTCATGGCCGTCTTTACCGCAGTTTGTGCAGTACTTTTTCCCCTTTCAGAGGACAGTCAGGCGTTGAGTGGTGATAGGAGTAGCAGGTCCAGCATGGCGAGATGTGGGCGAAACGTTCGGGTTCTATGTGACTTGGATGGATATGATAGTAGGAGATAGCTAGGCCGTCAGACAGTGCTCTAGTAGCCATCTCGATGTTGGAGAAGGTTAGCTTGATCATTGTAGAGGCGTTGGGGATTTTGGTGATATGTTTTAATCGACGCCCAGGTATTTTGTTCCTCGATAGAGGTCTTGAGATCCTCAGTCGATAAAGAAGTGACGAGTTTGTCCAGCCGTTTGACGAAAACGGAACGTTTCGCCAGCAAAAAAGGTGAAGGGGAGATGGTGAACTGTCGGTCTCTGAGGGTTTTCATAGAAGTGTCGGCGATCAGCTTTGTGGCTTCATAATCGTCAGTACAGACGACGATGAATGAGTCTTTCGTCGAGTGGATGGCTGTAAATTTAACCTGTAGGCAAGTCTTTACAACGGCAGCAAGGGCAAGTTTAGTAGAGTCATTTATTACTCCCCTGTTGGGTTTGATCCTTACACGGTTTGCAAGATCATGAAGGGGGTATTTAAAAGGGGCTGGTACGATGACTATGGGTTCCCCCCCCCGAGGGGGAAATCAAAGGAACACTTCTTGGGGTAAAGGAAAGCGACTGTGTCTTACGATGATGTTTTTTTGGAGGGGGTACGGCAGAAGAAAGAATCCTGGCGCTTATATGGAACGTGGGTTGAAGCAAAAGGAAGGGAAAAATTCACGGTGGGGGGGTTTCCCCCAGTGGAAGTGGCCCTTCCCAAGAGATGGGTTAGTTTTTAAGTAAAATTTGGTCGTATTTGTAAGGTTTGTACATGTCCTCAAAATTAAGATTCCATGATTTTGCAGTGTCTGACAAGTTGTGTACGAATGGTATAAATACCGACAAAAATGAGGGGTAACACTGTGCAACATTGGGTATTTTTAATTGTAGACGTTTCGCCATCCAGGGGGTTTTTATCAATAAAAATTTCCCAGGACTTAACTTAAAGGGCCCGTAGAACAAAGTACAGAAAAAGAGGTAATCAGTCCCAACCTAGGAGTAGGTGCGAACAGCACCATAGCGGGGAGATTTGAAGCAAGAACAACCCAAAACCCCCGAAATTTTAAAGGTAAGATCCCAAATGGGATGGGCGGGGAAAAAGACGGGACAGAGGGGAAGAATATTTGCGGGAGGGGAGTGTACTTGTCGTAGAAAAATAAGCCGGGGTTTAACCCAGCAGCAAAGGCGATCGGGGGGACAGATTTAAAAAGGGGGAAAAAAAAATTTTCCGGTTTTTCTTTTTGGGATCCTTTTGGGGTAAGGGGGGAGAAAGGGGAATTCCCGCCCTTTTAGAGCTGAGGGGAGGGGCAGAACTGATTCATTTTTAAAACCCAAAAAAGCAAAGGGCAAACTGGGTCAGAGAATGGAAACCTGTCTTAAAGGTACCTGCCCAGCGGACCCCAAGGTTATTTGTAAGTAGGGTTAGGAGCAGATCATGAAAGGAGTAAAAAAAGGTTTGGGGAAATGAATGGTTTGAAAACCGACAAGCTGAAGATTGGGGACACTTTGCAGCTATGGGAATCTTTATTCAGGAAACTTTTCCCCCAACATGGTTTCATCACCCTTCCTCTTTGTTTTGGACTGATAAAAGCCACTGTGTGGCAAACGTTTCCTGAAAAAAGTTTCCCATATGCGCATAAGGTCTCAATTTTCAACAAAAAAGGGGTTGTTTTGGGTTTTGGGGGTCTGCAATGCTTGTCAAGGGGGAAAAGGTCCAGTAGCCATTCGTGTCCAGTTTGCCCCTATCGGCCCCGGGCTTGGGGGCCCCCATTTTCGTTTCAGCGCGGGGACGTCAAACTGGCTTGGAGAGACTCGCTTGTGGGGGAAAGTCCCCATCTTGACCCCAAAGCCCCCAGCCCCAGCCCTTTGGGTTCTGGGACACGCTGCAGTTTAAGTAAGTTTTTTTTTGCTGCAAGAGAGAGGGCCCTAAAAGGAGAATAAGTTATCAGAGGACGTATTAGGGATTTTTAGAGGTGTAGTTTGGTGCGTTGAGGGGCATGTTTCAGGTGTAGAGGCCCGAAAGGGGGCCTTACTATATTGCATGCCTTGAGTGAATGTGTGGGGTTTTAAACGAAAAAAGGTAGTCAAGATTAACCCCAAGGACAGTGCCCAGTTTGTGTGTTTGGGGAAAGTAAATGGGGGGGGGCAGCTGTTCTGAGCTCGACAGGTAAAGGAGGATCAGTTTCCTGTAGTTTTTAAAAAATTAAATTTCTGGGTTTAGCGGGATTGGTTTTTGATCCTTTCCCTTTTTGTTCCCAGATGGCTATCCTGTCGACCTCATTTTGGGGTTTTTTTGTGTGAGTGTATCTATATTGGCATGAGTGATAGGTTGTGTAATGTCGTTGGGATAGGCTATTTTGTGGAGGGTTTGGTTTAAAAGGGGGTTGGAAAGTCATTAGGGGATAAAAAAGAACATTTAAAAAGGGAAAAAAATACCGGGCAGGTTGTTAGGTAAGACAAAATATGCCAACAGTTAGGATCTTCTGTTTTATCAATTTTCTGTACTTGACTGAAAAAAGCCCACTTGTAGGCCCAAACGTTTTATAATAAAGATACCCCAAATGTTGCATATGGTTTCTTAACCCCAACAGTGTATAAAAAGTAGAGGGGAGGGGGGGAGGGGCAGATCCCCGGGGTATCCGGCTTTTTTTGGGAAGTATCCCGATAACCCGCCCTTTGGGAAAAAGATTCTCATGGGACGGCCGTCTAGGGAAATTGCAGAGGAGTTTACGAGTTTGTGAGAGGGAGGTTTTAAGTTAGTGCAAAGTTTGTACCTTTAGCCCTTCGTGCCAGGGCAGTGTCAAAAGGGTTTTTCAACGTCTTTTGCAAAACCCGGGCTGTCCTGTTTTTTTTGTTTGTGTTGAGTGGATGTAGTTGAGGGGAAAAAGTTTTAAAGGCATCCTGTTTTGGGGGTCTGTGGTTTTAAGCCAAAAATGGCCCCTCAAAAGTTTGAGAATTGTGTTCCAGGTATCTTCGGGAAAGGGGATGATTGATGAGTTTTTTTAAAGAGTTTTTTCCTAAAGTTTCGAGGGGGCTGATAGGGCGATAGTTTCCCCCGGGGCAGAGTGGTTTTTTTATTGGCTTTAGGAAAAGGGGGTTTGCAAATAGCAGCTTTTAAGAGTGAAGGGAAGTATCCAGAGGCAAGGGAGGGTTTTAGGAGGTTTTTGTAGGCAGTAATTTATAGATCAGGAAGGTGTTTCAGGGTAAAAATGGTTTAGGCCAGAAACACCAGGGGCCCTTTTGGGGGAAGGGTTTGGGGAGGTTTTTAAAGTCTGTGTTGGTTTTAAAGGAGTGTCGAGTTCTTGGAGGAGGTAAGGGGGAGTTAGAAAGTATGTGGCCGGGCCCGGTGTTGTTTTTGTGTTTTGGGGTTTCAGTGTTCCGTGTTCTATGTTCTGAATGTGTTGAATAACGTTAGGGTTAGGTGGGTGAGCGTGGAAATGTTCTCCCGATGTGTTTGAAGATATTGGTAGCAGCCTGCGGTTCTGAGATGTGTGTGTTGTTGTGGTGATGTTTTGAATTTGTTGGTGGGAGTTGTGCCTCTGATTTTTGATAAAGTTCCAGAAGGCTTTAGTGTTTTTAATACGCTGCTTGTCTGCTTGTTGTATGAGTTGTGACCAGTGATTGTTGTGGTCTTGGTCTAGGCTGCGTAAAATTTCGTTTCTAAGGTAAGTGAGATCTAATCGGACTTGATTAAATCTGTGTGTGTTGTAGAGGAAGCGGTTGTGGTAGCAGATAATTAGTCTTCTTGTTCTGAGTGACGGTTTGAAGGAATAACGAGTGGTGTGAGTTTTCTTTGGTATTGCGATGTTGGCTGCTTGTGTAATGGTGTCCTGGATGAGATCAAGTTGAGTATCGATGTCAGAGATGGGTTTGTTGTTGTAGTCATAGGTGAGGTTAATATTGTCTATGTGTTGTTTGAAAGCATCCCAGTCAGCGTTCTTGTAGGAGAAGGAAGGTGTGGTTGGAATGAGGATAGGGTTGGAGGAGATGTGTAAGATGACTGGGATGTGATCAGAGCCTGTAATAGGGCCAGGTGAAATGTAGTGTTGAAATAGAGAGCTGGCTCGGTTTGCCAGAATGATGTCTGGTTTGCCTTGTCCCGTTTGGTTGTAGAAGGTATTGAAGCCTGGGGCAAGATGAATTAGGTGTTTATGGTTTGTGAAGTTGAGTAATTGGAGACCAAGTTGGTTGTTACTGGCTCGACCCGCGAGAGCACTTTTCCCCCAATGCCATGAGCTGCCACTTTCTTTAACAGTCTATGGTGCGGAACTCTATCAAAAGCCTTACTAAAATCTAAGTAAATAATATCAAATTCTTTATCGTGGTCAACAGCCTCAAAAGCTTTACTGAACATAAGAACATAAGAAAGGAGGAACACTGCAGCAGGCCTGCTGGCCCATACTAGGCAGGTCCTTTACAATTCATCCCACTAACAACCATTTGACCAACCCAATTTTCAATGCCACCCAAGAAACAAGCTCCAATGTGCAAGTCCCTCTCAAATCCAACCCCTTCCACTCATGTACTTATCCAACCTAAATTTGAAACTACCCAAAGTCCTAGCCTCAATAACCCAACTAGGTAGACCGTTCCACTCATCAACTACCCTATTTCCAAACCAATACTTTCCTATGTCCTTTCTAAATCTATAAATTAGTTAGACAAGACCGGCCTCTTGTGAATCCATGCTGAGTATCATTAATCAAGCTATGCTTATCGAGATGGCTTCTTATAATCTCAGCTATAATTGACTCTAGTAATTTGCCTACAATTGAGGTCAGGCTTATTGGGCGGTAATTTGACGGTAACGACTTGTCCCCTGTTTTAAAAATAGGAATTACATTAGCCATCTTCCACATATCAGACACTACACCTGTTTGAAGAGATAAATTAAAAATATTAGTTAATGGTTCACAGAGTTCCATTTTGCATTCCTTAAGAACCCTTGAAAAAACCTCATCAGGACCCGGTGACTTATTTTGCTTCAGTCGGTCTATCTGCTTCACAACCATTTCACTAGTGACTGTGATGTTACATAATTTATCTTCTTCTGGCCCACTATAGAAATTAATTACTGGAATGTTATTAGTGTCTTCCTGCGTAAAAACCGAGAGAAAATGGAAATATAAACACATATGCAGTATAATGTGATCCTTTATTGACTACGTTTCGCCCACACAGTGGGCTTTTTCAAGTCACAAACAGATCTACCTGGTGTGGAAAAAGACACTTATGTACAGTTCAGGACATTTATTAAAGGAAACGTTTCGCCACTCGAGGCGAAACGTTTCCTTTAATAAATGTCCTGAACTGTACATAAGTGTCTTTTTCCACATCTTGTCGGTATCACCATACCATTTCCTCAGATCTACCTGGGGTGTATGTATGTATAATGTTCGCCAAGACCATAGTCCTGGCACGGGTCCCAATCTTGCGATGACCCGTCTCTGGCTCCCGATGGAGAAAGGTTTCCACAATGATGCGACGCATGCCGCTCAAGCGCCCCTCTGGTCAGTTCAACTGGTGCATCTCATAAGCGACACCATATGTAACTATGGACACTAGCGAGGAGGAGGATATGTCATTATCACAGGTAACAGCTTGTCTAGTTCGTTGACCCCATGGTACACTAGTGTGGCCGCAGTCATCTCTGGGTCCTCTTCGGGAGGGAATATCACCCCTAGTTGCCTGCGGAGTGTCTCAGTAGCTTCGCATTCTAGAAGATAGTGTGTTAGGGGCCGCTGGACAACGTGCTAACAGTACTGGCACATCTCCTCCTCAGCCTTGTCTACCATCATCTTGGCTGTGGGAAAGCCCAAACGAAGCCGATGGATAGCTGTACACTGCTCTGGACCAGCTTCTATCATATGGGGGGGGTTCTCCCTGAGTCGCTTCTGGGTACCACTTTTGAGAGGGGTTAAACTAAGACCTCCCCCTTAAGTTTCGGGGCTCTGGCAGCCCCCCATTTGGGGCTGCTAGGCTGATTGGGACAGAAATCCCAACATGTGGATAGTTTGTTGCTGCCTTGGCGCATCTTTCTCCGCCTCATTTCTCCGGTGCCAGCATGGGGGGGACCCAGTTCTGTCGATCTACTAGTGAGAGACTATGCATTTTTAATTTGTATTTTTATTTACTAGATTAAACCTTTGTATTTAAGTCATTCTAGCTCAAAACATGACTCCACAAAAGTCATTTTTAAACCCCTTGGGCAATTGAAAGGAGAGTCTTGTTCTTTTTTTAAATTTTGTTTTTTAAATTTTACTAGTTATACCTATTTATTTTTAGTTCATTCCAGCACAACAATAGAAACCAACTTTTATGTTATGTGCTAACCACATGACCAAAAATCTAGCTAATACTTGTCCAAACTTTCCTACCACTACGATATCATACAAACTCAACACAACTCAGGTATAAATAACCAAAATTTAAACTAGAGATTTTGATCACTTTGACCCTGTTTAAACCTCCAAAATTTTTGACCCCCAAAAAAACCATTGAAAGTAACGCTTTACTACAAGCATACAAGCCAGCCTATCCAAAAACAATGCAAAAGTCTATCAGTATAAACTACAACATCGGGTCCTTAACAAACACTATATGACCCCTACACTCCTTGAATCACTAAAGACACCTTCTCCTGCATTTTTCTTACTGAGACCTGGCTTAAGCGGGACACAATAGTACTCCCCCTTACCGGGGATACACGCAATTCAAACGCAGCCCAAAAAAGTTGGGGTGGTATTGCAACTTTTACTCAACCAATTATTTGTTTTAGCACCATTTGCTTTAGTGATAATATGGGGAATACTTTTCTTTTTTTACTGTAAAAAACCTTAAGACGCTATAACAATGGGTGCTTTTTAGGGGATACCTCAACAAACCCCCCAAATTTTCAGTGAGAAATTAAAGTCACTAATAACAAACAGACAAATGAATAACACCCCCTTTCTTTTACTGGGGACTTCACATCAACCTTGGCTTAAGATGATCACCTTTAAACTGATTTCATCAAAAATAGAAAAAAACACACTTCTCAACCAAAAATAACAAACCAACCGGGCCACTGAGACAAGTCAACCTAATAACCAATATGGACCAATATACACCCCCCTTAAATCGGGAAAATCACAGATAGCACTACAGCCATACCCACCCCCCTCCGACAAACTTTAGTAAACCACCACTTGAATACACAAAGTCTCTTTTTGGGGCTCCCTGACAGGCCCTCGTAAGGAAGTTCACGCGACATAGAGACTGTTGACTGGCCCACAGAATTCTCCAAGGGCCCAAAGGTATTGTTACGGACAGACATTTTTCTTAACAAATTACTTAGACTTTACAACAAAAATTTTCCTATAAAAAAAAAACAGATCACAAACAAACGGCTTGGTTGCCCAGGGCAAACCGCACATTCTGAAATCCATTGATAAAAAACACCAATATAAAACAATTAACAGGGGGTTAATACACAAAGATATTCTTAAACACTATTTACACTCCACCAAAGTAAAAAAAACAAACAACTAACTACTCCAGTAGATTTACAGACACTAGGGAGATTAAAAAAAACCTGAAAACACTCTCTCAGATTCTAGGGACCCCAAACTGAGAAAAACCAAGAATAGGGCCCAATAAACCTAATGAAACCCACACATCCCCTACACGCTAACAATTTTTTCCCCAAGGATCTAACCCCATAAAAAACCCACATACCAATGCCCCTCCGGGGGCTACCTAGATGGGGAATTTCCCCAATTCCTTCTATCGCCCCCCTGGGCCCCCGGGAAATCACCGAGATTAAAAGTCACTTAAAAAAAACTCAGGGGGAAACTGTCTCATGTCCCACCATTACGTACAAACAGCAGCCCCCTGTCCTTTCCCCATGTATTTCTTACTTTTTAACAATCCTAAGCTGCACCTTCCCGAAAAACCAAGTGGCAAGGTTAACCAAACTAAAGGTGGTGACCCTACAACTTAAACAACATAGGCCAAAATTAATTACCACGCTATCCAAAAACTTTTACCCTGATTTTGGCTTTAGTAGTATTTTACTGCCTCCAAGGATTCCCAGTATTATGCGCGCGCGCACGCACACACACACACACACACCACACACACACACACACACAACACACACAACAGGAAAGGCGGGCAGACTATGACTCGACCCCCGCAACCCAAAAAGGGGATACACAAATGAAGGCTTTTTTCATCAAACATTGCTATTATTATTATTGTTTTATTATTGTTATTACTTTGTTATTATTATTATTATTATTATTATATTTTTTTTTTTTTTTGTTAAATCCATCGGGGCATACAGTGCCGGGGAACCAGAGGTAATCATTTATGATTCATGATCCAGTTCCTTGAATCAAGAGCACTTCATCAGCATCAAGGCTAGTTTGAAAGCTGGCAAAGAGCTCTTTGATCCCAGGAACTGGGCGACACTACCCTCCCTGTCCTCGGATCAAACCTGGTCACCTTCCGTTACTTCCGATTTTGTACGACCCCTACAGGCTTAGAGCTCCATAAGATTCGAATAATAATAATAATAATAATAATAATAATAATAATAATAATAATAATAATAATAATAATAATAATAACAACAATAATAATAATAATAATAATAATAATAATAATAATAATAATAATAATAATAATAATAACAGTAATAATAATAATAATAATAATAATAATAATAATAATAATAATAATAATAATAACAGTAATAAATAATAATAAATAATAATAATAATAATAATAATAATAATAATAATAATAATAATAATAATAATAATAATAATAATAACAAATAATAACTGTTTAATTAATTTGTATTTGTTAATAATATTTCAATAATGTGATGTTAATGTTAATTTCTGCAGTAGTAAAGTTACAATAAAACCAAGAATTAAAACCATAGTTTACTAACCCAATAAATTTTTTTATTATTTTTTATAGAGTAAGAATTTTATTGAGATTGTTAATCCGGAGGCTTAGTAACCCGGGATAACCCGGAGTGTTGATATCCCAGGATAATCTGTATTCACTGGAGCGCAGGCGAGAGAGCTACATCATAATACAAATGCAAAGTCATGAAGATTGGAGGAGGGCAAAAAAGACCGCAAACAGAGTATAGGCTAGGAGGCCAAAGGCTGCAAACCTCACTCAAGGAGAAAGACCTAGGAGTGAGTATAATACCGAGTACATCGCCAGAAGCACACATTAATCGGATAACTGCTGCGGCATATGGGCGCTTGGCAAACCTGAGAATAGCGTTCCGGTGCCTCAGTAAGGAATCGTTCAAGACTTCATACACTGTGTACGTCAGGCACATACTGGAGTACGCAGCACCTGTTTGGAACCCACATCTGGTCAAACACGTCAAGAAATTAGAGAAACTGTAAAGGTTTGCAACAAGGCTAGTTCCTGAACTAAGGGGAATGTCCTATGAAGAAAGGTTAAGGGAAATTGGTCTGACAACACTGGAGGACAGGAGGGTCAGGGCAGACATGATAACGACATACAAAATACTGCGTGGAATAGACAAGTTGGACAGAGTCAGGATGTTCCAGAGATGGGACACAGAAACAAGGGGTCACAATTGGAAGCTGAAGACTCAGATGAGTCAAAGAGATGTTAGGAAGTGGAATGGTCTGGCAAAGTGATGTAGGGGAGGCAGGAACCATACATAGCTTTAAGAGAGGTATGAAAAAGCTCAGGGACAGGGAGAAGGGACCTAGTAGCGTTCAGTAAAGAAGCGGGGCCAGGACTGATCTCGAACCCGAAACCACAACCTTTGCACTTTGGCATGAAAGGGTAATTGGTCAAAAGGCTATGGAGGGGCCAGAAAAGGGGGATAAAACAGTTAGGGGCGTCCAAAAGGGCCGCTGGCAAACGTTCGCGGCGTGACAAGGCAACTCACGCTGATAAAGAAAATTCCAAAACCGTGATGTAGGCAGTGTTTAAGCGCTGGCTAAACAGTTCATTCACTATAGTGTGCAAGTCTGCCCAAACTAAATCCCATGTTTATCATATATACCACCATACTAAATCCCATACATACTACCATACTTAATCCCATATATACAACAATACTAAATCCCAAACATACCACGAGACAATGTCTAGCACCGCATCACGTAGCTTTTGTAATCTGTTTTCACGTTACTGTGAAATTATAGACATATAGAGTTATGCCTACAACATCGTGCATTATTGTATTCAACATATATTATTGTATTCTACATATATTATTGTAACTCTCACGAGCACCTCTGTAGCCTTGTGCACCACCCATTTCTTCACACTGTGAGTTAAATAAATTTCTTAAATTCTCAGTGTGGCGATATCTTATTTATCTTTTATCCTTTCTGAGTGACAGATTGGCGTGGAGATAGACGAACAAGCACTCACCATGATGGGAATATCATGCTCTACGGTGGCACGGGGATGGGCACACGAGCCCTCACCACGATGGGAACTAACATTCTCTGCGGTAGAAAAAAGGTCTTCTGACCATGATTCCGGCTTAAGCAGTAATATACTGCTCTCCAAGGATACCCAGTATTATGCACACACACACACACACACACACACACACACACACACACACACACACACACACACACACACACACACAGGCTAGGAGCTAAGACTCGACCCCTGCAACCACAAATAGGTTAGTACACACACTCACACACACACACACACACACACACACACACACACACACACAGGAAGTGGAATAGCCTAGCAAGTGAAGTAGTGGAGGCAGGAACAATACATAGTTTTAAGAAGAGGTATGACAAAACTCAGGAAGCAGAGAGGGAGAGGACCTAGTAGCGATCACTGAAGGGGCGGGGCCAGGAGCTGAGTCTCGACCCCTGCAACCACAATTGAGTACAATTAGGTGAGTACACACATACACACACACACACACACACACACACACACACACACACACACACACACACACACACACACACACACACACACACACACACACACACACAGGACCAGTGCTGTTTCTGGTATTTGTGAACGACATGACGGAAGGAATAGACTCTGAGGTGTCCCTGTTTGCAGATGACGTGAAGTTGATGAGAAGAATACACTCGATCGAAGACCAGGCAGAACTACAAAGGGATCTGGACAGGCTGCAGACCTGGTCCAGCAATTGGCTCCTGGAGTTCAATCCCACCAAGTGCAAAGTCATGAAGATTGGGGAAGGGCAAAGAAGGCCGCAGACGGAGTACAGTCTAGGGGGTCAGAGACTACAAACCTCACTCAAGGAAAAAGATCTTGGGGTGAGTATAACACCAGGCACATCTCCTGAAGCGCACATCAACCAAATAACTGCTGCAGCATATGGGCGCCTAGCAAACCTCAGAACAGCATTCCGACATCTTAATAAGGAATCGTTCAGTACCCTGTACACCGTATACGTTAGGCCCATATTGGAGTATGCGGCACCAGTTTGGAACCCACACCTAGCCAAGCACGTAAAGAAACTAGAGAAAGTGCAAAGGTTTGCAACAAGACTAGTCCCAGAGCTAAGAGGTATGTCCTACGAGGAGAGGTTAAGGGAAATCAACCTGACGACACTGGAGGACAGGAGAGATAGGGGGGACATGATAACGACATACAAAATACTGAGAGGAATTGACAAGGTGGACAAAGACAGGATGTTCCAGAGATTGGACACAGTAACAAGGGGACACAGTTGGAAGCTGAAGACACAGATGAATCACAGGGATGTTAGGAAGTATTTCTTCAGCCACAGAGTAGTCAGTAAGTGGAATAGTTTGGGAAGCGATGTAGTGGAGGCAGGATCCATACATAGCTTTAAGCAGAGGTATGATAAAGCTCACGGCTCAGGGAGAGTGACCTAGTAGCGATCAGTGAAGAGGCGGGGCCAGGAGCTCGGACTCGACCCCCGCAACCTCAACTAGGTGAGTACATCTAGGTGAGTACACACACACACACACACACACACACACACACACACACACACACACACACACACACACACACACACACACACACACACACACACACACACACACACACACACACACACCCCACACACACACACACACACACACACACACACACACACACACAAATGAAGGCTTCTTTCATCAATCATTGCTATTATTATTATTATTATTATTATTATTATTATTATTATTATTATTATTATTATTATTATTATTATTATTACTATTATTTTTTTTGTTAAATCCATCGGGTCATACAGTGCCGGGGGAACCAGAGGTAATCATTTATGATTCATGATCCAGTTCCTTGAATCAAGAGCACTTCATCAGCATCAAAGCTAGTTTGAAAGCTGGCGAAGAGCTCTTGATCCCAGGAACTGGGCGACGCTACCCTCCCTGTCCTCGGATCAAACCTGGTTACCTTCCTTTGCTTCCGATTCTGTACGACCCCTACAGGCTTAGAGCTCCATAAGATTCGAATAATAATAATAATAATAATAATAATAATAATAATAATAACAGTAATAATAATAATAATAATAATAATAATAATAATAATAATAAATAATAACTGTTTAATTAATTTGTATTTGTTAATAATATTTCAATAATAAGATAAGATTTCGTTCGGATTTTTAACCCCGGAGGGTTAGCCACCCAGGATAAGCCAAGAAAGTCAGTTCGTCATCGAGGACTGTCTAACTTATTTCCATTGTGGTCCTTAATCTTGTCCCCCAGGATGCGACCCACAACACCAGTCGACTAACACCCAGGTACCTATATGCTGCTAGGTGAACAGGACAATAGGTGTAAGGAAACGTGTCGGAATTTCCACCCGCCGGGAATCGAACCCGGGCCCTCCGTGTGTGAAGCGGGAGCTTTAGCCACCAGACCACCGGGCCACCCACCAGATACAATAAAACCAAGAATTAAAACCATACTTTACTAACCCAATGAAATTTTTTATTATTTTTTAAAGAATAAGAATTTTATTGAGATTGTTAATCCGGAGGCTTAGTAACCCTGGATAACCCGGAGTGTTGATATCTCAGGATAATCTGTATTCACTGGAGCGCAGACGAGAGAGCTACATTATAATATATACTTGGAAAATCCTAGAGGAACGGTCCCAAATCTGCACTCAGAAATCACTCCCTACGAAAGAAAAAGACTTGGCAGGCGATGCAACATGCCCTCAGTGAAAAGTAGACACCATTAATACACTAAGGAAAAAACACAGTAAGTGTCCGGGGCCCAAGACTGTTCAACAGCCTCCCACCATACATAAGGAGAATTACCAATAGGTCCTTTGGCGCACCCAAATCTACCCGCAACATATCCATATATTCTAATCCACCACACTTATACATCTTATGCTAAGTTTTATATACAAAACAATCCCTAATGGTAAAAGCCTCACCGCATACCATTAAAACCTATAAACCCACCCTCTGCAAAAGTTACATTTACTATGTCGTACTTGTGTGCTCTGCAAGTGAAAGAGGCACCCCGCCCAACCCAGAACCCCTTATCAAATACCTACAAAACAGTGACATACAGTAAGAACTCCAGATACTACATGCCCTATGTTGCATCTATGAAACCTTTGCCTTGATTACAAAGGATGACATACCCTATTTCTCAAAAATGTTGCAATCCACCCAACATCCATAATTCACTGCATACCATATAGCAGTACTAGTTGTATGACCTACACCACTACTTGAAGTCATATGCACACCTGCTCCAACAAAGTATTTATATCTAAAATATGCATTTACACAAAATCAATATACATTTTTATATTGCCTTACAGAATAGACTGAATTGAAACTCGAGGCGAAACGTTTCCTTTAATAAATGTCCTGAACTGTACATAATGTCTTTTTCCACATCTTGGTCGTATCACCATACCATTTCCTCAGATCTACCTGGGGTGTATGTATGTATAATTTCGCCAAGACATAGTCCTGCACGGTCCCAATCTTGCGATGAACCCGTCTCTGGCTTCCCGATGGAGAAAGGTTTTCCCACAATGATGCGAACGCAATGCCGCTCAAGCGCGCCCCTCTGGTCAGTTCAACTGTGCATCTCATAAGCACACCATATGTAACTATGGACACTAGCGAGGAGGAGGATATGACATTATCACAGTAACAGCTTGTCTAGTTTCGGGTGCGTTGACCCCCATGGTACAACTAGTGGTGGCCGTAGTCATTCTCTGGTGTCCTCTTCGGGAGGGAATATCACCCTATTTGCCGGCGAGTGTCTCGCTAGCCTCGCATTCTAGAAGAAGTGTGGTAGGGGCCGCTGGACAACGTGCTAACAGTACTGGCACATCTCCTCCTCACCTTTCTAACCAGTCATCTTGGCTGTGGTAAAGCCAAACGAAGCCGATGGATAGCTGTAGCAACTGCTCTGACCCAGCTTCTATCCATATGAGGGGGTTCTCCCATGAGTCGCTTCTCGTACCACTGTAGATGGGGTGAACACCTAAGACCATTCCCCCTAAGTTCGTGTCTCTGGCAGCCACCAGTTTGTGTCTGTCGTAGCTGATTGGGACATAATCCCAACATGTGATAGTATGTTGCTGCCATTGGCTGCATCATCTGCCGCCTCATTTCCCCGGATGCCAGCATGGCTGGGACCCAGTTCAATGTCGATCTACTAGTGAGAGACAGTGCTAGTTTTTAATTTGTATTTTTATATTACTAAGGATTAAACTATTGTACTATAAGCTCCTTCTAGCTCAAAACATAGACTCCACTAAAGTCATATTAGACCTTAGTTGGCAATTGCAAGTGAGAGTCTGTTCTATTTTTTAATTTGGTATTTTTATAATACTAGTTATATACCTATTGTACTTTAGTGTCAATCCATCACAAAACATAGACACCATCAACTTCATTATTGTGTAGTAGTGACTACACTCTACATGACCAAAATACTCTAGCTATATACCATTGTCAAACTTCCTACCACTACAGATATCAGTACTAGAACTCAACACAACTCAGGATTAAATTAACCAATTAATTTAAACCTAGAAGATGATTGATCACGTGACCTGAACCTAAACCTCCATAATTTGACACCCAATCAAAACCTTATGGGAAATAACTGCCTTTACTACACAGGCATTACAAGCCACACTATCCTAAACAATGCTAAAAGTCTATCAGAACTAAACTACAACATCAGGTCCTTAAGCAAACACTATGATTGACCTCCTACACTCCTTGAATCCTAAAGAACATCCCTTCTCCTGCTTTAATTCTTACTGAGACCTGGCTTAACAGGACACAATAGATACCTACCCTACTACCAGATACACAGCAATTCAAAACTGCAGACCAAACCAAGTTGGGGGTGGTATTGCAAATCTATTACTCTAACAAATTATCTTGTATTAGCACCACTGCTTTAGTGTGAATAATGGTAATACATTTTGCTAAATGTACTGTAAAAAACCCTTGAAGACGCTAAACAATCGGTGCCATTTACCGATTACCTCACACAAACATCCAAATTTCATGATAATTAAAGTCCTAATAACAAACAGACAATGAATAAGCACCACCTTCCTCTTAGCTGAGAATCAACATCAACCTTGCTTACAAGATGTATCACCTGTAACTGAGTTTCATCACAATATGAACAACACACTCTCATCCAACAATAACTAAACCAATAACCAGGCTCACTGAGACAAGTCAACCTAATAGACCACATATGGACTCAATAGTACGAGCCCCCCTTAAATCAGGGATAATCACAATAGCACTACAGACCATCATACCTACCTTCCTCCTGACAAATCATAGTAAACCACCACTAGAAAACAACAAAGTCTCATTAGACTCATGGACGAGGCCTCAGTAAGGAATTTCACAGCAGACATAGAACCTGTTGACTGCTAAGAAGTCTCCAAGGCCAATGGTATTGATGACTGTACAGACATTTTTCTTAACAAATTACTTTGGGAACTTACAACAACTTGTCCTATAAAAACAAAACAGATCACAAAGCAAACGGCTTGGTTCCCAGGGCCTAACCAGCACATTCTGAAAATCCATTGATAAGAAACACCAATATGAAAGCAATATAGACGGGCTTAATACACAAAGATATTCTAACAACTACTCATCTGCTCTCACCTGAAGTACTAAAGAAAGCCAAACAACTATACTACTTCCAGTAGATTTCACAGACACTAAGGGGGAGATATAAAAAAGACCTGGAACAAACACTACTCTCAATTCTAGGGACCCACAAACTGAGAAAAACCAGGAATAGTTGTCCTAACTAAACCTATAATGAAACACCACTACAACCCCTGACACGCTAACAAGATAAACGACTTCTTCTCACCTTAGGTTCTAATCTCGCCATAAAATCCCACATACCAATGCCCATGCCGGGGACTACCTAATGGGAATTTTCCCTAATTCCTCATCTTGCACAACGAGCCCTCGGAAGTCACCTGAGATTATAAAGTCACTTAAAAATACTCAGGGATTCTGTCTCATGTCCCACCATTACTGTACAAAGCGAGCAGCCCATGTCCTTTCGCATGCTATTTCATTAGCTTTTTTAACATGTCACTAGAGACTAGCACCTTCCCGAAACTACTCAAGATGGCAAGGTTACACCAATACATAAAGTGGTGACCCTACAGACTAAAACAACTATAGGCCAATATCTAAACTTACCACTGCTATCCCAAATCTTTCTGACCATGATTCACGGCTTTAGTAGTATTATACTGCTCTCACAAGGATTCCCAGTATTATGCGCGCGCGCACGCACAACACACACACACACGACACACACACACACACACACACACAACACCACACCCTGCGAAATGCTGGCCATGAGCTATGACTCGACCCCTGCAACCACAAATAGGTGAGTACACAAATGGAAGCATCTTTCATCAATCATTGCTATTAATTATGTAATGTTATATTATTGTTATTACTATTGTTATTATTATTATTATTATTATTACTATTATTATTTTTTTGTTAAATCATCGGGTCATACAGTGCCGGGGGAACCGGAGAGGTAACATTTTGATTCATGATCCATTCTTGAATCAAGAGCACTTCATCAGCATCAAGGCTAGTTTTGAAAGCTGGCAAGAGCACTTTAACCCAGGAACTGGGCGACACTACCCTCCTGTCCTCGATCAAACCTGGTCACCTTCCGTTACTCCTATTTATGTACGACCCCACAGCTTAAGAGCTCCAAAGATTCGATATAATAATAATAATAATAAAATAATAATAAAAATAATAATAATAATAATAATAATAATAATAATAACAAACAATATAATAATAATAATAATAATAATAATAATAATAATAATAATAATAATAATAATAACAGTAATAATAATATTAAAATAATAAGAATAATAATAAAAAATAATAATAAAATAAACAGTAATAATAATAATAATAACAATAATATAATAATAATACTACTAATAATAATAATAATAAATAATAAATAATAATAATAATAACAAATAATAACTGTTTAAATTAATTTGTATTTGTTAATAATATGTCAATAATGTGATGTAATGTTAATTTCTGCAGTAGTAAAGGTTACAAATAAACCCAAGAAATTAAAACCATAGTTTTTACTACCCAATGAAATTTTTTTATTATTTTTTATAGAGTAAGAATTTTTATTGAGATGTTAATTCCCGAGGCTTTAGTAAAACACCGGGATAAACCCGGAGTGATGATATCCCAGGATAAACCTGATTTCATCACTGGAGCTCAGGCGAGAGAGCTACATCATAATAGATACAAATGCAAAGTCCATGAGATTGGAGAGGCAAAAAAGACCGCAAACAAGTAAGGCTGGAAGGCCTCAAAGGCTGCAAACCTCACTCAAGGAGAAAAGGACCTAGGAGTGAGTATATACCGATTACAATCGCCAGAAGCACACATTAATCGATAAACTGCTGCGGCATATGGGCGCTTGCAAACCTGAGAATAGCGTTCCGGTGCCTCAGTAAGGAATCGTTCAAGACTTCATACACTTGTACGTCAGTAGCTCACTACTACTGGAGTACCAGCCACCTGTTTGGAACCCACATCTGGTCCAAACACGTCAATAAATTAGAGAAACGTGTAAAGTTTTGCAACAAGGCTAGTTCCTGAACAAGGGGAATGTCCTATGAAGAAAGGTTAAGGGAAATGGTCTGACAACACTGAGGACAAGGTCAGGGCGACATATAACGACATACAAAATACTGCGTGGAATAGACAAGTTGGGACAGAGTCCAGGATGTTCCAGAGATGGGACACAAAACAAGGTTCAAATTGGAAGCTGAAGACTCAGATGATCAAAGAGATGATTCGGAAAGTGAATGGTCTGGCAAGCGATGTAAGTGAGGCAGGAACTATAACAGTTTTAAGACGAGGGTATGATAAAGCTCATGGAGCCGAGGAAGGAGAGACCTAGTAGCGGAAGGTGAAGAGGCGGGGCCAGGAGTGAGTCCGACCCAGCAACCACATATAGTGAATTAGGTGAGTACACAAACACACACACACACACACACACACACACACACACCACACACACAAAAAGGGTAAGGGAAATCGGCCTGACGACAACTGGAGACAGGAAGGGTTAAGGGGAGATATGATACGACCTACAAAAAACTGCGTGAAATAGACACAGGTAGGTGGACAGAGACAGAGTTCCAGAGATGAGACACAGAAACAAGGAGTCACAATTGGAAGTTGAAGACTCAGATTGAGTCACAAGAGTTAGGAAGCATTTTCTTTTCAGTCATAGAGTTGTCAGGAAGTGGAACAGTCTGGCGAGTGATGTAGTGGAGGCAGGAACCATACATTGCTTTTAAAGAACGAGTATGAAAAGCTCAGGGAGCATGGAGAGAGAGGACTAGTAGCGTTCAGTGGAAGAAGCGGGCCAGTACTGAGTCTCGAACCCTGCAAACCACAACCTTGCCAACATTGGCAGTGAAATGGTAAATTGGTCAGAAGTCTATGGAGTGCCAGACAAAGGGGATATAACAGTAGGAGGCGTCCCAGACGGCCGCTGTCAGAACGTTCGCGGCGTGACAAGGCAACTCACGCTGATAAAGAAAAATTCCAAACCGTGATGTAGGCATGTTTAGCGTCTGGCTAAACAGTTCAATCACTATAGGTGCAAGTCTGCCCAACTAAATCCCATGTTTTATCATATATACCACAACTAAATCCAGTACATACTCCATACTTAATCCATATATACACAATACTAAATCCCAAACATACCACGAGACAATCTAAGCAACCGCATCACTAGCCTTTTTGAATCTGTTTTTTCACGTTACTGTGAAATTATAGACATACAAGAGTTATGCCTACAACATCGTGCATTAATTGTATATCAACATATTATAATTGTATTCTACATATATTATTGTAACTCCACGAGACGCCTCTGTATTCCTCGAGCACTCACCATTACTTCACACTTGTGATTAAATAAAATTTCTTAAATTCTCAGTGTGGCGATATCTTATTTATCTTTTATCCTTTTCTGAGTGACAGATTGGCGTGAGATAGACGAACGAGCACTTCGCCATAATGGGATATCATGCTCTACGGGGGCAACGGGATGGTGCCCCCCCCCCACCCCCCCCGCACACGAGCCCTCACCACGAGGGAACTAACCATTCTCTGCGGTAAGAAAAAAGGTCTTCTGACCATGAATCCCGGCTTAAGCAGTAATATACGGTCATCCAAGGATATCCAGTATTATGCACGACACACACACCACACACACACACACACACAAACACAACACACACACACACCACACACACACACACACTCACACACAGGCTAGAGCTAAGACTCGACGCCCTGCAACCACAAATAGGTTAGTACACACACACACACTCAGACACCCACACACACACACACACACACAACACACAACAACACACAACACACACACACACACAACACAGCACTCACACAGAAGTGGAATAGCCTAGCAAGTGAGTAGTGAGAGCAGAATAACAAACATAGTTTTAAAGAAAGAGGTATGAACAAACTCAGGAAGCAAGAGGGAGATGCGACCTAGTATCGATTCACTGAAGGGGCGGGCAGAGCTGAGTCTCGACCCTTGCAACCACAATTAAGTGAGTACAAGTTTTTTTTTTTTTAGGTGAGTACACACATACACACACACTTACACACACCTACACACACACACCAACACACACACAACACACACACGCACACCACACACACACACACACACACACACACACACACACACACACAACACACACACCACAACGGCCTAGTGTCTAATCGACATGTGCCCAGACAGATAGGTAACTAACACACACACACACACGACACACACAACAACAGGCCTAGTGTCTAATCGAAATGTGCCCAGGCCAAGAATGTAACTAACACACACACACACACACACACACAAATAAGGCTCTTTTCATCAAATCATTGCATATTATTATTATTATTAGTATTTTTATTATTATTATTATTATTATTAATAATTATTTTTTTTTTTTGTTAAATCCATCGGTCATACAGTGGCCGGGGGCACCAAGTAATCATTAAGATTCAAGAGCCAGTTCCTTAATCAAGGAGGCTCTTCATCAGCATCAAAGCTAGTTATGAATGCTGGCGAGAGCTCTTGATCCAGGAACTGGCGACGCTAACCCTCCCTGTCCTCGGATCAAAACCTGGTTCCCTCCTATGCTTCCGATTTCTGTACGACCCCTACAGGCTTAGAGCTCCTAAGATTCTAAAAATAATAATAATAATAATAATAATAATAAAAATAATAATAATAATAATAATAATAATAATAATAATAACAAATAATAACTGTTTAAATTTAATTTGTATTTGTTAATAATATTTCAATAAGTGTGAATGTTAAATGTAATATCTGCAGTAGTAAAGTTTACAATAAAACCAAGATTAAAACCCAAGTTAACTAACCCAATGAAATTTTTTTTATTTTTTATAGAATAGAATTTTATTGAGATTGTTTAATTCCGGAGGCTTAGTTTAACCCTGGATAAGCCCGGAGTGTGAAATCTCAGGATAATCGTATCACTGGAGTGCAGCGAAAGAGACTACATTATAATATAATACTTTAGAAAATCCTAGAGAACGGTCCCAAATCTGCACACAGAAATCACTCCCTACGAAAGATAAAGACTTGGCAGTCGATGCAAACATGCCCTCAGTGAAAATAGACACCATTAATACACTAAGGAAAAAACACAGTAAGTTCGCGGGGCCCAAGACTGTTCAACAGCCTCCACCAACATAAGGTGGAAATTACAAATAGGTCTCTTGGCGCACGCCAAATCTACCCGCAACATATCCATATATTCTAATCCAGCACACCTATACATCTTAATGCTAAGTTTTATATACAAAACAATCCCTTATGGTAAAAGCCTCACCGCATACCATTAAAACCTATACACCCACCCTCTGCAAAAGTTACATTTACTATGTCGTACTTATGTGCGCTGCAGTGAAAGAGGCTACCGCCCGCTCAACCCAGAACCCTATCAATTCTACCAAAACAGTGACATACAGTAAAACTCCAGATAAAACTAACATGCGCTAAGTTGCATCTTGAAACCTTTGCCTTAATACAAAGGATACATTCCCTATTTCTCAAAATTTTGCAATCCACCCAACATCCATAATTCACTGCATACCATATAGCAGTACTAATTGCATGACCTACACCACTACTTGAAGTCATATGCCCACCTGCTCCAACAAAGTAATTATATCGAAAATATGCGATTACACAAAATCAATGTACATATTTTATATTGCCTTACAGAAATAGACTGAACTGAAACTTGAATCATAAAAAATAAAAGAAAAACAAACAACAAGCATGTACTTAATCTAATACAACACTTCCCAGCACATACATTGGCTACACAACAAAAATATATAATCTTAACCAGCCGTCTGAAACATTTATAGTGAGCCTTATGTACCAAAATACAATCACTCGAAATATTAAATACTTTGCCACGTTGCTCATTGCAGCTATTTACACTTCCCATCATCCCGATATACAGATACTGTGCCATGCAATATCTGTCACAGCATATTCCAAACACACAGATATCTTACCGTAGTAACATCAGGTAATACGTGCTTTATATAGCACCTATGAAGACAGTCATTACAAGAACGTACAGTTATTCCCACATACACAAGTACTGTTAGGTCTAAAAACCCGCACACTCACCTTGTATACACACAATGTTGTAGTGCGCCAATACACTACGTACATGTTCTGTCCCAAAAAGTCACATCATCAAGTAACAACATGTGTTATACCACCACCCGACACCTCACTCACACCACAGGCAAAGCTTTTATGTTACAGGACCAATCCAACCCACACGCACTAAACGCCCATCCGCATTTCCCACAATCTAGAAACTAGCCCGCCGCTACCCCTTACTTTAAACTTAAATCCCTTAAATCCTTCAACCGAAATCTCCGGTAACCCTCAGTAAACACTGTCTCCCATCTTCCCCCATAAAGATCCCTATTACGACACTTAGTTCTCTAAATGGTGGCCACTAACACCATTCGTTCATCCACACCCACCTCCCTCATGGCCCAAGACATATAAATAAAATCAGTGGCCACATACGTATCGTGTTTAACACCAGCTCATCCTACCTACATCTAAACTTGTTAAATTAGACACATGTGCAACTCTTGGGTATCTTTATTGAGGAAACGTTTCGCCACACAGTGGCTTCATCAGTCCATACATAGGAGAAACTTGAAGAACAGGAGGAGAATGAGGTAATCAGTCCCTCAACCTTGAGTCGATGTGGTCAGTCCATCAATCTTGAATAGAATAGAATATTTTATTCTATTCAAGATATAATATTCCAGTAACTAATTTTTACAGTGGGCTAGAAGAAGATAAATTATGTAACATCACAGTCACTAGTGAGATGGTTGTGAAGAAGATAGACAGACTGAAGCAAAATAAGTCGCCGGGTCCTGATGAGGTTTTTTCAAGGGTTCTTAAGGAATGCAAAATGGAACTCTGTGAACCATTAACTAATATTTTTAATTTATCTCTTCAAACGGGTGTAGTGTCTGATATGTGGAAGATGGCTAATGTAACTCCTTTTTTTAAAACAGGGACAAGTCGTTACCGTCAAATTCCGCCCAAAAAGGGCCTGACCTCAATTGAAGGCAAATTACTAGAGTCAATTATAGCTGAGATTATAAGAAGCCATCTCGATAAGCATAGCTTGATTAATGATACTCAGAAATGGATTCACAAGAGGCCGGTCTTGTCTAACTAATTTATTAATTTCTTCAGTAAAGCTTTTGTACTGTTGACCACAATAAAGAATTTGATATTATTTACTAAGATTTAGTAAGGCTTTTGATAGAGTTCTGCACCAAGACTGTAAAGAAAGGGGCAGCTCATGGCATTGGGAAAAAGTGCTCTCGTGGATCGAGCCCATGCTCACTGACGGAAGCAGAGAGTGTTCATAAATGGGGTTAAATCCGAGTGGGGATCTGTAACAAGTGGCGTTCCACAGGGATCAGTCTTGGGCCCCTTGTTGTTTATAATATATATCAATGATCTTGATGAGGGAATTACTAGTGATATGAGCAAATTCGCCCATGACACAAAGATAGGTAGGATAATTGATTCAAACGTAGATGTTTAATGGAACTTCAGGAGGATTTAAACAAACTCCATTCTTTTGGGCAGAAAAGGGCAGATGCAGTTCAGTGTAGAAAAAATGCAAGGTTCTGAAGCTTGGGGGTGCCCTAACCCTAGTACTTTTAAGTTAAATGATGTAGAACTTAGCCCTACAGATTTTCGAAAAGGACTTGGGGGTTATGGTGGCCAAACAACCTTTAAAAAAGACAGCAATGCCTAAGCGTACGTAATAAGACAAATTGATTACTGGGATTTTTATCAAGAAGTGTAAAGCAACATGAAGTCCAGTGGTCATACTGCAGCTTTATTACATCATTAGTAAAGCCTCACCTAGATTATGCAGCTCAGTTCTGGTCTCCGTATTACAAACTGGACCTAAATTCGTAGAAAACAATTCAGCGATTCTGAGGATAGACTAAATTAAACATAGCATTAGAAATCTCCTTATGAAGAAGATTGAAGTACTCTTAATTATTCCTTGTTAGACGAAGAATAGAGGGAGACCTGATCGAAGTGTATAAGTGGAAGTAGGTTATTAATAAAGGAGATATTAATAAAGCTTGAGGATGTCTCTCCAAGAGAGAACCCGCAGTAATGGATATTAAATTAGAAAGTTTAGATTTAGAAAGGACATAGGAAAGTATAGGTTTGGAAGAAACTAGGGGTAGTTGATGTGTGGAACAGTCTACCTAGTTGGGTTATTGAGGTGGAGGGACTTTGGGTTAGTTTAAATCTAGGTTGGATAAGAGTACATGAGTGGGAGGGGTTGGATTTGAGTGGGACTTTCACATCAGAGCTTATTTCTTGGGTTGGCATTGAAAATTGGGTTGGCAAATGTTTTGTTAGTGGGACTTGAATTGTAAAGGACCTGCCTAGTATGGGCCAGCAGGCCTCCTGCAGTGTTCCTCCTTTCTTATGTTCTTATGTTATGTTCAACTCAAACTTTTTGCGAGTATCCTACCGTCACACATCGCTGGTATGAACTCATCAAGTTGGTATGTGACTCATCAGCTGGTATGAGACTCATCAGCTGGTATGAGACTCATGAGATGGTATGAGACTCATCAGCTGGTATGAGACTCATTAGCTGGTATGAGACCTCATCAGATGGTAGAGGAACTCACAGCTGGTATGAGATCATTAGCTGATATTGAGACCTCCCATCAGCTGGTATGCGATATCAGATGGTGTGGAAAAATTCCATTTATCTGAATGTAACTAATTATGTACATAACAGTAAAATGTTAACAAATATAAAATATTTATTTCTCAATGTTACATAGGGCAAGTAGGAATTTGGGACACATAGGTCGCAAAAAAATGTCCCCCTTCGATACCTAACACTGTCTTAACCACAAGTTGCCTCTGGACCCTAATTATTTAAATGAATATACATTTGCACCAGGAATACTGGTAAATATATCAAATTTGTTGACTGTATATTAAAAAATAATAAATGGTTACTAATATACACAATTCCATAACAGAAGGAAAATATATCTTAATATCACTCACCAATTTGACCGGAGATTAATGTGTATCATACTCAGAAAACCTCACTCTAACTAAATCTATGAAAATAATGCTGGCCAGAATTACACACAAATCTAGAGAGCTTATCTGAGGTTCCTGGAGCTGTCTTGTCCAGTCGTCTGATATCTCAAGTTATGCAGGAATGCACATCCACTAATTTCGTCTCCTATTCGAGACGTTGGTCAACACAATTATAACCTTAGAGCACAAAAAATTCTTCCCATTACACCAATGTTTGTACAAAATTCAAAACCAAGATGGCGAGTCCTTCTGCACAGGCACAGCTTCCCATTTTCGATTACATACATTTTAAATACAGTATGGCCATCTATTTACATATAACTACCGTATTTCTGGAAAATATATACAGTATTTTCCACACTGCGGCTGGGCGAAGTTCGTTTTTGCTAAATGACTCAAATTGTTCATTTGACAATGGTGGAGGACCTGGGTACATACAGGATCTGACATCCACACGGCGACATATTACACAAGATTTAATCATCCTTTTTACACTTTGCTGTCCTTGTGGAATCCAGAAAGTTTCCCTAATACAATTTAAGATATCTTGTACCCACCATGCATACATTTTTTATGGGCATTTTAGCGCAATTAAATTTGTAGACGATGAGTTTTGGGCAAAAGATAGGGTTGTATAGCATAATCACCCAATTCAGCATTTTGCAACCCACCTCTGCCACCTAATTACATTTTTCTCAAATACAGTCCCCAATTTCTTATTATGGACACTTTCACATTTTAACTTTCCATCATCAATTTTCTAATCTCATTCCATATATTTCCTCCTGTACCCTCTTTATCCAATATTCAAGAGGATGGAAAACTTAAATGTAATATCATCTTGTTTAGAAACTTAACACCAAATTTGTTACATTGATTAGTTTGTAAAGAAGAATACCTTTTTATATCAATGTATGGAAGGGACAACTATCTGGGCAGTGGTCACCGTAATATAACAGGAGCAATATACGCCTTTTGTCCAGGCCAATTAGCTTTATTTACGAACCAGCTCGGTCCTTTAAACTTGGATACAGCCAATTTACAAATTTAGCATTAAAGTAAACCCTGAGACAAGAAATCAGCTGCTGGATTCTCCTCACCAGGGTTATATGATTAAATGTTAAGATATGCTGACCCAAACTATTATACTTCTCTTGCATCTATTATTTCAGCGACTTGTTTGTACGTACACAATTTTACTGTCTTTCCATACGAATCCATTGTAAGGATACATCATTTATCAGACCAAATTACATTGTCACTAATATTTATCTCCTGCCAACTTATTTCTTATATAGTTAGCTAATTTGATACCTACATAAATAGCTGTTAATTCCAAATGAGGCAAGGTACGTGATTTAATTGGAGACACTTTAGCCTTAGACATATCAAGAGAATAACACTATTACATTGATGTAGCAACTGCTCCATAAGCCAATTTTGAAGCATCACAAAAAATGTGGAGTACATTTTTCCCATTTGGATTGGCACCTGAGCAGTGTGAACTCCAACATTGGAATTTTCAATAATCACAATTAATTCCTCCCACCTGTTAATAAAATCCTCAGGTAGATTTCTTCCCAAGCAAATTTAAGTTTCCATGCTTCAGTATTAAATAATTTCCCTCTTACAGTAAGAGGTGGGACACTGAACTTAGAGGATCAAAACATTGGAAACTTCAGCAATGCGAAACTTCTTTAGTTAATTATTGGGCATACTGTAATTATTAGGTTTTAACACATTAAAACAAATCTCTCTCAGTATCCAAGTTACCCAAATACTTACTAACATTTTGTACTTCATCTCCAGGCAATCTTTACTTATTTTGTCCTTTAATTTGGACGATTTACTATTCCATTCCCTCAGAGGCATATTTGCACTTTGCATTATTTTATTAGCCCTCTCCATAAAGTCATTAACAGTTCCTCTTCAGTTGACGTCACACCCAGGAAATTGTCCACATTAAAATTGTTTGCTTAATTCTTTACTCAATGGGACTTCCCATACATTTTAGGTGGTATTTATCGCACTTGAAGTAGGAATAGACTGGATGTAGACACCACACAAAGCAACAAAATAAATACGCTCCTAAAGCGAAAGGTTTTCAGAGGGCTAAGTGGGTCAATAGGATCTAGGCCATAAGAAGCGGGTACAATCCCGGTCATCCTCTTGTAACCCATCTTAGGTAAGCTTTACTTATGTCAGCCGTAATGGCCATATTGCTTCACTCTGAAATTTAATAAGATATCTCCTAATTTTTCGTCAACAACGGGGCCTTGTCATCAAAACAGTCATTAACTAGGTACATTCTTGTTACTCCTGGCAATACAATTAAACACAATCCTCAAAGGAAGAGTGGTATCAGAATCCTTCTTCACCTCCGTGCTGTGGCAAATAGTGACCAAAATTTTGGCTTGCTCAGAACGGTACTTTCTGTAATTTATTAACTGCTCAGCAATTATATCATTACAGGCAGTTAACAATTCTGGAGAGTGTCTTACTCAGTTTGCGGAGCTGAGCCTTTAACTGTCCATATGCCTTCTGTAATTAGTGTGCAATTCTGGTAGGTTCAGTCTGCACGGAAGTCGTTACCCAGCATTGTCCATATTCAAATTTACATCTCTCAGGGACTGTTCCCTGAGTAAAAGAATCGTCTGGACTTTCTTCAATTTACATTTATTCCAATGCTGTCTAATTCCCACAAATTTATGCACTGGCTCAACACATCCTCTATGGAAGAATTATAACTAGGGTACAACTTCATAGGTAAGGACACAAAGTTTCTATGGTATTGTAGTTTCTCTAGTCATGAATTATTATTACGAGGGAATCCTACCATACATTACATGGCCTCCGGCAGTCTTCAAAGGCTGAACCCACATTTTCTTTACCAATCCTTTACAAAGGAAGGCATATAGTCACTCCTATCTAAAATATTTATTGGGCCATACAAGAATCAGCACTTACCCCAGAAGGTGCTAATTTACAATTAGGTGAGAGTCCTTTCTGTAGCTTACTAAGCCCTTACTGTTAGATTTATTTTCTCTGCTAGTCTAACTACAATATACTGCATTAACCGTTTTTTCTCATTGCCCAAGCCGGACAGTTACATAAACAGATGTCATAATTGAGGCCTTTTATCCGAGAGAAAAGCAGATAATTTTAAAAGTTGTTGGCGATCACCATCTGTACTTTCATACCATCAAGACATTTACCGTTTTATGAAATACGCTGGGATCCTGGTCCAATAATGCATTTACATTTTTTTATTTATGCCTTTTCATCATCATTTTACCTGTAACACAGGCAAGGCTACTTCAGCAAAATCATCATTATTAACATTAGCAGCAATTTTTAACATTAGGCTACTTGAATGAGAGGATTGTCAACATTATCATTATTTCAACATTAACATTATAGGCCCTTACACACTGACTATTGGTAGTCTTCCTTTGTGACATTGATAAAGAAGTTTTAATTTGGCATAACAATCTTTACATGTGATACCTAAACATCTGATACATCTGTCAAGTCCTCCCAAAATCTTTCAAACCTTTATCATTCCATGAATTGTATGCATGCAATTCTTGATGGAATGAGTACCCTTGCAGGAAAAGACATCTTTCTCTTTTTCTCTGACTGGTTTCTTATTAACTGGGCTACTCAAGGAGGGTACTTATTCATCTTACTAGTGGAGAATCATTATTTCTGATTCACTGCTACTTGATATTCACTATGCCAAATCTTTTTAGAAATGAATTTTGATTATCTATTATTGGGATAAGTTCTCCTTTGTGAAACTTGACAGTATACCTCAGAGTTTTATGTGTTGCATCTTTAAAATGAGTTCTGTTGGCTGGTCTGCAACCTGCACAACTTAATTCTTGTCGAGGACCTAGTCTTATTCCACAGACCAAATAACCCTTGTGATATTTGTTTGGAGAGCCATTCAAGTGGTTTTACAGCTTAATTTATTCTGTACTATGGCACTCAATAACCAGTCTGATTCCTTCAGATTATTTTATTACTTAAAGTTTTGCGAGTGCTCTCCAGTTTAAACTCCAAACTGGCTGTAAACCTTTTGTAAGTGGGATCTGGAGATTTTAAATTAACAATGATATTCACTGATCCAAACCTACTTTGTTCTATTATTATCATAAGTGACTTAAACAAGGCCAACTGTTCCTTGTTACGAGTCATTCTACATTGGGAAAGGGCTTTGTATCAAGTATGTGAGCATTCCTCTTACTCTCTTTGAGATAAAATATTTAGTTACACAGCCTAGAGTCACCTCCTTTCCACATACTTAGGAAAGCTTTTTACTTATTGTCAATCCGTTAAAGGCATAATTTTTCATCCTGAAATTTAATAAGATATCCCTAATTTTTCCGTAACGATCGGACCTGCGTCATCAAACAGTCATTTAAACTAGGTACTTTTTGTTACTCCTGGCACTACAATTAAAACACACTTCCTCAAAGGAGTGAGTGATCTCAGAATCCTCTTCACTCCGTGGATGTGCTGCAAATAGTGACCATAAAATTTTGGCTTGCTCAGGAGGTACTCTTCTATAAATTTATTATTAACTGTCAGCAATTATATCATTATAGGAAGTTAACAATTTCTGATGTCTTACTCAGTTCGCGGAGTGAGCCTTTAATGTCCATATGCCTTCTGTAATTAGTGGGCAATCTGGTGATGTTAGTCTCCGGAAGTAGTACCCAGTAATTGTCCAGATTCAAATTTTACATCTCTCAGGTATTGTTCTTGAGTAAAAGAATCGTTCTGGGACTTTCTTCATTTACATTTATTCCAATGCTGTCTAATTTTTTTTTTTAATTTTTTCCCCACAATTTATGCACTGGCTCAACACCATCCTCTATGAAAAGAATTATACTCGGGCTGACTTCATGAGTAAGACACACAGTTATAGGTATTTGTAGTTTCTCTAGTCATGAATTATTATTACAAGGAATCCTTACATACATTACATGGCTCCTGCAGTCTTCAAAAGGGTGTGGGACACCACCATTTCTTTACCATACCCTTTACAAAGGAGGCTATAGTCACTACCTATCAAAATATTTATTGGGCCTACGAATCATTCACTTTACCCAGAAGTGATGACCGTTTTTAGTTTCGTGGTGCTAAATTTACTTTATGTGAGAGTCTTTCTGTAGCTTCTACTAAGCCCTACTGTAGATATTTTTCTCTGGAAGTTATCTAAATTACTACATTAACACGGTTTTTTCTCATTCCCAACCTGACAGTTACATAAAACAGTGTCATACAATTGAGGCCTTTATCCGAGAGAAAAGCAGATAATATTTTAAAGTCTGTGGGATCTCCCTTCTGTACTTTCATACATCAAGACATTACGTTATATGATAAAGCACGCTGGGATCCTGGTTCAATAATGCATGTACAATTTTTTATTTATGCCTTTTATCATAATTTTTACCGGTAACACAGGTAAGGCTACTTCAACAAAACCGTCATTATTAACATTAGCAGCAATTTTTACATTAGCTACTGTTGTGTCAGGTTTGGTCAACATTATCATTATTAATCTACATTATCATATAGGAACTTTACACATGACTATTATGGTGTCTTCCTTTGTTGACATTGTTAACAGAGTTTAATTTTGGCATATAAATCCTTTTCATTGTGATTCCTAAACATCTGATACATCTGTCAAGTTCCTCCAATCTTTCAACTTTTTCATTCCATGAATTGTATGCATTTGCAAATTCTTAGAAAAATGAGTACCTTGCAGAAGAGACCAATCTCTCTTTTCTCTGACTGGTTTCTTATTAATGGGCTACTCTTAGAAGGTTACATATTCTTCTTACCTGTGTGAGAAGAAACATTATTTCTGATTCTCGCTATTTGGTTTTAATTGCACCTATGCAACTTATTTTTAGGGAAATGAATTTTGATTATACAGTGGGATAATTTTTCCCTTTGTTTGAAACTTGACAGATTACCTCAGAGTTATTATGTGTTGCATCTTTTTTATTATTTATTTATTTATTTATTTATTTATTTATTTCCAATTTTGCCACATACAGAGGTACAAAAAAAAATCACAGATAGGCAGTATGCTCAAAGCCACTTATACTATGCATTAGCATTACGGGCCTGGCTTAAAATTAACTTAAGATTAACTAAGCAATGAGTATTATTATTATTTAATCAAAAAGAAGCGCAAGCACAAGGATATAAGCGCTGGCATGCTACTAAGCAATGTGAAATCAGTGATAAAACATTAATGTAAACAGAGAATATAAAGCACAATGTGAGTATTACAAAGACAGGTCATATGGTTGGCATTCAGTTAGGTAGTGATTCGCTTAGTTAGCTGTATTAAAAAATAATAAAGTTAGATTGGGTTTTAGTTTCAAATTTATTTGATATATTGTGAGAAACATTTAAGATATACAATTTTATAATGTTCAGTTATTCAGTATTTATTTGGTTTTGGCGGTTTGGTAAGTAAAATCTTTGAGGAAGAGACGTGAATTTATAAACAGGTTTTGTTTCTATTATATTTCAGGTAATGAATTCCGATTTAGGGCCTTTTATTGCATTAGTTTTTGCTTTGTGTGAGATGGCACGAGAGGAACATCAAAGAGTGATCTGTGCCTTGTGTTATGGTCATATGTTCTGTTGAGGTTGGCAAGGAGATGTTTGAGGGGAGTTTAATATCAGAGTTAAGTGTTCTATGTATGTAATAGGGTGCAGTAATAAGTTGGATGTTTTGTATGAGTGAGTAGGTTTAGTGTATTGAATATTGGTGGATTGTTGCTGCCTGTAGTGAGAATTTGATATTCATTCTAACTGCGCCTTTTGTTGGGTAATTAGGTGGTCTGGCAGATGGTTAATTGTTGTTGAGCCCCATCACAAATTCCATAGGTGAGATAGGGGGAAATAAGAGAGTGATATTAGGGCCAGGAGGCTGACTGTGGACATAGTACCGTATCTTCGATAGTAGGGCTACAGTCTTGGAAATTTTCTTAGAAAATTTGATGTATATGTGTATGAAATTTGAGTATATTATCAAGGTGGATTCCTAAGGAATTCCCTCTGTTAGTTTTTTGATTTAGGGTGAATCCGTTTATCATTATGTTATAAGAGGGACATCTGTAGCTCTGTTACCAAACGGAATGAGTAGGTTTGTCAATGTTTAGTGTAAGTTTGTTAGTCCTCATACAGGTAGATTACGATATTTTTCTTAATTCGGTATTGTATTTACAGTATTGGCTTAGCGTGACTGGGCTCGGGTGAGAGAGGCGTTATTGTATGTCATCTGCAAATAAGTTGTGGGGTTTGAGTAATTGCGAAGCATTTGGAAGGTCAATTATGTATAGGGAGAGAAAGAGAAGGGGACAAGGACACTTCCTGTTGGGACACCAACTGTAATTGGTTGTGCAGAAGAGTTTTGCCCCATTTGCTTACACATATTGGCCTTCGGGTTGCTGAGGTAAGGACTTGAGGTAGTTGAGGGAGTGGCCCTCTTATACCATAGTGTGACATTTTACGTGGAGCATGTCATGGTTCAACTGTATCAAAAGTTTTCGTAAGTCCAATGAAGATCCCAGTGGGACTCTTTTTTCTTTATTGCAGTTATATATGTTCTACATGTGTATGATAGCATCATTAGTATTTTTATTTGGCTGAATCCAAATTGGCAGGGGTTGAGTATGTTTTGGAGGGAGATAAGGTAGGAGTAGTAGATTCGTTTTGAATTAATTTTTCGAAGGGTTTTTGTGAGAGGGTGTAAGTTGGATATTGGGCCATATAGTTATTCAACTCGTTTGGTTCCTCCTTTGTGGAATCGGGGTGACCCTTTGCTATTTTGAGTACTGTAGGGAAGGTGGAGGATATCAATGGATTTGTTTTAAAGAGTGTTGGCAATGATTGGGAGTGATAGCACTTGTGACACTTTTTTGTATATAAGGGGTGGTAAGGTATTTAAATCTCCTGCCTTGTTTTTAGTGCGTTGATAATAAGGAGAATTCGTATGGGTTTTGTCGGAGCTAGGAACAGTGTGTTCGGGTGTAGTTGCCGTGTGGTAGTCATTGGTGGGGTATCTTGAGTTGGCTTTTTGGCAAGGTTTTGTCCCTCATAGTGAAGAAGAAAATACATTGAGTTGTTTGCGTTTCTGTTGGTGGGAGTTGGTGTTCATATGTTTTTGCTAATGTTATTTCGTATTCGTTGATATCTTTTTGTTCCCAGAATTTTCTGATAGGTGTTTTCCAGGTCTTTTTTATTCACCTCGTAAGTTGGATAATCTGTTCTCATAATATAATTTTTTTTGCCCTTCTTATCAGGCTGGTTAGGATTTGACGAGTAACGTTTTGTTTGGTCTCAGGTTATGTGACCATTCTGTCTACTTTTTTTATATTGGTGTTTTGTATTTATGGATTTGAGAAATGCGGGTTTTTTAGCCGGGATGTTCAGTCTCTTTGCGTCATTTTTTTATTTTTTTTTTAGGGCAGGTTGTTATAGAGGATTGGGTTTTTTTTAAAAATTTTTAATACTTTCGTCAAATCTGTAAGGTTTCTACTAAATGTCCCAAATAAATTTTTGCTATTGCTTTTTGTGAAGTTTTATTAATGGCTGCCTCTTTATAAGCTGAAGGTGATTTTTTAGTAGTGTCTTGGGGTATTTCCCAAAGAGTTGTTAGGGGAAAAATTAGGGTAGTGGTCGGGGTATTATCTGTAATTATCCTGATTTTAAAGGGGATATGGTGTTGGTCAGATGTGGTCAAGTGGGGAGTTTTGGCTGGTCTGCAATGCCAACTAATTCTTGTAGACCTAGTCTTTTTTCCTCCAGACCAAAAAACCCTTTGTGATATTTGTTTGAGAGTCATTCTAGGTTTTACAGCTTAATTTATCTGTACTAAGCACTCAATAACCAGTTTTTTCTTCAGATTAATTATTATTTAAAAGTTTTGAGAGTGCTTATAGTTTAACTCAAAACTGCGCAAACCTTTGAAATTTGACCGGAGATAAAAAAATAACAATAAATTTCCAGATCCAACTACTTTTTTTCTATATTACCAAAAGTGACCTTCAACAAGTCAATGTTCCTTGAAGAGCATCACTTTTGGGGAAAAGGCTTGTATCATATGGAGCATCTCCTCTTCCCTGTCCTTTGAGGAAAAATGTTTAGTTCACAGGCTAGGTCACTCCTGTCATGCACAGGTTTTAAAAAAATGACCAAAAATTCCCTCCCAATTTTCACCGGGTTTAAATACGGGAAAAACATATTCGGGGAGTTTGGCAAAGACATATTATTTTTTGGGAGCAGGTGTTTAACTCCTGGTTTACACTTTTTAATTTTTTAAAAAAAGGCCTGATTTTTACAAGAAAGAATTTTTTCCTAAAATTCAAATACTGATTAATCATGAATCTTTTTTCAGTCTCTTACACAGTTTACTAAAAAAACTCCTTCAATTTGTTGTAACAAATTTGTATGAACATATCTTTCCTAAAGCATCTAAAAAAATTTTTAAATCATCAGATTCACATTTCTTGATTCATTAATCCAAACACTTTATATGCCTTGGGTTTCGTGAACTTTTCTACCCCTTTTTGATCCCTTTTTTACTCATATCCATATGTTTGCTTCTATATTAATTTCCCATTTCAGCCATAAGGGCATGTAAAAATTTCAACTTAATAACACGATTATGTACTAAATTTCACTTTATAAAGGAAAATATACAACTTACCTTTGAAAAATCCCAGCTACTTGAGCCAGAAATTACATGTGCAAGTTGAAATTTAAAAATTTAAAAATGTACATTAATACAAACTTGGCTCTCAAAATTAAATTATACAAATAATAAATCCTTCCCAAAATTTTGGCATAGAAAAATTTAAATTATACACAATATAATCTTTACCCAAACTTGTCTTATAAATTTACACATACACTGATATAAATTCTTGGCCAGAATTGTCTTTTAAAATTTAGTTTTAAAAAAAATTTAATATAAAATTTACCCTGACTTGAGCTTAGTTTTAAAAAATTAAAATTTGTAATTATTATAATCCCACACTTAAGTAAATTTGTAAACTTAACATCCCCCTCCTCTGTTATTTCACATATAATTAAAAGAAATTAACAAATTTAAATAACCTCATAATTACCCCCGGTTTTCAAGAAGGACCAACGGGCAAATTAAATGGGGAAAATTACTTTTATCTGAATGTAACTAATTATGTAATAACGAAAAATAAAAAGAAATTTTTATTTATAAATGTTACATAGACAAGTAGGAATTTGGGACCCCTAGGCCCAAAAAAAAGTCCCCCTTCGAAAACCTACCATGCTTTCCAAAAGTTGCTCTGGACCTATTTTAAATTTAAATGAAAAATACATACACCCGGAATACTGGAAATATAAAAATTTTTGGCTGTATATTAAAAAAAATAAAAGGTAATAATTTTATACACAATTACATAACAGAAGGGAAAAAATATCTTTAAAATCATCACCAATTTTTACTGGAGATTAATGTGTACATACTCAGAAAACCCACTCTAACTAAAATTTAAAAAATGTGGCCCAGAATTACCACAAAATCTAGAGAGCTTTCTGATGTTATGGAGCTGCTTTCCAGCGTTTGATATCCAATTTTTGCAGGAATGCACATCCCCCAATTTCGCCTCCTATTTTAGAGGGGCAACACAATTTTAACCTCTAAGGGACGAAAAATTTCCCCTTACACCCAAAGTTTTTTACAAAATTCAAAACCAAAAGGCGAGTCCGCCAGGCACAGCTTCCCATTTTTGTTACAAAATTTTAAATCAGTAGTCATCTATTTACATATAAAATACTGTATTTCTGGAAAAAAATATACATATTTTCCCCAGTGGGGAAAACTCACAGTTTGGGATGAACTCATCACTGGTATAGACCATCAGCGGTAGGAACCCCATCAGCTGGTATGAGACCTCAGTTGGTATGAGAGTCAAGCTGATATGAACTCATCAAATGGATGAAACTCATCAGCTGGATGAACTCAACACGGTAAGGTGGTCCTTAAACCAGCGAACTTATAACAATTAAAAACATATAAATAAATATATGCCATGGCTATTAAGAGAACTTGCCGAATAGGCCAACTCCCCCTTTTATGTTTCAGTGGGCTTTTGAGGTCTCGGGGGGACCTAATTTTAACCCAATTTTAAAGGGCACACCTTCTTTCAAACGTCTGTAGCCACCCCCATCTGAGGTCTTTTGTTCTTTCGGCACAGACCTAGGGGTCAGGTCTAACGTGGTTTGGGGGTGCGGGACCCCATAAAAGCCCCAAGGGAAAGCATGATCAGGAATTCGAGGGAGCGCTGCTGGGGCAGAGCTCCTGAGAAGATTCGAGGGAGCTGCTGCTGGGGTGCGAGCTCCGAGCAGAGACTTTGAGCGGAGCGGCTGGGGGCGGATTGGGGAAGGCTGCTAAGTCCTGGAGGGGAAATGTTGGAGGTTGGGCGAGTACTGGCTTTTTGCAGTACTCGTGCTGTGGGTTTTGGGGCCTGTGCTTAGTCCCTTTTGAACTGTCCTCCCCGTACTTTAAAATTGTAAAATTATATCATTCTCGTCAAATTGATTGTGTTTCCCCGTCTCACCTTTAACATAAAACCCATTTATCTAAACCACAAAAAATGTTTCTCCTGTTCCCAAAAATATTATTGACAAAAACTAAAAAAAAAACGGTTTGGTAGAATAGTAATATTCACTGTCCCCCTTTTTTGCTATTTCCTTTTTTATATTTTATTATGTTTATATATGAGTGAAAAGTGGGCGAGGCAATGTTTTGAGTATGTCGAGTTAATGAGAGTGTCGTGGTGGTCACCACTGACCTTTCATTACCTACCTCCCCTAACATCTCACCCACACCCCCCTCGCCCGCTCTCCCCGCCCCACATAAACCCCTTACCCCATATTCCCCACTTATACCTATTTATTTTAAAACCTCCCTACATGACACCTTAAAAAATTGATTTATCCCAAAAAATTAGTTACAGATTGATTTTTTTTTTAAGTAAAAATAAATAAAATGTTTTAGCGATAAAGATAGAAAAAGGGTTAACACAGGGGTATTGTCGTTTCTCGGGGTTGTATTATCATTAATTTTATGAGACCTGAGTGATAACCCGAGGAGAAGTCGAAACCTCGCCCCGGGGTTCGACACACCAAGTCCCAAACATCAACATTGTACATACAACGAAAAAGATTACAAAACATATGTTTCAGAGATTTTCTAGGATTATTTTAGCCAAAATTTAATGACTGTCTTTATTTTGCGATAGGAATACCGGGAGAAACATTTTAAAAACCCGAAACATCCAAGCAGATCTACTTTCCATGTTAACCTAAAAAAGCAGATCTACGTTTTTTTTTTACATTTTTTCAATTAAAAAAAAAAAAAGTAATCAAAGTTTTTTTACACATTTTCAAATGTAAAAAAAAAAAAAAGAAGATCTACTTTTTTTACATACTTTCAAATTTTTTGAAAAAACTTTAAAAGTAGTAGTAACTTTTCCACTGGGGGGTGTATCCGGTCTAGGACCAGGGGCTGGGGGGCACCTTTTCACACCTTGTGCAAGACCAGACCTCGCCCTCGAGACACCTCCCCTTGACCCCCCCCACCCACAACCCCCCCCCCTTCGCAAACCCCCCCCTTCGCGAACCCCCGCCGTCGCGCCGCGCGCCCCCCCCGCCCCCGCCCCGCGCGCCTTTTTCGACCCCCCCCCCCCCCCCGCGCCTTCTGCAGCGTCATCCGGATCGCCCCCGGGCCTCGAATTTTTTTTCTTATGATCTCCTTGGATCAAGGTTTTTGGATTCTCCCCTATGGGGGGTTTTGAATTTTTTTTTTAATTTTCATTTTTTATGCTCTCCATCCCTCGGATCAAATTTTTGAGGTTCCCCCTCTCACTTTTACCCCCATCCCAAAATTTCTCGAAATCAAAGTCTCCATCTCCTCGAATCAAGTTTTTTTTGGATCCCCCCTATGGGTTTTCGAAATTCTCCCTCTCCTTGGATCAAAGGTTTTTTGGGTTGTCCCCCCCTCCACACCCAACCCCCCCCCTCAAATTTTTCTCGATAAACAAGTTTTTGGATTCCCCCCCCCATAGGGTTTTCGAAATTCTCCACTCTGATAAAAATTTTTTTTGGGTCCCCCCTATGGGGTTTTCAAAATTCCCCCATCTCCCCCAATCAAATTTTTGAGGGTTTCCCCCCCTCACTTTTACCCCCCATCCCAAATTTCTCGATATTACCAAGTTTTTTGGATTCCCCCCTAGGGGGGGTTTGAAAATTTTTTATCTCCTGGATCAAAAATTTTTGGGTTCCCCCCATGGGGTTTCAATTCTTAGACTCGAAAACAAGTTTTTTGGGTTTCTCCATCCCTCGGATCAAGTTTTTTGGGGTCCCCCCCATGGGGTTTTCAAAATTCTCCATCCCCCTCGGGTCAAGTTTTTTGGATCCCCCCTTGGGGTTTTTCAAAATTTTCCCCTTTCCTTT
>NC_069401.1:13377859-13397859 GCF_026875155.1 Cherax quadricarinatus
TGTGACCTGACTCCCCCCCTTGCAGGTTGCCTATTCCCCTGTTTATTGGTTAATCGCCTTGTTCAATGGATTACCATTTGCTAAACCTTATTGAATACTTGAGTGCCTATTCTTTATCGTGCTATGAGAGTTAGACCATTCACATTCAGCTTGGCGGTTAATTGGAACCTGGACCCCACACCCAAACAACCACTCATAGGTGATACAGTACTTGTAGTGCAGCTGTAGCAGTGTAGATTGTCCAGGTCGATGTGACGTCCTGGCGTAGATCCAGCTCGATGTACGTCCTGGCGTAGATCCACCTCAATTTCTTCTCGTTAATAATGTACCCTATTCACTGTATTTCTTTCACTGGTCACACGATTGTTTCACTTTATTACCTTTCATGGGTGACACTTGGCAACGCTGCCTTCACACTAGCCTGTGCCACAACGCTTTTATTTTCCAGATCACTTTCAAAATTGTGGCTCTCCCCACACTTGTGTGGCTCAGGCAATTAAGAAAAACACTTCTAGGATTGTTGACTACCCTGACACACTTAGCAACCCTTGCAGAACACTTAGTAGCCCTCAAAAACACTTAAATCCCCGGAGCACCGACGGCGTGACTAGCGCGCTCGCTGTCCCTACTGCGTGTGTGTGTGTGTGTGTGTGTTTGTGTGTATGTGTATGAGTGTGTGAGTGTGTGTGTGTGTGTGTGTGTGTGTGTGTGTGTGTGTGTGTGTGTGTGTGTGTGTGTGAGTTGTGTGTGTGTGTGTGTGTGTGTGTGTATGAGTGTGTGTGTGTATGAGTGTGTGTGCGTGGGTGTGTATGAGTTTGTGTATGTGTGTGTGTGTGTGTGTGTGTGTGTGTGTGTGTGTGTGTGTGTGTGATTATGTGTGTGTGTGTATGAATTTGTATGTGTGTGTGTGTGTGTGAGAGAGAGAGAGACTCAGCAATCAACATTTGCACCAATAACTCACTACAGTTGTGACCGGGTGTGGAAGTGTGAATTGCTCTTTACTCTAAAATTTGTTCATGATTGCAGCCATGTATACACGTAAGTAACCATTCTTACAGTATTCATTACCTTTGTAACTTGTGAGTTCATTACCTTTGTAACTTGTGAGTTCATTACCTTGTACCTAGTTCAGCCATCAAAACTTTGGAGCCCGGTCCCTGGACCCATTGTGTACCTCTGTAATCTGTAAATACCTTTGTAACTTGTCATGATTGTGACTAGACCTACCTGGAGTTCATTACCTTTGTAAATTGTGAGTTCATTACCTTTGTAAATTGTGAATTCATTACCTCTGTAACTTGCTCAGCTATCAAAACTTTGAGGCCCAGTCCCTGGACCCATTATGTACCTCTGTAATCTTTTGACTACCGCCCACAGGATGGGTATGGGGTGCATAATAAACATATTAAACTTAAACTAACTTGTACGGGTCTGTTTTCAATAACTTTTAATACCTGGAGTTTACCTGGAGGGTTTCCAGGGGGTCAACCCCCCCGCGGCCGTCCATGCCCGGGCCTCAGGGTAGATAGGGTTGATCAGCCAGACGTTACTGTTGGCCGCACGCAACCAAATACGAACCACCCCCCGAGGGGTCAGGTACTAATTTTGGGTCCTGCCCAGCCCCCTCTTAAGACCCCGGGGGTCGAGTGGTAATCCCCTTAATATGTTGGGGGGCAGTTGAGCAGTTTGGGCCCCGAATTTATTGTTAGTGTACTTTTTGCTTCCCTGCTTTTCACGGGGGGAGGGAGTTTTTGCACTGCAAACCGTTCTCTTGCTTTCGTCGGAGTGTTTCTGGTGAAAATTTTGGGACTATCCCCTGGGTTTTCCAGTGTAATTAGATGTTTTTCTCGCCTGCTTTCCCAAGAAGTACGGGCAAGGGACTTCACCAGCCAATAAGGTGCTTCTTTGTACTTATAGGTCAGTGAAAATTTCTGTATATTATCCAAGCTGCAATTCGCCCTTCCTTAAAGGGGGTTTTTGAGTGCAGCAATAAAACCAGCCTGGAGAGAGCAAAATTTAAAGAGAATATAACTGGCTTGGCATCTAGAAGGTTTAGATGTTTTGACATCATTCCCAAGTCCTTCACGTTAGTTTTCTCGCTCTATTGAGTGGTATAGTATTTATGTGAAATGCTTAACCCGTGTGGGTGATTCAGTGCAAGGAGTGGTGTAGGCTCGATTCTCCGTCCGCCAGCCATGAGACGGACGTTGTTTTATCGTAATTAGCCAGGCTGTCTCATGATACAGCCTATATTCTCGCCCCTCACATAACTTTAAGATAGGTAGTAATGAGCGACTGTTACATGCCAGGACCACGGTTCGAGTCCCCCGTCCATTTTTCTGTTTATTCACGGGCAGTCGTTTATTATGACATAAGTTTATGGTCAATGTGGCTTTGGTATGAAGATAAATGTATGACAGAAGGTACTGGAGCTGTGGGAAGAAGCATTGGTGCCATTGGTACAGACAAGTCACAGATGTGCTGTCCGTGGGATCTTCCTATTGTAAGCTTCGTGGCTCAGTAACACAATACTGAGACTGTTACAAGGCAGGACCACAATTCGAGCCCCCGTCTATTCTTCTGTTAGTTCACTGACAGTCGTTCTTTACGACTTAACATGAATTCACACACACACACACACACACACACACACACACACACACACACACACACACACACACACACACAATCCAAACCAACCATCACACACCGATCCCTCTGTTTCCACCCCCCGCACCACAGTTACAGTATTAGAACGGAAGTTGAAGGTTTGGGAGACAGTAATGGTGAAGCTGGAGGTGCTGTCCTGGGAGACAGAAATGGTGAAGCTGGAGATACTGTCCTGGGAGACAGTAATGATGAAGCTGGAGATTTTGTCCAGGTAGTCGGGAATTATACGCAGGAAGGAATACATATAAATGACCACATAGGAGATAGGAGCCATAGTAGGGAAACAAGTGTAGTCAAAGATAAGATAAAACCAATATTGCAAACTAGAAATACCGCAGGAAATAGCAAACAAGAGGACTCCAATAGCAATAGTGAGGATAAATTACCAAAAACAACTGGTGGGAGCTCCATTGTTGGTGCTTAGGGAGGATAGAAGAAAGACAGGGAAACATGCACCAACAGGGAATACAGTCACAGAAACCCAAGGCAAGCGGAAACCAAGCCTGTGCACATACTATGCACTTGGTATCTGCTGGCATGGGAAATCTGGAAAAACAGATGGGACGTGCAACTATGACCACCCTAGAAAATGCCATGCCCATATGACAACAGGAAAATGCAAACTCCCTTCCTGTAAGCTTTTTCACCTGAATGTGTACCTCTTCAGTACAGGAAAGACTGTGCTATAACTTAAATTTGCCAGGCATACCATCTAAAGGGGACAAAAAGATACAAAACATCCAGGCCATGGGAAAACTTGGGTAGCCACAGCCACTCAAGAGGGAGAGGTTTTTTAGTGCCAGGAAGGAAAAAAAACTGGCAGGAATGGCAGAAATCGTACACCAAATCCAGTCATTCCTGGAGTGGAACCACAGTCGATGGCCTCCACTCCAAACCAACAGATACAGATACTAATGCCGGAAAAAAAAATCCCCCCCAGTACCAACAATACCACCAGTCCGATAACATTCTTCTTTGCAAATATACAGGGTCTAAAGCCAGCAACAACAACAAAATACCTTTCATCCGTGGACTGCTTGCAGAGGCAAAGGCAATGTTCGCGGCTTTCACTGAGACCCACATAAAGGATCACTTGGACAATGAAAATATGGATCCCAGGTTACAACCTATACAGATGTGACAGAGTGAACAGGCAAAAGGGGGGGGTTGGCCTGTACATTGCAGAGTCACTTGTTTGCAACAGAACTGCTTAATGCCCAAAATAACGTATGGAAGTTTTAGCAGAAAAGGGTCGGAAAACCAAAACCTAGTCATTGTGGTAGTCATAAGCCCCGGATAACATCCCAAAATTTCCCAGAACAGCTGAAAAAAATTGCCACTTTTGGGAAAATTTCCGCTCCTGCCCCCAACATCTTGCTCGGGGGGATTTAAAATTTAAAGGGGCACCTAAAAGGGAGGAATATGCAAAAAATTTTTTGCGAAAAACCCCAGGGGGCAGCTCTGAAAAAAAGTCACCCCCACACGGCTTTTAAATCCTGCCCCAAAATTAAATTTTTTAAACCAGCAAATAATAGAGCCTACTAGACGGGAATACACAGCCCTCATATTCACTAACAATGAGACTGAAAAGAAATGTACCAAAATAAAAACAATATACTCAATCCAACAAATTGGGGTTCAACATGTATCGAGGACCCCCAACCGAAAAAATGAGACTATAACGAGGGGCATTCACCAAAATTAAAACTTCAAAAACAAAAACTAAAGTGGGACCAAGTAAACCAAGTCCTAACCGATTAAGCTGGGAAGATTAAAGCAACACAGACCCAAACTTATGCCAAAACAGATAACTCGTGGCACTCGTGTACCCCAAAAGGGCTTTTCCTCAAAGAAAAAGGGAGGAAATGAAAATAGAAAAACAGGCGCCCCTTTTACAGGCACGGAAAAGAAAAACAGGGGGGAAAAAAGAGGTAAATTTAATCGAAATGCCAGGGAGACACGGGTCAGAAATAGCAAGCTAAATTTAAGCAAAAAGAATTTTTTGGATCAGGATCGGGGGAAGAACTAAAACTATAAAAAATCGAAAGAACCCCAAAAAGTATTTCTTCTCCTATCCAATCAAAATCGAAAAACAACGCCCAGTTTTGGGGCCCCCTACTTAAACGAGGGGTCCACACGATGACGAAAGGGAAATGAGGGGGCCTACTCAACCCAATATGACTCATTTTTTAAAACCGCTAACCAGACTGGAGTCGAAGATCAAAATGAATTTTTTTGAGAAGCCAAAAAAATTTTGTTTAAACACAACCTATCCGATTTACCCTGACGCCAAATGACTTCGAACAGGCGAAAAAAGACATCCCCATGCACTCTCCCCAGGCCAACTATGGAACTCTGTGTTCACAAGAACGCAAGAACCCCCCTATCACAAACCTTTCCATCCTTGGAGGGGGAGCATGGACACGGGGGTCGCCCTCAGTTACTAAAAACAACAGACAAGCCCCCCCCCCCACAAAGGGGGCAGTAAAGCACAGCAAAGAACTACAGCCCAATAGCACAACCCCCCAATCAAAAAAAATCTTTAAAAGGGGTCCTAAGAAGCAAATCACCCCCCATCTAGAAACCCTCAGTTACACAAACCCGGGGCAAAAGGGTTTAGAACGGGTCGTCCTGTCTGTCTCAGCTACTGGATCACTACGACAAGGTCCTAAATGCACTAGAAACAAAAAGAATGCAGATGTAATAATAAGACTTCAAAAACCTTCACAGTGTGACCATGGCTATAGCGCCAAAAAGCGCGCTAAAGAATAAAAGGAAAAGCGTCGATGGATCTTAAAATTTCTCACTAACAGAACACAGAGATAGTCGTCAAAAAGTAAAGTCCGAGGCACTACGGTGAAAAGCTTGTTCCCAAGGACAGTCTACCCCTCTTGTTCCCCATCCTATTCCGACATAGACAAGGAGTCAGCCACACACCGTTCTTTTTTTTGCAGATGACACCCGAAAACTGCATGACAGTGTTTTCCATTGCAGACCTGAAGGCTCCGGGGACTCAACCAAAACTTTTTGTGGGGTGCAGAAAACAATATGAAGTTTAACGATGAAAATTTCAATTACTCAGATATGGTAAAATTAGGAAATTAAAACTTCTCAGATACAAAACAAATTTTTGGGCCCGAAATAAGCGAAAAAACCCCAACGTAAGACCTAGGATTTTGTGGAGGAAACTCACCCCTTAAGGACCATAACCTTGTATAATCGTCTCTGAAAAATGACGGATGGATAATGAAACCCTTTTAAAAATAGGGGGGAAGCCCCGATGACCCTCTTCAGGTACTTTTTTATCTAGGCTGGAAAATTGTGCACTCAACGCACCCTTTCGGCAGGTGAAAATTTCCGACCTAGAAAATGTACAGAGAATTTACGGGGGGCCATAACAAGAAAAAAACCCTCAATTACTGGGAGCGCTTGAGGTTTCTAAACCTGTATTCCCTGGAACGCAGAGGGAGAGATACATGATTATATACACCTGGAAAATCCTAGAGGGACTAGTACCGAACTTGCACACGAAAATCACTCATTACGAAAGCAAAAGACTTGGCAGACGATGCACCATCCCCCAATGAAAAGCAGGGGTGTCACTAGCACGTTAAGAGACCATACAGTAAGTGCCCAGGGGCCCGAGACTGTTCAACTGCCTCCCAGCACACATAAGGGGGATTACCAACAGACCCCTGGCAGTCTTCAAGCTGGCACTGGACAAGCACCTAAAGTCAGTTCGTGATCAGCCGGGCTGTGGCTCGTACGTTGGTTTGCGTGCAGCCAGCAGCAACAGCCTGGTTGATCAGGCGCTGATCCACCAGGAGGCCTGGTCACAGACCGGGCCGCGGGGGCGTTGACCCCCGAAACTCTCTCCAGGTAAACTCCAGGTAAACATGAGGAATGGCAAGAAAGAATCAATGAGAAGTCCCCAGACATCATAGCAGTTACAGAAACAAAACTCATGGAGACAATAACAGATGCAATCTTCCCACCAGGATACCAGATCATGAGGAAAGATAGAAGGGGCAGGGGGGGAGGTGGGGTTGCTCTGCTCGTAAAAAACAGATGGAAATTCGAGAAAATGGAAGGCATAGATGAGACGGGAGAAAGAGACTACATAGCAGGTACACTTCAGTCTGGGGAACACAAAGTGGTCATTGCAGTGATGTATAATCCACCACAGAACTGCAGGAGGCCAAGAGAGGAATATGAAGAGAGCAACAGAGCAATGGTGGACACACTTGCTGAGGTGGCAAGAAGAGCTCACTCCAGCAGAGCAAAGTTGCTGCTTATGGGGGATTTCAACCACAGGGAGATTGACTGGGAAAACCTGGAGCCACATGGGGGTCCCGAAACATGGAGAGCCAGGATGTTGGACGTGGTGCTGGAAAACCTCATACACCAACATGTTAAGGACACTACCAGAGTGAGAGGGGAGGATGAACCAGCAAGATTGGACCTTGTGTTCACCCTGGGCAGCTCAGACATTGAGGACATCCAGTATGAGAGTCCCCTAGGAGCTAGCGACCACGTGGTTCTGTGCTTTGAATACATAGTAGAGCTGCAAGTGGAGAGAATAACAGGAGTTGAATGGAAAAGCCTGACTATAAAAGAGGGGACTACATAGGGTTGAAGAACTTCCTGCGGGAGGTCCAGGGACAGAGAACTGGCGGGAAAAAGCCAGTAAATTAAATGATGGAATATTAACAACAAAATGCAAGGAGGCAGTGGAAAGGTTTATTCCCAAGCGCAACAGTAACAACGGGAAGACCAGAACGAGCCCCTGGTTTACCCGACGGTGTAAGGAGGCAAAAACAAAATGCAATAGAGAATGAAAAAAGTACAGAAGGCAGAGAACACACGAAAATAGGGAGATCAGTCGCAGAGCCAGGAATGAGTACGCACAGGTAAGGAGGGAGGCCCAACGACAGTATGAAAATGACATAGCATCGAGAATCAAGACTGACCCGAAACTGTTGTATAGCCACTTCAGAGGAAGACAACAGTCAAAGACCAGGTGATCAGATTAAGGACAGAAGGTGGAGAACTCACAAGAAATGATCAGGAGGTATGTGAGGAGCTGAACAGGAGATTTAAGGAAGTTTTTACAGTAAAGACAGGAAGGACTGTGGAAGACAGCACAGAAAGGGGAAAATCAAGAGGGAATATACCAACAAGTGTTGGATGACATACGAACAACTGAGGAGGAGGTGAAGAAGCTCTTAAGTGACCTTGACACCTCAAAGGCGATGGGACCGGACAACATCTCCCCATGGGTCCTTAGAGAAGGAGCAGAGATGCTGTGCGTGCCTCTAACCACAATCTTCAACACATCCCTTGAAACTGGGCAACTACCTGAGAAATGGAAGACAGCTAATGTAGTCCCCATATTTAAGAAAGGAAACAGAAACGAGGCACTAAACTACAGACCTGTGTCTCTGACATGTATTGTGTGCAAAGTCATGGAGAAGATTATCAGGAGGAGAGTGGTCGAACACCTGGAAAGGAACAAGATTATAAATGAAAACCAGCATGGGTTCATGGAAGGCAAATCTTGTATCACAAACCTCCTGGAGTTTTATGACAAGGTAACAGAAGTAAGACACGAGTGAGAGGGGTGGGTAGATTGCGTTTTCCTAGACTGCAGGAAGGCCTTTGACACAGTTCCCCACAAGAGATTAGTGCAGAAGCTGGAGGATCAGGCACATGTAAAAGGGAGGGCACTGCAATGGATAATGGAATACCTGACAGGGAGGCAGCAACGAGTCATGGTACGTGAAGAGGTATCACAGTGGGCGCCTGCTACGAGCGGGGTCCCACAGGGGTCAGTTCTAGGACCAGTGCTATTTTTGATATATGTGAACGACATGATGGAAGGAATGGACTCTGAAGTGTCCCTGTTCGCAGATGACGTGAAGTTGATGAGAAGAATTAAATCGGACGAGGATGAGGCAGGACTGCAAAGAGACCTGGACAGGCTGACATGTGGTCCAGTAACTGGCTTCTCGAATTCAATCCAGCCAAATGCAAAGTCATGAAGATTGGGGAGGGGCAAAGAAGACCGCAGACAGAGTATAGGCTAGGTGGACAAAGACTACAGACCTCATTCAGGGAGAAAGACTTTGGGGTGCCATAACACCGAGCACATCACCGGAGGCACACATCAACCAAATAACCGCTGCAGCATACGGGCGCCTGGCAAACCTGAGAATAGCGTTCCGATACCTTAATAAGGAATCGTTCAAGACACTGTACACTGTGTATGTTAGGCCCATACTGGAGTATGCAGCACCAGTCTGGAACCCACACCTGGTCAGCACGTCAAGAAGTTAGAGAAAGTACAAAGGTTTGCAACAAGCTAGTCCCAGAGCTCAAGGGAATGTCGTACGAGGAAAGGTTAAGGGAAATCGGACTGACGACACTGGAGGACAGAAGGGTCAGGGGAGACATGATAACGACATACAAGATACTGCGGGGAATAGACAAGGTGGACAGAGATAGGATGTTCCAGAGAGGGGACACAGGGACAAGGGGTCACAACTGGAAGCTGAAGACTCAGACGAGTCACAGGGACGTTAGGAAGTATTTCTTCAGTCGTAGAGTTGTCAGCAAGTGGAATAGCCTAGCAAGTGAAGTAGTGGAGGCAGGAACCATACATAGTTTTAAGATGAGGTATGACAAAGCTCAGGAAGCAGAGAGAGAGAGGACCCAGTAGCGATCAGTGAAGAGGCGGGGCCAGGAGCTGAGTCTCGACCCCTGCAACCACAATTAGGTGAGTACAATTATGTGAGTTCACACACACACTCACACAAATATATATGTAAATATATATATATATATTATATATATATATATATAATATTTTATATATAATATATATTATATATATATTATATATATATATATATATATATATATATATATATATATTATTTATATATATATAATATATGCTGATGTTATGAATGAAAGAAGTTGGATGTCCTGGCCCTAAGCGAAACAAAGCTGAAGGGGGTAGGGGAGTTTCGGTGAGGGGAAATAAATGGGATTAAATCTGGAGTATCTGAGAGAGTTAGAGCAAAGGAAGGGGTAGCAGTTTATGTTGAATGATCAGTTATGGAAGGAGAAAAGAGAATATGAAAAAGAGAATATGAAACATATAAGTGAACAGTATTTAGATAAGGCTAAAGATGTCTTTGTGGCATTTATGGATTTGGAAAGGCGTATGACAGGGTGGATAGGAGGGCAATGTGGCAGATGTTGCAGGTGTATGGTGTAGGAGGTAGGTTACTGAAAGCAGTAAAGAGTTTTTACGAGGATAGTGAGGCTAAAGTTAGAGTCAAGGAAGGGGGAATTTTTTCCCTAAAAGTGGGCCTTGAAAGGATGGTAATTTTCCCGTGGTTGTTTAATTATTTTTTTGGGGGGGGGTTTGAAAGAGAAGAAATGCGGGGTCTGACAAGGCGGGGATTTAAAAGTAAAGAAATCACAATAAAGTGGGAGTTTCACAGTTGCTCTTTGCGATGACACTGTGCTTTTGGGGGAAATTCTGAAGAGAAGTTGCAGAATTGGGGGGATGAATTTGGTGGTGTGCAAAAGAAAAAAATTAAAAAGTGAATACGGGAAAAGGGAAAAGGGTTATGAGGATAAAAAAAATTGGTGAGGGAAGATTGGATATCAATTGGAGGGGGGTAGGAGGAAGGAATGTTTCGATTTTTGGGGGAGTGGACGGTCAGCGGATGGGTCATGAAGGATGAGGTGAATCATAGAATTGATGAGGGGGAAAAAAGGGGGATGGTGCCTTAGAAGTCTGTGGAGACAAAGAACTTTTCCTTGGAGGGGAATGTAAGAGAGTATAGTTTTCCACACTCTTTTAAAAGGGTGTAAGCATGGGGATGAATGTTGCACGAGGAGAAGGCTGGAGGCCCTGGAGATTAAAGTTGAGGGCAATGGTGGTTGAAATAATGCGAGAATTTGTGTTTGGAGTTTTGGGGGAGGTGCGGGGTTACCAAAAAATGTTGTCCAAGGGGTGGGAAGGGTTGTTGAGGTGGACGGAAATGTAGAGAGAATGGAGCGAAACAGAAAAGATTAAGAGTGTATCAGTCTGTATGGAAGGGAAGGCGGGGGAGGGGGCGGCTAGGAAAAGGTTGGGGGGGGGGGTAAAGGAGGTTTTGTGTGCGGGGGTTTGGACTTCAGCGGGCGTGCGGAGGGGGTTATGGGAAAATGAAGGGAGACAAATGGTTTTTTAATATTTGACTTTGTTTTGGAGTGTGACAAAGTACATTTATAAAGGGGGTTCGGGAAACCGGAGGCCGGACTTGAGCCTGGAGAGGGGAAAGTCAGTGCCTGCACTCTGAAGGGGGGTTTTAAATGTTGAGTTAAAAACTGTAGTGTAAAGCACCCTTTGGCAAGAAGTTGGAGTGAATATGGTGAAAGTTTTTTTTTTTTGGGGCCCCCTGCCTTGGGGGGAATCGGCCATGTGAAAATAATATATAAATAAATATATATATAAATTAAATATATATTATAATATAATATATATATATTATATATATATATAATATATATATATATATATATATATATATTAAAAGTTTTATGAAATTGTTTTGGTGGTGTTGTTGTAACCCAGCACAGTATGGCCCCCTGTCATTATTCCCAGACATTACTATGTCATATGAAGATGAAAATGATTAATGAAGAAAGGTCCGGGTGTAAAACTTGAGTTATTACGACAACTTTTTACTCTAGGGAAAGCTATAAAAGCTTACACAGAGCGAAACGTTGGGAAACACAAGCTCTTCCTCATCTGTGGCGACTGCTGTCGCAGTCCGCTGCTATAACCTTAAAGGCTTTGCTGACATAACGCTAAATATTTGGAAAAAAATATCTTTTAACATTTACCCGACTTATCCTCGTATTTATTTTTTATTTATTTATTTATTAACAATTTTAGCACACATACAGAGGTACAAAAAAAAAACGAAAAAACAGCATGCCCCAAACCACCTATACTATGCATAGCATTACGGGTGGCTTAAAATTAAATTAAGATTAACTAAGCAATGAGAAATGTGATAAAACTTAAAGTAAACAGTTTAAATTAAAAACCAAGTGATATTACAAAGACAGGTATATGTTGCTGCATTTTTGACATTCGTCGTATGGGGTATTCTGTTAGGTAGTGTATTTTAAAAAAAAATAAAGTTAGATTGGGTTTTACGTTTAACATTTATGTGTAAATTTTGAGAAAAAATTTAAGATATACAATTTAAAGGTTCAGTTATTCAGTTTTATTTGGTTTTGGGTGAGTAAGTGATCTTTGAGAAGAGACTTGAATTTATAAACAGGTAGTGTTTCTTTTATATTTACAGGTAATGAATTCCAGATTTTAGGGCCTTTTATGTGCATTGAGTTTTTGCATAGTGTGAGATGGACACGAGGAATATCAAAGAGTGATCTGTGCCTTGTGTTATGGTCATGTGTTCTGTTGAGGTTGGCAAGGAGATGTTTGAGGGGAGGGTTAATATCAGAGTTAAGTGTTCTATGTATGTAATAGGTGCAGTAATAAGTATGGATGTTTTGTATGGTGAGCAGGTTGAGTGTATTGAATATTGGTGGAGTGTGCTGCCTGTAGTGAGAATTTATCATTCTAACTGCATCTCTAGTCTAAACTGATTAATGTATGTAATGTTTCTTTCCCTTACAGGAGATCTACAAGAATCGCGAATTATTTAACACTCGCGTGTTTGAGGTAGCATTTAAGGACCTCTACAACCTTGGTCTTCATGTTATATCATACACAGTGAGGGATCTCACTGATGATCTGGTAAGACAAGTACAAATGGCCTTTCTTCTCGTCAGCAGAATTTTACACTAATTTTATGATTATATATATAAATATATATTAATAATTATGAAATGTTTATTGATTTTAGAATAATTTTACTTAGTTTGTAGTGAATTATCTTCTATCAAGTTTAAACAGCTGTAGCAATTCCTACTTCAAATTACTTATTTTCAGACATCGTGATTATTTTCTGTGGTGTTTGGCACAGAAAATATATATAATGTCGATTATACACATTATACATAAGTTCGTATTTTTTATGTGGAAGAGCATTTTGAGGACGAATGTATGTGAAGTTGTCATGCAGACACAGTGCATGTTAAGTTATCATGCAGACACAGTGCATGTTAAGTTATCATGCAGACACAGTGCATGTTAAGTTATCATGCAGACACAGTGCATGTTAGTTATCATTGAAGACAACAGTGCATGTTAGTTATCATGCAGACACAGTGTATGTGAAGTTATCATGCAGACACAATGTATGTGAAGTTATCATGCAGACACAGTGCATGTTAAGTTATCATGCAGACACAGTGTATGTGAAGTTATCATGCAGACACAGTGCATGTTAAGTTATCATGCAGACACAGTGCATGTTAAGTTATCATGCAGACACAGTGCATGTTAAGTTATCATGAAGACACAGTGCATGTTAACTTATCATGCAGACACAGTGCATGTTAAGTTATCATGCAGACACAGTGTATGTGAAGTTATCATGCAGACACAATGTATGTGAAGTTATCATGCAGACACAGTGCATGTTAAGTTATCATGCAGACACAGTGCAATGTTAAGTTATCATGCAGACACAGTGCATGTTAAGTTATCATGCAGACACAGTGCATGTTAAGTTATCATGCAGACACAGTGCATGTTAAGTTATCATGCAGACACAGTGTATGTGAAGTTATCATGCAGACACAATGTATGTGAAGTTATCATGCAGACACAGTGCATGTTAAGTTATCATGCAGACACAGTGTATGTGAAGTTATCATGCAGACACAATGTATGTGAAGTTATCATGCAGACACAGTGCATGTTAAGTTATCATGCAGACACAGTGCATGTTAAGTTATCATGCAGACACAGTGCATGTTAAGTTATCATGCAGACACAGTGCATGATTAAGTATCATGCAGACACAGTGCATGTTAAGTTATCATGCAGACACAGTGCATGTTAAGTTATCATGCAGACACAGTGCATGTTAAGTTATCATGCAGACACAGTGTATGTGAAGTTATCATGCAGACACAATGTATGTGAAGTTATCATGCAGACACAGTGCATGTTAAGTTATCATGCAGACACAGTGCATGTTAAGTTATCATGCAGACACAGTGCATGTTAAGTTATCATGCAGACACAGTGCATGTTAAGTTATCATGCAGACACAACAAACCTGTATTATGGTCATACAGTGGCTGAGTATACTGTCAGTGTGTCAGTAAGACACAATGCGGGTCTACCTGGAGGTTATTCCGGGGATCAACGCCCCCGCTGCCCGGTCCACGACCATGGCCTCCCTGTGGATCAGGGCCTGATCAACCAGGCTGTTATACTGTTGGCCGTACGTAGTCCAACGTACGAACCACAGCCCGGCTGATCCGGCACTGACTTTTAAGTATCTGTCCAGCTCCTTCTTGAAGGTAGCCAGGGACCTATTGGCAATTCCCCTTATGCCTGGTAGGAGGCTGTTGAACAGTCTTGGGCCCTGGACACTTATTGTGTTTTCTCTTAGCATTTTAGTTCGCGCAGCATTTTATTTGTGAAGACGTTCCGTCCACAGGATCTTTATTAAGTCATTGATAAAGTCCCTGGTGGATGAGCTTCCTCAGTAAATTACAAATAAAATTCCATAGCTCGCATTGTCTTGTTATTACGATCACAGGTGAAGTCTTGTGGCCTGTACACCTGCTTGTTGTACGATAACCGAGGTGGGAATGAGGTACGAGCAGAAGTCAGCAATAAATACTTATATAAACTTCCTTCACCTAAATAGCATGCAAGGACCTGCCTCGCATGGGCCAGTAGGCCTTCTGCAGTGTTCCTCCATTCTTGTGTTCTTGTGTATGTGTACAATGTATATACACCATGTACAAAGCAAGTTTGCAAGCACGAGACAGTGAGAACTGTGAGCGACCGGACTTGTGGTAAGTCTGCCATGTTGCTCCACGAGTCCCCAGTATCGTTTCACAAGCCATATCACGGGTGGGGCTTGAACCCTCGGTCAGAGAATCGTTAACCTCCAGACCGATGCTGGAGTTTTACGGCTCTCTGAGAGCGGGTTCAAGCCCCACCCGTGGTATGGTTTGTTTGCAATTGTGTCACAATTGTGTTTGCAGTTGTTTCACAAATTTGGAGGGCTTCCTTGTGATTGGCTGGGTTGAACCAAGGTGCTAGTATAACAAGGGGGTCCCAATTGTTATTCTCTCATCAGTGGTTCGCTGGTCAGGAGGCAGCCTACATGGGTGTGACATACGCTAAATAAAGTATAACGTATTCATAGCATGCCACACTTGTTAACATCATCTTAGATCTTCGAAGACAAAGACACTTGGGACAAGGTGTCGCTATGTGTAGAGCTGGTCATGTCTTTATCATGTCCTGACGAAGCTCTGCACAGAGTGAAGTTCCTAGATGAATGGTTCAGAGAACCGACATGTTGATAAATTAGACACATGTGCAACTCTTGGGTATCTTTATTGAGGAAACGTTTCGCCACACAGTGGCTTCATCAGTCCATACAAAGGAGAATCTTGAAGAACAGGAGGAGAATGAGGTAATCAGTCCCTCAACCTTGAGTCGATGTGGTCAGTCCATCAATCTTGAATAGAATACGGCATACGTGCTGATTATTATTATTATTATTATAATCAAAAAGAAGCGCTAAGCCACAAGGGCTATACAGCTGCATACGTGCTGAGAAGGAGCTTATAAACCGTTGGCAGGAGAGGTGCAGCAGTCATAGGTCGTGTAACATCGACTCAAGGTTGAGGGACTGATTACCTCATTCTTCTCCTGTTCTTCAAGATTCTCCTTTGTATGGACTGATGAAGCCACTGTGTGGCGAAACGTTTCATCAATAAAGATACCCAAGAGTTGCACATGTGTCTAATTTATCAACAAAGTGAAGTGTTGTCCCAATAAATGCTTGTTTCGCAACTTGTGTCTTTGTCTTTACACTTAATTCTATTTTAGAATAGACACATGTGCAACATCTGGCTATCTTCATTCTGTAGACGTTTTACCATCCATTAGTTTTATCAGTAAATATAGCGACATACACGGAAGACTGTACAAGAGAAGATAATCAGTCCCTCAGCCTCGTAGACTTATATACCGAAGACAATAGAGGGATGAGGTAATCAGTCCCTCAGTGTAGGAGCAGGTGTTGAGAATCACAATCTTGATGAATCTAGAGCAAAGGCAGGAAGATGAGAACATATATATCCTGGAGTCAGATGAGGTGCAGTAGGTGAAGGCATTTTCACTGGTACGCGAGACTCACCAGTGGACTTATGACCAAGACTTGGGCCAGAGGTAGTAACTAGGTTGTGAAGACGTCCTCTGTACCAAGGTTTCGTGATGTAAGATAGCAATGGTATGCATTACCGGCAAGTTGATGAATTAGACACATATTGAAACATCTGGGTATCTTTATTCTATTGACGTTTTACCATCCAGTTTCTTTATCAATGCGATACAGAGACGTACACTTAACATTACAGAAGAAGTAATCCTTCATCTAGTGGTCCCGACTACCAGTGATACCTTGGTTATTGCAGCTCATCTCACTCTAGTACATAATTGCTCATCTTCCTGCATTTCCTTCAGTTTCAACAAGAGTATGGTTCTCAACACCTGCTACTCGGCTGAGGGACTGATTTCCTCGTGTTCTTTAGTCTTCTGTTTATGTCCATGTATTGTACTGATAAAGCCACTGGATGGTCAAACGTCTACAAAATAAATATACCTAGACGTTGCACATGTTTCTAATTCACCAACTTGTCGGATTGTATACTATTGCTATATTATTTTATACTAATGGAGAAGTAGTTTGAGATGATCAGTCCTTCAGTCTTGACGAAAGAAGACTTACGAACTGAACATGTTCATAAAGGCTGAGGGACTGATTACCTAAAACTACTTCTTTACATCTCCCACCGTCTCCAACAGATTCATGAAGGCTGTGGGACTGATCACATCAGACTACATCATGTTTGTCACTATCTCCACGATTATTATCTGTACTGGACTGATAAAGCCGCGGGTTGGGGAAACTCGTCCTTACAATAAAGACACCCAAGTGTTGCACACACTTGCCTCAGTCACCTTCACACTTGTCACCAATAATCCATTTCATCCATGTATCGTCGCAGTGGAATCCATGCTATCCTTGAAATAATTTAACATGCACACATATTTCACTGGTTTTCAGGGTTATCTACAAGCTCTGGGGATGTCTCAGACAGCACAGGTTAAGCGGGACGCCAAGATTGGTGAGGCTATAGCCAAGAGAGACACCGTAATCAAGAACTGCCTGGCGTATGAGCAACTTGTTATGGTTAAATTCGCCAATGAAACATTAATCGCCAAAGCTGAGAGAGATTACAATGTACAGAAGCTGATCTATGACAAGGAGGTTAAGACTAAGGTACGTGATAATATATTACATTCATGGGAGAGTGCTAAACCCATAGGAGTCACACAGGGCCTGAGAATGAAGCAGGTTTGATTTGAGAAATGTTCATCGTAGCTCCAATTTCTTGGATCAAGAGCCTTTCACCAGCATCCAGGAACCCCTCCTCAAAGGGCACCTTGCGATAAAAGCATTCTTCAAAATTTATTTTTCCATTTAACTTTTTAGATAAATTCTTTAAATTTACTGACGTATTCTTTGTATTTTATGCCATTCGCTTCTTTTCAAAAAAAAAAAAAATATAATTCACTACGGTTAATATTTATCAACCTTACTTTTAGAAATGTAATGGTCCAGAATCGACTAAAATGACGTCAGTTGTTCATTCCAGTTTCCAGGTCATCCTATGTATGCATCAGCGATGAGGTCTAATACGTAGTTACATTTACAAATACAGAAAAACAATTATTTTAATACGTAGTTACATTTACAAATACAGAAAAAACAATTATTTTAACTTTAATTGGTTCTGGACAGAAATTAAACTTATGTACTTCAGTTTGTATTTGAAGTTTGAATTGTCTGTATTTGCTTCAAATACACATCAAATACAGTGCCATAATTACTGTGCTTATCCAAAATTTGGTGATCTAACTTGGTAACACTCACTGAGCTGTCATTAATCCGGGTGTTTGTTGTTCATGTTGTCAATAATTGCATAGCAAAAAAAAAAAATAATGATCATGGGACTGGTGTGGTTTAGTTTTTAGTCATATTTCCTATGATGTTTGCACTGAGAGAGACACTGAGAGAGGCACTGAGAGAGGCACTGAGAGAGGCACTGAGAAAGGTACTGAGAAAGGCACTGAGAGAGGCACTGAGAGAAGCACTGAGAGAGGCATCATCCTGGAATCCCCCCACAACTCAAACAACTATCCGAACAACAGCATCCCTCACAGGAAAGGCTTAACAAGGTTCCCATAATGATCCCCGTCAGAAGGAAGCGTCCAGTAAGCTCGCTGCTTTCATGAAGACAGCCTTCAACCACTGTCGTTGGTTGAGTGTCGACATTTTTGTGACTGTTTAGTACCTCAGTTCCAGTTACGTAATGGCTGGTAGTAAATATTAAGTGCCACTCTTCTTCCTAATGTGTCATCAGCACTTCACAGCTTATTAAAAGCAAAACTTAGTTAAGCCAAGTCTTCCAGCTATCAGGTCAGGTCGAGACATGAGATCGTACATAAGGGTTACTGTACGTGTCACTACTTTATCATCTTCCAGCTACTGTTAGCCATGCTTTGCTAGGACCCCACTCCCCACTCAGCTGGGCATATTCATCAGAGACACCAGGGCATTTCTTCCTGTGACTTGCAAGGCTAGGTGCACTCATTTACTATAGACAAAGCTTCAAATATGCTAAAAGCATTTATTAGCCTTCCAAGAATGCAAGGTAATGAAAATTCTGCTGAAACGGATTATGATCCCTGGTAGAACCTGAGGAACTTAGTAAAGCCATTAGTGAGCTGTTAGTATACCTTCCAGCACACCGCTCTTGCTTTATCCATACACTGCAGTTGGTTGTGAGCGATAAACTGAAAGACGCTGGGCTTCAGCTCATGGGATGGTAAGTAAGGTTTGTAAACTGTTAGTTCTGTCAGGTACAGCACTCTTGCCACAGATATTTAGACTCTCACTTCCTTTGAGAGATTGCTACTACCTTTGCCTAGACTCAGAACCAAGTATTGTTTTACCATATACTAGAGGACTCCGTGTTGAGCTGTCTGAACTTTAAGAGAGATTCAGCTATACGTTTGTTAATACCCTAACAGCTTCTAGGAAGAAGAGTCTATAAAAGTATAAAACCATAAAACTCTTCATTCTATCAATAGTTCTTGATGAGTAAAGGAAGCTCATCTGGGCTGCTCGTGAAGAGGCTGTTGATATGAAGCATATTTTAATAGATGATTTTGACAACTTTTCAAGCAACTCTGTAAAGCCTGAGACCACCACTTCATCTGCCACAGCAACACCAACCAAGTTATTTAGGTCCACGGAGAACAGCCATCAGTCGGTGCCATCCACCAACACAAGAAATGGCTCCCACTGCAGAATTCCAGACTTACAAGTACTTGGCTCTTGGTACAAGGAAGGTCTTTAGCAACTATATTGCTAACAATTGTTTACCATGACCTACTTCGATCAGTGAGCAATTCTTTCCCTTACATGTGACCTCATCTCAACCCTCCAGTAAATAAGTCTCTGGTCTCATTGCATTTAGGCTAAGAGACTGACCATCTACTATCAAGGCTGAGGGACTGATCAACTCTAGAAGACCGGCAGTGGAACCAAGCTACACTTCCAGTCAGACTAGGAAGCATCGGTGTCCGCAAGTCATCACATATTGCACTACCTGCTTTTCTATCCCCATTCGTTTCATCCAGCAGCGATTCTCCTGAACATCTTACGGACAAGATTGGAGTCCAGGGTCAAAAGTTCATTGACGTAGCCATGATCTGGGATAATCTAACAGGCTCTGACACCAGACCTGCTCCCCCCAACAACTACAAACCGTCGCACTGGGATGGCCCGATAGTGGAGTAAAAAGCCTCAACAGTGCTTCAGAGTGTGTCAGGGAAGGATAGAGCCCACCTCCTGGTAGTGAGAGCTCCTCATGCAGGGGACTTTTTGTTGGCTGTTCCCAACTCCAGCCTTGGCACACGCCTCGACCCACAGACCATCCGCATCGGTGTTGCCCTTCGACTTGCCGCCCATATTCTCGCTGAACACAGGTGTATTTATGGCAGTGAAGCAGCAGACCGATTCGAGTAC
>NC_069401.1:13402859-13408617 GCF_026875155.1 Cherax quadricarinatus
TTGTACGCAGGCATTCCTTGTGTCGTCAGACCTGCTTGCGTATTGGTGTTCTGAAATACGTGTTTGGAGGTCCCTTGATGTTTCGCCCACGTATAACTTGTTGCAGTCATTACAAGGGATTATGTATACCCCTGCAGAGGATGGAGGCTTGTCCTGCCTACTACTGGTGATGTCCTTGATGGTCTTGGTTGTGGAGGTAGATACTTGGAATGATGTTTTGGCAAAGATGTTGGAAACATGTTTGGCAATGGAGTTGGGGGGAAGGACTATGTATCTCTTCTCGGCAGTGTCTTCTCTGGGTGTGTTGAAGATGTTTAAAGCTCGCCGTCTGCAGTCTCTGATGAAGTGACGAGGATAGTGGAGTTTGGAAAATACTTGTTCAATTATAGTGCATTCTTCCTCAAGGAACTCGTTGCTGCAGATTCTGAGTGCACGCGGGAAAGAAGCCTATAATTACACCACGTTTGGTTTTGGTGTCGTGGTGAGAGTAGAAGTGGAGAAGATCGTTTTGGTTGGTGGGTTTTCGATAGACTTTAAAACGAAGTTCGTGGTCAGCTTTGCAGAGTAGAACATCAAGGAAAGGAAGAGTGTTGTCGACTTCTTCTCCAAGTGTGAACTGGATTGAAGGCTCGACCTGGTTGAGCTTGTCTTGGAGAGCTTGAACGTTGAAGCGTTTAGGAGTTATGAGGAGAATGTCGTCAACATAACGGAGCCAGGTGACAGACGAAGGAATAATGGTGGAGAAACGTTCGGCTTCTAGATGTTCCATGTATAGGTTTGCCAGGACTGCACTGAGTGGCGAACCCATGGGTAGTCCAAAAGTCTACCCATGGGTTCGCCACTCAGTGCAGTCCTGGCAAACCTATACATGGAACATCTAGAAGCCGAACGTTTCTCCACCATTATTCCTTCGTCTGTCACCTGGCTCCGTTATGTTGACGACATTCTCCTCATAACTCCTAAACGCTTCAACGTTCAAGCTCTCCAAGACAAGCTCAACCAGGTCGAGCCTTCAATCCAGTTCACACTTGGAGAAGAAGTCGACAACACTCTTCCTTTCCTTGATGTTCTACTCTGCAAAGCTGACCACGAACTTCGTTTTAAAGTCTATCGAAAACCCACCAACCAAAACGATCTTCTCCACTTCTACTCTCACCACGACACCAAAACCAAACGTGGTGTAATTATAGGCTTCTTCTGCGTGCACTCAGAATCTGCAGCAACGAGTTCCTTGAGGAAGAATGCACTATAATTGAACAAGTATTTTCCAAACTCCACTATCTCGTCACTTCATCAGAGACTGCAGACGGCGAGCTTTAAACATCTTCAACACACCCAGAGAAGACACTGCCGAGAAGAGATACATAGTCCTTCCCACCAACTCCATTGCCAAACATGTTTCCAACATCTTTGCCAAAACATCATTCCAAGTATCTACCTCCACAACCAAGACCATCAAGGACATCACCAGTAGTAGGCAGGACAAGCCTCCATCCTCTGCAGGGGTATACATAATCCTTGTAATGACTGCAACAAGTTATACGTGGCGAAACATCAAGGGACCTCCAAACACGTATTTCAGAACACCAATACGCAAGCAGGTCTGACGACACAAGGAATGCCTGCGTACAACACCGTAATTCACCACAACCACTTGATAAACTACAGAAACTCAAGACTTATCGCCACAGAAGACAACACTCAGTACCGAAGAATCCTGGAATCATCACTTATTTCTATATCCGACAACTTCAACCAGAATAGTGGCTTCTATAACATAGCTGAACCACTTGCCAAGAAACTTCTTCATCGCTATCCACATAAGAACACTGTAGAAGGTCTGCTCACAAACTTATCCAATCTCCTTTCCAAGCTACCCAAGTTTTTAGACTCTATAGCCCCCACTCGGTACATCATCAGATGCAGCATTCTTCACCTGACCTCAGCCGGACTATAAATACTCGCGTTCCTTCCACCCAGGTAGTTCTGTTTGTGACTTGAAAAAGCCCACTGTGTGGCGAAACGTAGTCAATAAAGGATCACATTATACTGCATTTGTGTTTATATTGCCATTGTGTCGGTATTTTATACCATTTATTTCCAAAGTTCTCTGTACATTTTCTAGGTCGGCAATTTCACCTGCCTTGAAAGGTGCTGTTAGAGTGCAGCAATATTCCAGCCTAGATAGAACAAGTGACCTGAAGAGTGTCATCATGGGCTTGGCCTCCCTAGTTTTGAAGGTTCTCATTATCCATCCTGTCATTTTTCTAGCAGATGCGATTGATACAATGTTATGGTCCTTGAAGGTGAGATCCTCCGACATAATCACTCCCAGGTCTTTGACGTTGGTGTTTCGCTCTATTTCGTGGCCAGAATTTGTTTTGTACTCTGATGAAGATTTATTTCCTCATGTTTAACATATCTGAGTAATTGAAATTTCTCATCGTTGAACTTCATATTGTTTTCTGCAGCCCACTGAAAGATTTGGTTGATGTCCGCCTGGAGCCTTGCAGTGTCTGCAATGGAAGACACTGTCATGCAGATTCGGGTGTCATCTGCAAAGGAAGACCGGTGCTGTGGCTGACATCCTTGTCTATGTCGGATATGAGGATGAGGAACAAGATGGGAGCTAGTACTGTGCCTTGTGGAACAGAGCTTTTCACCGTAGCTGCCTCGGACTTTACTCTGTTGACGACTACTCTCTGTGTTCTGTTAGTGAGGAAATTATAGATCCATCGACCGACTTTTCCTGTTATTCCTTAGCGCGCATTTTGTGCGCTATTACGCCATGGTCACACTTGTCGAAGGCTTTTGCAAAGTCTGTATATATTACATCTGCATTCTTTTTGTCTTCTAGTGCATTAAGGACCTTGTCGTAGTGATCCAGTAGCTGAGACAGACAGGAGCGACCTGTTCTAAACCCATGTTGCCCTGGGTTGTGTAACTGATGGGTTTCTAGAGGGGTGGTGATCTTGCTTCTTAGGACCCTTTCAAAGATTTTTATGATATGGGATGTTAGTGCTATTGGTCTGTAGTTCTTTGCTGTTGCTTTACTGCCCCCTTTGTGGAGGGGGGCTATGTCTGTTGTTTTTAGTAACTGTGGGACGACCCCCGTGTCCATGCTCCCTCTCCATAGGATGGAAAAGGCTCGTGATAGGGGCTTCTTGCAGTTCTTGATGAACACAGAGTTCCATGAGTCTGGCCCTGGGGCAGAGTGCATGGGCATGTCATTTATCGCCTGTTCGAAGTCATTTGGCGTCAGGATAACATCGGATAGGCTTGTGTTAATCAAATTTTGTGGCTCTCTCATAAAAAATTCATTTTGATCTTCAACTCTCAGTCTGGTTAGCGGCTTGCAAAAAACTGAGTCATATTGGGACTTGAGTAGCTCACTCATTTCCTTGCTGTCATCTGTGTAGGACCCATCTTGTTTAAGTAGGGGCCCAATACTGGGCGTTGTTCTCGATTTTGATTTGGCATAGGAGAAGAAATACTTTGGGTTTCTTTCGATTTCATTTATAGCTTTTAGTTCTTCCCGCGATTCCTGACTCCTAAAGGATTCTTTTAGCTTAAGTTCGATGCTTGCTATTTCTCTGACCAGTGTCTCCCTGCGCATTTCAGATATATTGACCTCTTTTAGCCGCTCTGTTATTCTTTTCCGTCGCCTGTAAAGGGAGCGCCTGTCTCTTTCTATTTTACATCTACTCCTCCTTTTTCTTAGAGGAATAAGCCTTGTGCATACATCGAGTGCCACCGAGTTAATCTGTTCTAGGCATAAGTTTGGGTCTGTGTTGCTTAGTATATCTTCCCAGCTTATATCGGTTAGGACTTGGTTTACTTGGTCCCACTTTATGTTTTTGTTATTGAAGTTGAATTTGGTGAATGCTCCCTCGTGACTAGTCTCATTTTGTCGGTCTGGGGCTCCTCGCATACATGTCTGAACCTCAATTATGTTTTTGATCTGAGTATATTGTTTTTGATATGGTGACATTTCTTATCAGATCATCATTGTTAGTGAATATGAGGTCTAGTGTATTCTCCAGTCTAGTAGGCTCTATTATTTGCTGGTTTAAATTGAATTTGTGCAGAGATTTAAAAGCTCGTGTGAGTGTGAGTTTTCATCAGAGCTGCCTCCTGGAGTTATTACTGCAACAATATTATTTGCTATATTCCTCCATTTTAGGTGCCTTAAGTTGAAATCCCCCAGGAGCAAGATGTTGGGTGCAGGAGCTGGAAGATTTTCCAGACAGTGGTCAATTTTTAACAGCTGTTCCTGGAATTGCTGGGATGTTGCATCCGGAGGCTTGTAGACTACCACAATGACTAGGTTTTGGTTCTCGACCTTTACTGCTAAAACTTCCACTACGTCATTTGAGGCATTAAGCAGTTCTGTGCAAACAAGTGACTCTGCAATGTACAGGCCAACCCCTCCCCCCCCCCTTTTGCCTGTTCACTCTGTCACATCTGTATAGGTTGTAACCTGGGATCCATATTTCATTGTCCAAGTGATCCTTTATGTGGGTCTCAGTGAAAGCCGAGAACATTGCCTTTGCCTCTGCAAGCAGTCCACGGATGAAAGGTATTTTGTTGTTGCTGGCTTTAGACCCTGTATATTTGCAAAGAAGAATGTTATCGGACTGGTGGTATTGTTGGTACTGGGGGGGGATTTTTTTTCCGGCATTAGTATCTGTATCTGTTGGTTTGGAGTGGAGGCCATCGACTGTGGTTCCACTCCAGGAATGACTGGATTTGGTGTACGATTTCTGCCATTTCCTGCCAGTTTTTTTTTCCTTCCTGGCACTAAAAAACCTCTCCCCCTTGAGTGGCTGTGGCTACCCAGGTTTTCCCATGGCCTGGATGTTTTGTATCTTTTTGTCCCCTTTAGATGGTATGCCTGGCAATTTAAGTTATAGCACAGTCTTTCCTGTACTGAAGAGGTACACATTTCAGGGTGAAAAAGCTTACAGGAAGGGAGTTTGCATTTTCCTGTTGTCATATGGGCATGGCATTTTCTAGGGTGGTCATAGTTGCACGTCCCATCTGTTTTTCCAGATTTCCCATGCCAGCAGATACCAAGTGCATACCATTAAATTCCAGAATGAAAGTAACACTATCTTGGCTGGAACAGTTTATAACTAGCCCGCAGTACAGAGAGGAAATTTTACACGATGATACGGTCGTTCCTGTACCGTTCTGGAGTCTAGATAATGATCCCATTCGTTGTACACATTAGACTATATGCATCCAGGGGTTATTGGGGAGACTGGAAGTAAAGAACACAAATTTATCATCTGAGTTCTGGGAAAAAATGTACATTAGGGTTAAATTTCAGACCGAGTTGGAAAACAATCTTTAACCTGAGAGTAAGTACCGACGACATAAACAACACTAGCTTTGAGGTCGTCACGACGACCACGCTAGCTGGAGATTCGTCTGTAAAAACTTGCATTTGTGGTCACAGTGGTGCCTATGCTAACCTTCCTATGGTGTAGAAATATACCTAGTTGGACGAATCTTATTGTGGCTAGCTGGTCCAGTGGCTAACGCGACGGTCTGGAGTTTTGAGACTCTCTGACCGCGGGTTCAAATCCCGCCCGTGGTATGGTTTGAGGTCGTCAGTTATGGTGATTTGAAATTCGTGTTTTTTTCAGCCAGGCAAGTGTTACTACTGCATTAAGACAACGATACAAGTCACAAGTTTAAACTGTAATATATTATTTGTGAAGATCAATGGTAGCATGTATCAACTGGTACGGTA
>NC_069401.1:13409117-13436617 GCF_026875155.1 Cherax quadricarinatus
TGGTCAGGGCTCTACTCAGACTCAACGCCATGAAAAGCCATGACGAGGCACCGTGCAGGGGCAAGCAAAGATGTACTTCGCTTGTACTATATACAAGCTATACGCTCGCTCATTGACTACAGTGCACCGGCTTTAGCTCATCTCTTCCCGCAGAGCAGGCAAAGGGTGGAGGTCATACAAAACCAGGCGATAAGAACTATGCTTGGTGCCCCCATCTGGACCAACACAGTATGTCTCAGATCTGAGGCCCGGCTTCCTTCCTTGGCTGACAGAGTAAGATACATAAACGCCTGCAAAGTGGCCACGATTCTGCACCGGCAGCAAGGTACCCCACTAAGGAGACGGATATTAACAACCATGTCACAAGATCCCACACTCTTCACGGACTACTCCTGGATTCGTTCGTTTTGTGCTGCTGGGCGGAAGCTGCTGCCTGTACAGCTGCTCTGTGAGAAGAGTTGTGACCTTCCTGTTGCTGGGTACCATCCACCACCTCCCTGGTGCCCAGATCCAGCCGATGTTTTCATCATGCAGCTGCCCATCTCTAAGTGTCTCTGCAGTCGAGACACCCTCAGCAATCATGCTGAGACAAGCATGGCACTGGCAGAGGGAGGCACATGTGCAGTGTATTTCACAGATGGTTCTGTCGACCCTGATAGGAAGAGAGCAGCAGCTGGACTGTACCACAATGGTCACACACAAGGCTGGCGACTCCCTGACCACTGCACGATCCTTCAAGCTGAGCTGGTGGCGATTCAGCAGGCATTGTCACATGCCCTACGACATCGACTCCGACCTGTCATACATGTTGATTCCACCTCTGCAATCAATGCCCTCTCCCATCCTCAACCACAGGATAATGTTCACCTCATCACATCGATCCTGAGCATAATGACAGCCTTAGAAGTTCAGGGTAATAGATCGACATTGAACTGGATCCCCAGCCATGCTGGCATCCGGGGAAATGAGGCGGCAGATGATGCAGCCAAGGCAGCAACAGACTATCCACATGTTGGGATTACTGTCCCAATCAGCCTACAACAGACCAAACTGGTGGCTGCCAGAGCCACGAAACTTATGGGGGAAGTCTTAGGTGATACCCCATCTCAACAGTGGTACCGAGCAGCGACTCAGGGAGAACCCCCTCCATATGATAGAAGCTGGTCCAGAGCGCAGTGTACCGCCATCCATCGGCTTCGTTTGGGCTTTCCCACAGCCAAGATGATGGTAGACAAGGCTGAGGAGGAGATGTGCCAGTACTGTCAGCACGTTGTCCAGCGGCCCCTAACACACTATCTTCTAGAGTGCGAAGCTACTGAGACATTCCGCAGGCAACTAGGGGTGATATTCCCTCCCGAAGAGGACCCAGAGATGACTGCGGCCACACTAGTGTATCATGGGGTCAACGAACCAGACAAGCTGTTTCCTGTAATAATGACATATCCTCCTCCTCGCTAGTGTCCATAGTTACATATGGTGTCGATTTTGAGATGCACCAGTTGAACTGACCAGAGGGGCGCTTGAGTGGCATGCGTCGCATCATTGTGGAAACCTTTCTCCATCGGGAGCCAGAGACGGGTCATCGCAAGATTGGGACCCGTGCCAGGACTATGGTCTTGGCGAACATTATACATACACATACATACACCTATGCTGTACATTCTACAAGATTGATGGACTGAACACATCGACTCCAGGTTGAGGGACTGATTACCTCATTCTCCTCCTCTCCTTACGCCTTCCTCTTTGTATTGGACTGATGAAGCCACTGTGTGGCGAAACGTTTCCTGAATAAAGATTTCCATATGCTGCATAAGTGTCTCAATCTTCAACTTGTCGGTTTTTCAAACCATTCATCATACACATGAGTAAAAGGATATAAAAGCTATTACTTGGGTAACATAAAAATAGGTTGGACAAATATAAACTGGAATGAGGCAGGTTGTTTCAGTGTTCACTCTCTGTGCTTTGTGTAGTATAACAGGAGAGACTATGTGATGGCAGGGTTTACTGTTTTCAGGAGGATTCTTGCTAAGACTTCGGAGATGGTGAAGCTGCCGTTGTTTTGTTTAATTGTATTCGAAACAGCGATCAGTGCTGATTCGAGGCACTTGCGTCTGCGGAAATTAGTTTCTTTGATCACTAATTGGGCGTCTCTGAATTTCATGAGATGACTGGAGGAATTTCGGTGTTGTACACAGGCGTTGTTCAGGTTATCGTTCCTACATGCGTAAATGTGTTCATTTACCCGCCTCAATGAACACATTTACGCATGTAGGAACGATAACCTGAACAACGCCTGTGTACAACACCGAAATTCCTCCAGTCATCTCATGAAATTCAGAGACGCCCAATTAGTGATCAAAGAAACTAATTTCCGCAGACGCAAGTGCCTCGAATCAGCACTGATCGCTGTTTCGAATACAATTAAACAAAACAACGGCAGCTTCACCATCTCCGAATCTTAGCAAGAATCCTCCTGAAAACAGTAAACCCTGCCATCACATAGTCCCCTCCTGTTATACTACACAAAGCACAGAGAGTGAACACTGAAACAACCTGCCTCATTCCAGTTTATATTTGTCCAACCTATTTTTATGTTACCCAAGTAATAGCTTTTATATCCTTTTACTCATGTACGAATTAATTGCTTTACCATATTGTATTACTTTTGTCACTACCACTACTACTACTACTACTACTACCACTAGTGAACATCGAAATAGTACCTCACTAGTATTCACCTCACTCTGAGCCTTTATATACCCTCTGTGTCCATGTATTGTTTGTAATGACTTGATAAAGCTCCTGGAGAGCGAAACGTTGCCACAATAAATGTCACATTAGTTGCACTTGTGTCCTTTTACTTTACGTATGAAGATAGACTTAAAGCCTTAAATCTCCACTCTCTGGAGAGGCGTAGAATGAGGGGAGATATCATTGAAGTGTATAAGTGGATGACGGGCATAAACAAGGGAGACATTAATAAAGTACTGAGGGTGTCGAACCAGGTAAGAACCAGGAATAATGGATTTAAGTTGGATAAGTTTAGATTTAGAAAGGACATAGGTAAGTACTGGTTTTCTAACAGAGTTGTAGATGCGTGGAACAGTCTTCCCAGTGGGGTGATAGAGGCTAGGACCTTGGGTAGCTTTAAGAAGAGACTGGACAAATATATGAGTGGGAGGGGCTGGGTTTGATTGGTGTTGGGGGGTGCGGGAGTTGTTTCTTGAGTAGCTTTAGGTAGATGTCGTTTTGATAAGGACCTGCCTCGTATGGGCCAGTAGGCCTTCTGCAGTGTTCCTACATTCTTATGTTCTTATGTGATAGAGGTTAGGACCTTGGGTAGCTTTAAGAAGAGACTGGACAAATATATGAGTGGGAGGGGCTGGGTTTGATCGGTGTCAAGGGGTACGGGAGTTATTTCTTGAGTAGCTTTAGGTAGATGTCGTTTTGATAAGGACCTGCCTCGTATGGGCCAGTAGGCTGGGTTTGATCGGTGTCAAGGGGTACGGGAGTTATTTCTTGAGTAGCTTTAGGTAGATGTCGTTTTGATAAGGACCTGCCTCGTATGGGCCAGTAGGCCTTCTGCAGTGTTCCTACATTCTTATGTTCTTATGTTCTTATGTAATTTCTAAATTTGTAGATGAATGGTTCAGAGAACCGACATGTTGATAAATTAGACACATGTGCAACTCTTGGGTATCTTTATTGAGGAAACGTTTCGCCACACAGTGGCTTCATCAGTCCATACGTAGGAGAAACTTGAAGAACAGGAGGAAAATGAGGTAATCAGTCCCTCAACCTTGAGTCGATGTGTTCAGCCCATCAATCTTGAATAGAATACGGCATATGAGCGGAGAAGCAGCTTATAAACCGTATGGCAGGAGAGGTGCAGCAGTCATAGGTGGTGTCACATTTGTTCAATGTCCATCGACTCAAGGTTGAGGGACTGATTACCTCATTCTCCTCCTGTTCTTCAAGTTTCTCCTACGTATGGACTGATGAAGCCACTGTGTGGCGAAACGTTTCCTTAATAAAGATACCCAAGAGTTGCACATGTGTCTAATTTATCAATTTCTAAATTACAGACCTAAGACAGCAAGCGTACATAATAAGGAAAACAGATTAATGGAATTTATATCAAGAAGTATAAGAGTCCCTTTATTCTTATGTTGTAATAATAGAATCAAATTTGATAAATTTAGATTTAGAAATGATTTAGGAAAACATTGGTTAATTAAATCTAAAATCCTTTGCATAAACACTGGAATGAGAGGGGCTTAATTTGAGAAGGATCCACCTACTTGACCTGGCTGTGCTACTGAGGTCACCTGCATTAAACCAGTCATGATGCCCACTCAGTGGGTATATAAGCCGCCCAACACCTCGTGGGTTTCTTACAGTATTGGAAGTATCTACATCACCAACGCTTCATACAGTGGTGTTGCTTGTATCCAAGATTTTCATTGAAGAGATGAATTATCGTAAACCAGTTTATTTTCTTTTATTCTTAGCATTGACTGGTGAGTGTGTTAAGGGATTCTACGTCTTTCATAAATATGTGACTTCAACTTACCGCTTCAGGCCAATGCATATAGAATATAACGAAAACGACGACACTACGACCTCGTATTTTTCGAGTTTTTTCCTCTACCCAGCGAGAGTATTTGCCCGAATTTTGGCACGGGTAGGCCTGGGTATGTCTGGCGACTATGGCAGGCTGTGGAATCACACAAAAATGGTCTTCACGGGTCAAGCTCCGTTTCAATGGTTCGACGACTATAAACCAGTCCAGCCGGTTACACTTCCTGAAAACCCGAGGTTCCTGGGTTAGGGAGGAGTAAAGCTAATCAAGAGGTAATTGGGTTGATCCAAGGAAGAGTAAAGGAGATCCATTGACCAGTATCAAGGCAACTCTCCCTTTATCTCCCTTGAAAGAAGCAAGTCTAGAGAACGTAAATTCAGTCCTATAAAGCTAAATAATATTGGAAATTCGTGACATCCTCACCGACTCTACTGCGATCACCTAAACCATTATAAGCAGCTTGTTGACGCTAAATATGCATGACAGTCGTCTGCTTAGCTTTAACCATCTAAAGGATAATAGAGGAACACGACAATTTTTGTTAAATGTCGTCAAGCCTTATTTTCACTATGTAAATTATACCCACATCTTCCGATGATTTTTTATATTGCTTTATAAATAAAGAATTTATTTGATTGGATTAATGTTTGTATTTTGTAAGCTACCCTAGGTAGTCACGGGGAAGTGTTACATCTGTAGGAGCCCTGAATGTCTTGTCACCATGACACCAGCAGCGACACGTCACTCCTATGACCGTCTTGAGTTATCCAGAGTGAATTATGTATGCAAGTTGCAATCACATATGTGTGATAGCTGTAATCACCTGCTGTGTTTTTTCTCAAAGAAAACATCGCATTGGTTTTTAGGATGTCAAATTTTTGCGAAATTTAGTAAAAAAAAAAATTTCTTAAACCCCTGTTTCTCAATTTTGCTATATACTTCAATGATTGGATATTTAACAGCATTAGGAATTTCTTTTGGAATATGTACTTTTCCTTTCGCATGACTGAAGCTCGGGGAATACGGATTATAATTATTATTATTATAACCAGCACTAAGCGCTAAACACAGGACCTCATTTTCTCTCTGCCTTGGAGACTAGTGACTTACGATTCTTCATCTTAAAATAAATGCTAAATATCATTCTTTTAGTTACCTTTAGTTATCTACAGAACAGTGAAACACGACGGTAAATTATGCCCACATTGTCAGATGCTCTTTCCTTCTTAAATATTTAAAAAAATATATGATTTATTTCTATTCTATTTTTCAAGGTGTATAATACCGAGAAGTTGATGCATGAGACGCCTGTGCGACAGTTAGATATCTTTATTACTGAGATATTTCGCCTGCGCACCAGGTTTCTTCAGTCGAATACAGAGGTGGCTAACATACTGAAAACAGTTTGTTGTACAGGTGAAACATCTCTGTAAGAATGATACCTAAATGTTACAAATGTGTCTTATGTATCCATCAAACAGTCTTTAAGGAGGGAGAGGTTAATAATAATAATAATAATAATAATAATAATAATAATAATAATAATAATAATAATAACAATATCTTTATTTACTACAAGTACCTGTACAAGGTATACAGACCATAGCTGGTATCAACAACATACTACTATATAGAAAGCTCCTTGTTATGCTGAGCACTTCCCACAAATTAGGTCAGTTTCGTCCCAGGATGCGACCCACACCAGTCCACTAACACCCAGGTACCCATTATTACTGATGGGTGAACATAGACAACCGGTGTAAAGAAACACTAGCTGGGAATTCGAACGCAGACCCTCGCCGTGTGAAGTGAGACCCTTAACAATCAGGCCAAGGGGCACCGTTACTAACCCTTCTTTACAGTCATATGATGGTGATTATAACTGGACAAATATATATATATATATATATATATATATATATATATATATTATATTATATATTATATATATATATATTATATATATATATATATATTTTATAATATATATATATATTATATATATATATATATATATATATATTAATTAAGTATTCTCCGTTCACTTGACTGACCGGTACTTTCTGTAATTCACTTATTTTCTGACGTGACTGATAGGTACTTTCTCTGTTTCATTGTTTCTGATACGATTGATAGTTTTTCTCTTCACATTAAAATCCACCTGATTATGGGTTTAAAACTTCCAAAAAATATGTGCCTCTGTAATATAATGACTATACCATCCACATGATGGGTATGAGAGACATTAAAGCTATCAATAACAGCCTGGTTGATCAGGCCCTGATCCACCTAGAGACCTGGTCACGGGCGCGTTGACCCCCAAAAACCCTCTCTAGGTATACTCCGAGTATCACATCCACTTAATTATAAAACCAGATTTTAATGACACCATTTTTTTAGAGTATTTCTACGATCATTCTGAGTTGCCGACTTGACATCTTTCACAGTTGACAGGTCAATCCCAGTTATATTTTTGACCATTTCAGGAACACTGTTGGCGATACTGACGACTTCCTGAGTCATTTTAAGTGCTCCCAGAGGTGCGTCTCCCGTGGACACCATCTTTACACTTTTTGTCTTCGATAGCAAGCTGCTTACATTATGCACCATCTGTAGAGAGAAACACCTTATTAAACGCTGTTAAGAACACAATCTGAGAATAGATCGTCTCAGGCACAGGTATAACATTAGCAATCCGTAATATAAAACAGAATCTATTTACCATATACAGTATATATCGGGTAATATTTTGCGCACTGGTTACTTTTTCCAGTCCAGTCATAAGACTACAACTACTCCTTCCCCCAGTGGGCGAAACGTCTCTTAATATATGTCTTAAGAGTTGAATTTGCGTCTTTATTCCAGATATCATTTATCAAATTTATTGAACTTGTTTTAACCTGACCTAGACACAAAAAAAAAATGTGAGGAAATAGGAAGAAAGAAATTCTGAAAAGAAAATAGTACAGAGTAAGGTCGTGACACATGAACTAAATGTTAAGGGTAAAATACAAAGAACAAATAACATTGGCAAAAATCACTGAGGAAGAGGAGGAAATGTGTGAGGTGACAAGAGTTTCGGAAAGTGTTGACAAACAAGAAATCTTTCACGAACAGACAACTGAATTAGAGGATACTGAAATAACCCAAGAAGAAGTTAAGAAATTGTTACTAGATGATCACAAGAAAAAAAGCTACAGGACCAGATGGGATAGTACCTCTGGTCTGAAAAAATACGCAGAGGAATTATGCCATCTACTTCTGGAAAGTTTAAGATTTCATTGCACTACAGAAAGGCGAATTAGCAACCTATGGAAGATGGCACACACTGTGCCTATCTTTAAAAAAAATAGTGACGAGGAAGACCTTTTAAACTATAGATCTGTTCCAGTGGCAAGTGCTGGTGTGAATTTATTAGAAAAGGGCATTAGAGAAAAGTGGATTCAGCACTTATAGAAAAATAAACTATCTAAGACTTTAAACAAGATTTTGATAGTTACCCATGAAAGATTACTTTGAAAACTGTAAATTATGAGAGGATTTTAAGCCACATTATTACAATGACAGATTTTTTATTTGAGTGACAACGAGAACAGTTATAAAAGAAAAAAAAACGTCTGCAGTGGAAATAGTGAAATTCCAAGCGCTTTCGTGACTTCTCACATTATCAAGGAACTTGGAATTATATATATATATATATTATATATATATATATATATAATATATATATATATATATATATATATATATATATATATATATATATATATATATATATATATATATATATATATAAATATATATATATATATATATATATATATATATATATATATATATATATATATATATATATAAAATATATATATATATATATATATTATATATATATTATAATGGAGGTACCACCTCTAGAACTGTCATGGGGACCCTCATCCTCAGAGAAAAGAATAAACTTGCTTCAGGGAAAACTCAAGATTTTCCCTGAAGCTGTTTGAGAATTTTCTCCTGCCACCCCCTATATTTCAAGTATGTTTTATTTAAAGACAAAAATACATTGGCCAAACATTCACAAAAATACAACAGAAAGTAAAACAACATAGCTGACTCAGAGCTACATCTCGAATACTTCGTCCAGCTCCCCGGCGGTGGGCCGCGTGCCCAGAATTCTGCAGGCATTTCCTCTCTGGATCGCAACACTGAGTCTCTGAAAGAGAAAGCTGGTCGTCCTGTGGTCCTTGGTTTCTATGATGAGTTTTTCACCCAGCTCTTTGAGGAACTTTAGAGCACACTTGCCCCATGCTCCAAGGGTCTCCGACCCTATTGGAATGAAGTTATAGCAAGGGGTAAGGTCTTCATATTTTCAGATCTTCTGGGTCTCCCTGTGGCTGGCAGCTCCACCCCCTTCCACTACGGAGTATGGCAAGTAGGTGTCTGCCAATGTGGCAGCACAGGTGTAGTCCCAGGCAATCTGCTTTCCATCCTTCCAGGGTAGCATAGTGGCTCCATCAGGACGCTTTTGACTTCCATCAGACCTCTGTACTTGGGGTTCCCGTTGAGCTGGGCAACGGGCTGTGGCGAGGCTTCTTTTTATGATGTCATTGACTTCCTCATGTCTGGCATACTTCCCTTCTGCTGTGTGACACACAAGACCATGAATTCCGAATTGATCAGCTGTCGCCCTGCCGCAAATACACCTATGTTCGGTGAGGATGGGGGCGAATGGCCTGTGGGTCGAGACGGGTGCCCAGGGAGGAATTGTGAACAGCTAACAGGAAATCTCCTGAGTGTGGTGCCTTCACTGCCAGGAGACGAGCTTCGTCCTTTCCTGAAGCATTGGAGAGCATTGTTGGCGATTTTTTCCCTGATCGGTTTGTCCCAGTGGGACTGTTTGTGCTCTTTGGGAGGAGCTGGTCTACTGGAGGAGTCTGTAAGGGTGTCCCACCGAATCGCTGCTTCAGTAAACCTGGGGTCTTGAGCTTCTACCATGTCTCTCAAGCGTTCGGGTATTATCTTCTTGACTAATGCACTGGAAGCTAAACACGAAGACAGAAAAGCAGGTAAAGCAACATGCGTTGCTTTACGCACCCCTATACCTCCCAGTCGCACTGGGAGGGTTGCCTGATCCCATTGCTCATCCTCTAGTGACAGGTTCAGTGCCTTCTTAAAAGTTGATCTCAGGTGTGCGTCATATTCATCGAGTGTTGGGTTGTCAAAAGAGGGTGCACACCTCAAGAAGTGAGTCTTGGCATAGTAAGACACCTTGTGAGGAGATACAGAGCATCATGGGCATCAAGATCGCTTATTCTCTCCTCCATTCTCATCAGGTCATTCAATTTGTCCCTGAGGACAGTGTCGATGGCCTGGTGACCCAGCAGTGCCCCCAAGAGGGTACTGTTGGAAGGAGTGGTAGTTGAGACTTCCAGGAGGATTCTTCGCACAGCATTAATTGTTTCCTGGTTCGCTGTGATGATTTCGCACTTGGAGGGATTGAGGATGAGTCCCAAGTCTTCTCCCTGTGTGTGTGTGTGTATATATATATATATATATATATATATATATATATATAATATATATATATATATTATTTTTTGTGAATGTTTCGTCAATGTATTTTGTCTTTAAATAAAATATACATACATAATATAGGGGTGGTAGGAGAAAATTCTCAAACAGCTTCAGGGAGAATCTTGAGTTTTCCCTGAAGCAAGTTTATTCTTTTTCTCTGAGGATGAGGGTCCCCATGACAGTTCTAGAGGTGGTACCTCCCTATATTATATATATATATATATATATATATATATATATATATATATATATATATATATATATATATATATATTTATATATTTACATATATATATATATATATATATATATATATATATATATATATATATATATATATATATATATATATATATATATATATATATATATATATATATATATATGCAATAAGATCACAGTGAACAGGTGATTTCAAAATATGCAAAACAACCACTCTGAAAGAATAGAGAAATTCGAAGCGCTTTCGTGACTACTCACATTATCAAGGAACTATAATGTGAGTAGTCACGAAAGCGCTTGGAATTTCTCTATTCTTTCAGAGTGGTTGTTTTGCATAATATATATAATATATATATATATATATATATATATATATATATATATATAGAATATATGCAAACAGTCGCAGACAGGCGATCTTAACTATGTAAGACAAGTCACAGGGGGTGGAAATCTTTAACTCAAGTACTTTCACACTTCTCAGTGCGTCATCAGGAGCTATGTAATGTTGCAAGGCTGCAACTGAAGGAGTGAGAGGAAGTTTTCTCAAAATAGCGCAGTGTGGGTATGTATATATATTAAATAGCACACCAACCTGTGGAATTGTGTCGAGATACATGCTCAAAATGGCAGCGTCACCGAACTCTTTCCAAGCTTCAGCTTTATAATAATTCTTTGCAGCTTCTGCCACGGCTTTCGCCTGCGGTAGAACAAGTTAATGAAAGTAGGATCATTCATAATTACTTCAGGGAGGTTGTATATATCCAACTGAGGGTCTCAGTTGCAGCTACAAACATATAGGAAATCTTTTTTTTTTTTATTAGGGTAAGAGGTATGATGAAACAGACAAATTTTGGATAGATACTTATGAATATTTTAAGGAAAAGTTGTGTGGGAAATACTGAATAAAATCTACTCACCTTCCAGATTGGACTTAACTCATAAATATCATAGTCATGACTGTTATTTATATGACATATAAATAGTTACATGCTGGAAGGTATTTATCTAATGAAATTAATATTGGACTGACAAGAAATTTTAACTGCACTTTTTATCCTGGCTGTAACATCCAATGTACATAATTTGTACAACTTATAAATAGGAAATATATGCAACATTTGGGTATCTTTAGTTGAAAAAAAATTCACCCACCAGAGCGTTATCTAATACAGAGATCTGTGTGTGTGTGTGTGTGTGTGTGTGTGTGTGTGTGTGTGTGTGTGTGTGTGTGTGTTCATTTACTCAGTGGCCACTTTATTAGGTACAGCCTTATAGTACTGGGTAGGGGCTCTCTTTGCCTCCAGAACAGCCTGAATTCTTCGTGGCACGAATTCAACAAAGTGCTGGAAATATTCCTTAGAGATTCAGGTCAATTTTAACATGATAGCACAATGCAGTTGCTACAAATTTGTCGGCAACACATTCATTCTGTGAATCTACCGTTCCATCACATCCCAAATGTTTACATCAGATTCTGACCCTACCATTTACATGTCAGCAGAAATAGCGATTTTGTCAGATTAGGTGATGTTTCTCCAGTTTTCAACTGTCTAGTTTTGGTGAGCCTGTGCCCACTGTAGCCTCAGTATCGTCTTCTTAGTTGACATGAGTGAAACCCAGTGTAGACTTCTGTTGTTTTAGCCAATCCACTTCAAGGTTCAACGTGTTATGTATTCTGAGATCCTCCACTGTTGTAACACGTAGTTATTTATGTTACTGTCATCTTTCTGTTAGTATGAACCTATCTGGCCACGGTGGCCCGATGGCCTGGTGACTAAGAGTTCCCACTTCACACACGGAGGGTCCGGGTTCGATTCCCGGCGGGTGGAAACATTTCGATGTGTTTCCTTACACCTGTTGTCATGTTCACCTAGCAGCAAATACGTACCTGGTTGTTAGTCGATTGGTATGGGTCGCATCTTGGGGAACAAGATTGAGGACCCCAATGGAAATAAGTTAGACAGTCGTAGATGACATACTGACTTTCTTGGGTTATCCTGGATAGCTAACCCTCCGGGGTTAAAAATCCGAAGAAATTCTTATCTTATCTCTCTTATCTCTTTCCTCTGACCTCTCTCAGTAACAAGACGTTATCACCCACAGAACTGCCGTTCACTGGATATTACGAACACATGTAAGAATGCCTGTGAGACCTGGTCGTAATGAGAAATGGAGCAAATAAAACTCATCAGTAGACTATAATTTATATTTACCTTTGCCAGATACATACAGGTATGTGCACTATGTACAATATGTACAGAAAAAATGGTAAGTGTACACCACAGTGACAGATGGCAAAGCAGAAGCCAAAGAATGTGCACCTTGCTTAACCAGTTACCTGGAGTTTACCTGGAGAGAGTTTCGGGGGTCAACGCCCCCGCGGCCCGGTCTGTGACCAGGCCTCCTGGTGGATCAGCGCCTGATCAACCAGGCTGTTGCTGCTGGCTGCACGCAAACCAACATACGAGCCACAGCCTGGCTGATCAGGAACTGACTTTAGGTGCTTGTCCAGTGCCAGCTTGAAGACTGCCAGGGGTCTGTTGGTAATCCCCCTTATGTGTGCTGGGAGGCAGTTGAACAGTCTCGGGCCCCTGACACTTATTGTATGGTCTACTTAACGTGCTAGTGACACCCCTGCTTTTCATTGGGGGATGGTGCATCGTCTGCCAAGTCTTTTGCTTTCGTAGTGAGTGATTTTCGTGTGCAAGTTCGGTACTAGTCCCTCTAGGATTTTCCAGGTGTATATAATCATGTATCTCTCCCTCCTGCGTTCCAGGGAATACAGGTTTAGAAACCTCAAGCGCTCCCAGTAATTGAGGTGTTTTATCTCCGTTATGCGCGCCGTGAAAGTTCTCTGTACATTTTCTAGGTCGGCAATTTCACCTGCCTTGAAAGGTACTGTTAGAGTGCAGCAATATTCCAGCCTAGATAGAACAAGTGACCTGAAGAGTGTCATCATGGGCTTGGCCTCCCTAGTTTTGAAGGTTCTCATTATCCATCCTGTCATTTTTCTAGCAGATGCGATTGATACAATTGTTATGGTCCTTGAAGGTGAGATCCTCCGACATAATCACTCCCAGGTCTTTGACGTTGGTGTTTCGCTCTATTTTGTGGCCAGAATTTGTTTTGTACTCTGATGAAGATTTAATTTCCTCATGTTTACCATATCTGAGTAATTGAAATTTCTCATCGTTGAACTTCATATTGTTTTCTGCAGCCCACTGAAAGATTTGGTTGATGTCCGCCTGGAGCCTTGCAGTGTCTGCAATGGAAGACACTGTCATGCAGATTCGGGTGTCATCTGCAAAGGAAGACACGGTGCTGTGGCTGACATCCTTGTCTATGTCGGATATGAGGATGAGGAACAAGATGGGAGCTAGTACTGTGCCTTGTGGAACAGAGCTTTTCACCGTAGCTGCCTCGGACTTTACTCTGTTGACGACTACTCTCTGTAGCTCAGGCAAGTCTATCAATTCACTTGGCACAAGTGAACTACGTTGCTTCAGCTTTAGCGGACTTGCCTGTGAGTTGGCAGTGAACCAAGGTACTGTTTTAACGACGGGTACCCTATTGATCGTTAAACCCTTAGCACCCGGTTCGCTGGTTGGGAGGCAGAATATATGGGAGAGTAATATACACCGAATAAATTGTAACATACTCTTTTGCATGCCACACTGGATATTTTGTGCGTTTCTTTCTATTCATTGTAAACTTTAGAGACTGTTCTGCATGAAAATCCCAGGAGAGGAGCAGTTTCTAAGAGACTCAACCCACCCCTTCTGGCACCAACAAACGTTCCATAATCACTGTCACCAATTCTGATGTTTTGCCTAAATAACAACTGAAATTCCTGCCCATGTCTGCATTGAGGTGCTGCCACATAATTGGTTGATTAGATGTTTACATTAACGAGCAGATGTACAAGTGTACTTTATATATTTATGTTCGTCAGGCACCACGTTCTGGCAAAAGTCTTCATTCTATGATGGACTGTCTATGGTTCTTGAAGATGTTCCTGGTGAATTTGCTTGAAATGGCTGGCTAGTGCGTCATCATCCGTTGGGGTGGATGCCTATCGAAGGAAAAAGCTGTGTTGTGGTCATAATTTAGATTTCGCGTTCGATTTCAAGAGCTTAATGGACTGTAGTATGCTGAGGCCATCTATCCTCCTATGACTGAATCTGGATTCTGTTAGGGTGAACCGGTTTGTTTGCTAGTAAACGCTTGGACTCGGATTTGTCAGCCATATACATAAACACGAAGGTTTTCACAATGGTTCTTAATATCTCTGTGCTATACCAAGATTATCAGGTCGTTCATGTCTTTGGTGAAGGCTGAGATTATCATTTGGGAGCTCAGGATTAATACGACGTTGCTGACGATTTTTTTTTTTTGATAGGGTTCCCGTCATTGGTGATTGTAGTTTTAGGTAGATGCGTTTGCTGTAGCCTGTTATTGTAGTACGGAGCCTGCTAGCTGCTATTTTGGGGAGGGAATTTTAAGCAGCAGTGACGGAAGCCGGCTGTGCAAGAGCCGGTCATTACTGTTGATATTCGTTCGGCATTCTCCTTCGTTGCAGCAAATTCCGTGGTGCTGTAGCCTCCTCTAGCTGAGGCTGCTGAATCATGATCTCTCTCTGCTCGATGCTGGAGGCTGAACATTCGGGGTTTCCCAAGCTGCACTTCCCCGATACAGATTCTCCCTGCAATTTGACTTAAAGGCATGGTGCTTCTTGCCGCAGTTTGGACACCGAAGTTCCGTGACCTTGTTGAAACGCTTCGCCTTGCTGCAGGCTTCTTCAGCCGAATACAGTAGAAGTAGAGAGGAAGTTTTCAGGTCCTTCGACTGAAGCTTGATGCGAAGCCACAACGTTATGATAATTCAAAGCTTCCCAGGTATTACACATATATCTTATTCATTAACTTGCAGTTATTGTTTTCCATATGTAATATTATAAGTGACAAAGCTCCTGGTGAGCGAAATGTCTTTCAAATAAGGATACCAAGATGTTGCATATGTGTCATATTTAACTTAATATAGTACTGCAGTACTTACATTGATGGCGGATGCCTCGGCGTCAGCCTTCAGTGACTTGGCCTCAGCTTCTGCTTCCACCTCCAGGAGAGTCTTCGTCTTAAGCGCCGTGGCAATGGTCTCCATCCTAAAGAGTTATTACAATAATATACATTAAAATCATTTGGGAATTTGTTACTGGCTTAACCTCTCACCTGCTCTTGTCTCTCAGTCTTTTTTTTTTTTTTTACTGTGTCTTTTAATCTGGCATCGTTATTCATTTTGTGTTGTAAGTCAGCGGTTTGATGCAAGACTAGCTTTAAAGAATAGAGTAAACAGGAGTGAGAAGTAACTGAGAAGGACTTGCCTATCATGGGCAGGGAGGCATTCTGAAATAATCCTCCGTTCTCATTAGAAAACATTGATAAATAGTATTTGAGCAGAAATGGTATCCAATTATGCCACTTCTGATCTTCAATGTTTATCAATTAAACTGTTCTAGTTGTATTCTTTGATATGTAGGAAGTATATCTAGAAACTTGTAAATAAGAATATGTAAGCATAGAGGATTGTCACACAGGACTTCTCACTAAATCAGCTAACACTTTTTTTTTCAACTATAAAGTTACATTCTGGGTCCAAGAATTAGCCACGACGTTAAAATTCAAACAGAGACACAGAAATGATTGTATTTGAGAATTTTAGAAATTTGGATATTAAAGATTTCAACTGTTGGAAGAGGAGATACTAAACAAGAACTAGAAAGAGAGGAAATGTATAAATAACTTAGCAATTATAGTTACACTGTAATTAAAAAGAGGTCAGTGTACCACACCTGTATTTCTCAGCTTCGGCTGGTTGTCTGACGGTCGAGTCCAGTTGCTTCTGACGTCTTGTGATCTCTTGCTCTGCCACCAAGATCTTGCCCTTCTTCTCCACTACCTGTGGATAATACAGACCATCAGTGTCTGTGTATCACAGACCGTCAGTGTCTGTGTATCACAGACCGTCAGTGTCTGTATCACAGACCGTTAGTGTCTCACAGACTGAGAGTCACAGACCATGACTCACGCCATGAGTGCCACACCAGCCATAGTTGTATACTATCAATTTACATAAATTATGCATGGAAAATAGTTGGTTTTGACTGACTATGTAAGAACGACTGTTAAGAAACAAAATATCCAGTCCAGCCTTTTTCAGATATTTTTATTTGGCTATAAACACTCTGGTACATTTCGGATGAAATGGGGCCTTTTAACAAGACACAATATACGGTGTAAAACAATTTAGTGGAAAAACGTTTCGTCCATCAAGGACGAGGAAGGAGAGAGTCCCTGGTGAGCAAAACGTCTTCACAATACCTTAATTAAACTTCACATAGCGTCTTACTAACATACCGTACCAGTTGATACATGCTACCATTGATCTTCACAAATAATATATTACAGTTTAAACTTGTGACTTGTATCGTTGTCTTAATGCAGTAGTAACACTTGCCTGGCTGAAAAAAACACGAATTTCAAATCACCATAACTGACGACCTCAAACCATACCACGGGCGGGATTTGAACCCGCGGTCAGAGAGTCTCAAAACTCCAGACCGTCGCGTTAGCCACTGGACCAGCTAGCCACAATAAGATTCGTCCAACTAGGTATATTTCTACACCATAGGAAGGTTTAGCATAGCACCACTGTGACCACAAATGCAAGTTTTTACAGACGAATCTCCAGCTAGCGTGGTCGTCGTGACGACCTCAAAGCTAGTGTTGTTTATGTCGTCGGTACTTACTCTCAGGTTAAAGATTGTTTTCCAACTCGGTCTGAAGTTTAACCCGAATGTACATTTTTTCCCAGAACTCAGATGATAAATTTGTGTTCTTTACGTCCAGTCTCCCCAATAACCCCTGGATGCATATAGTCTAATGTATACAACGAATGGGATCATTATCTAGACTCCAGAACGGTACAGGAACGACCGTATCATCGTGTAAAATTTCCTCTCTGTACTGCGGGCTAGTTATAAACTGTTCCAGCCAAGATAGTGTTACTTTTATTCTGGAATTTAATGGTATGAAAGAATTCTAGCCCAGCCGTCCTACCCTACCAAAGAACAGAGCTTAAATTAAAGCCACTTGCGTGGGAACGAGTGAGGTCAAGGATCCCAGTGGCAATAAGTCATTTTGATTTCTTTTTTTTGGGGGGGGGTTATTCTAAGTAATTTACATTATGTATAATAATTGTATTTACGTATACCTGTGCCTAAATAAACTTACACACACACTCACAGCTGCTTCATATCTTTGATAGAGAGAGAGAGAACTTACAGGTAATGACTCACAATGGATGAGGAGGTAAATGAGGATATATGAAGAATAGCCGGGAAGAGGAAAAGGTTACAGATAAAAAAGAAACGCCGGGGCAAAAACCCAGCAGAAAAGGGGCACAGAGAGCAAAAAAAAAACTCACAGGTAAGACCCACAAGGAAAAAAACACACAGCTTGGGGCCCACCCCTATGAGGCGGAAAAACATAGCGTTTTTCCCTTTTAAAGCTGGATCAGCGAAAATAAAATACCTACAAGCACTTTAAAAAAAAACAAGTGCAGCACTATTACATTTTATCGCAAATTTCTTTTTTCCCCTAACTTTCCCGCTTTGCCAAATTGGTTTGACAACGCTCGCACGAGTCCTTGTCCTTAAAAAATGTTCCAGTGTTAGCTGAGTCTTTTTATTCTTTATCCCTTTTTTTCCCCTTGCATTAAAATAAAGGGATTGTCCACCAATACAGAAAGAGGATAGAAACTGCAAAGTCAACTTTTTTTTAAAAGTATCGTTCAATATTTCACCCACCAATGGCTTATCAAGTCTAAGGTCCTTAAAAAAACCTTTATGGGGTGAAACACAGTCTTTATTAAATTTTTGCTTTGTAACCGATCCTCTTCTACACCGTTCCCCATTTAAACCTCTTACTACACCTGTTGCCACTATATTTTTTACTACCCTGTTGCCACTAAATCTTACTACACCTTTTTGCCCATTTAAAACCTTTATACACCTTTTCCCACTATACTTTTACTACACCTTTTTGCCCACATACCTCTTATCACTGTTGCCCACTTCCCCTCTTACTACACCCTTTCCCCATTACCTCTTACTACACCTTTCCCCCACTATACCTCTTACAACACCTGTTGCCCACTATACCTCTTATACCCCTTGCCCACATACCTCTTACTACACCGTTGCCCATATACTTTTATTTTCACCTTTTTTCCCACAAACCCTCTTACACACCTGTTGCCCACTTACCCTTACTATACCTGTTGCCCTATACCTCTTACAATCTGTTGCCCACAACCTCTTACACACCTGTTGCCCACTATATCTCTACTTACCTGTTGCTCACAAATACCCTTACTACACCTTTCCCCACTATACCCTTTTACTATCCCTGTTCCAAATCCTCTTACTAACTGTTCCCCACTAACCTTTTACAATACTGTTCTCAGTAAACATTTACCTGATGAGAGCAGTGTTTTGTGCAACATTCGGGCAGTGTGGGAGGTTTAGTGCCCCGGGGTTTACCCGACTGTTTGGTTGCGGGCCTGGGAAAAGGGGATTAGCATATATCTAAGACAGCGATGACCGTGAAATGAGCTAAGGGGAAAACTTTTGCCTGAAAATTCAACAAACAGCCCTTACATTTTTTAAAACGAATCACACAGTCTCACCTTTTTGTCTCCATATTTTCCTCCGAATCTTTTTGGTTGATTTACACACGGGAGTTGGTGCCAATTCGCTTCCCGTTTCCCTCTCAAAAAAAAAAATTTTTAGAAGATACATGCATATATATAAAATATTTTATATTATATAATTTATTTTTTATATATAAAAATATATAAAAATATTATATAAAAATATTTAATAATTATTATATAATATATATAATTATTTTATAAAAATTTAAATATAATAACAGTGGTCCCTCGTTTATCGAGGGAAACCCTTCTGGAACCGGGCGTACGAAATGGTCATTTACAAATCAATTTTCCCCATAAGAAATAATGTAATTAAATTAATCCTTCCTGACACCCAGGTATTAAAAAAAAAAAAATTTTTTACATGAAATATTCATGTATACATAAACAATACAAGGGGAAATGATGAATGAAACTTTAAACACTAACATTTACCTTTATTGGAGATTTTCTTAGTGTATGGGAGACTGGAGGAGGGGGAGGAGAGAGGGGTTTGTTTATATTTGGAAGGGAATCCCCTTCCAAAACCCCTCGGTACCATTTACTTTTCGGGGGTTGCTTTTTTTCTGTTTTTTAATGCCACAAGGACCAGCTTGAGAGCCCACTGGAGTCCTTTTGCAAAATAACTGTCAGAGAGCTCTGTTTCTGGGTCTCTTTAAAACCCCTAAAATGGGCCAAGACTCGTCATGTACAATTTCCGATATGGTTTTGCAACATCCTTCTCTGGGTGAGTTTTTCCAAAATCTTTCCTCTTACCCACATAAAAAAAAAATCCCTAATTTCTGAAAAAGGGCACCTTTTCCATCTCTCTTTTCCTCCTTTTTGCAGCAAATTCAAACTGCGACTGTTGCTCTTCCTGCTGAAGCTCTTGCAGCTCCTAGTGGTTAGCTCTTCGTTGGGCCCTCCACAAACTCTTCCACTCCTCCAAATCCACCAACCCCATGGAACTCCCCAGTGCCACAATGGTTAAAAACTGACAAGGCTCATCAGGGTCACCCCCCAAACCTTTTTTTCTTAAATTCAAGGGAAATTTCACCTTCTTTACCAAAGGTTTGGCACTAGGAGCTTTCTTGGAGCCATGGTAGCATTGGGCATTTAAAATAATTGCAAGCACTAAATAAATAAATATAAAATTTTTTTCACGGGACACGTAAAGGGACCGCCGCTAATGTAAACAAGGGCACACTGGCGGGAAGGAAGGCTGAGGGGGGTCGAGGCCCGCTTACCTCGTGCATACGGCTGGGCGAGGTTGAGACGGTCGATAAACGAATTTCGGTCAATTTCCGAGTCAATATTTTGTCAAAAACCGGGTTGATTTCCGAAATGGCGACTTTCGGGCCCGGTCGTTTTTTGGGGGACCACTGTATATATTTTAAAAATAAAATCCAATAGGAAAAAGTATCATTGAAAAAGGCTCTTTAAAATTAATCCAGTAAAATTTTCTTTATACGTTTACATATTTTATTACATAATAGGGTACAAAATTTTTAAGAGATACATTGTGAACAAAGATGGCATATACAGTACATAGATGAGAGATACATTTTTTAGTACATATCGTTACGTGTTTGTCATTGATTAAATTCAAAAAACTCATCCAGCTCCTCAGGCTGGGCGTGTCCCCAAAATACAGCAGCATTCCCTTCTGAACAGCCACATGAATCACTGGAACAGAAAATACTCCCCGGGGGCCCCTAGTTCCCCTGATATTTTTTCCTAGCTCCTTAAGGAATTTAGATCACTCTTTCCCATGAGCCAAGGCCCCTTGAGCCTATGGAAAAAACATAAATGATGGGAAAGTTCTCCATATTTTTCAACTTTTGGGACTCCCAAAGCGGCAGTGCCTCCTTCCTCCCGGGTGTATTGGAATAGGTATAAAGGTGAGCACATGTACTGTATAGTCCCACACCACCGTTCCCGTCTGTCCAGGCTTGAAGGCATCCCATCGGGACTTTTTTGGCTCCCACTGATCTGCATAGTTGGGGTGGCTCCCTTCTCCCGGCACCCGGGCTTTTGTGAGGCTCCCTTTTGATAATGTTTTTAAACCCTCAGTCTTGAAATCTTTCCCTGGGTTTGGGCACAAAAGCCCAGGGGAAAATCGAACGGTCGGCTGCTTCATGCCAAAAATCACCGTGTTCAGCGAGAATATGGGCGGAAAGTAAAGGGGCAACACCGATCCCCGGAGGGGGGTCAGGGTGTCCCAAGGCTGGAGGGGGAACAGCCAACAAAAAGCCCCCTGCAGAGGAGCTCTAAACCCCAGGAGGGGGGCTCTATCCTTCCCTGACACCTCGAAGCAGTTGAGGTTTTTTACCCACTATCGGGCCACCCCAGTGCGACGGTTTGTATTTTTTGGGGGGGCGGGTCTGGTGTCAGAGCCTTTTAGTTTATCCAGATCATGGTAGGGCAATGAACTTTTGACCCTGGACCCAATTTGCCCCGTAAGATTTAGGAAGAATCGTGCGGTAAACGAATGGGTAGAAAAGCGGTAGTAAATATTGTGCTTGGGGACCCCGAGCTTCCTAGTCGACGGGAAGGTAGCTTGGTTCCACCGCCGGCTTCAGATTGACAGCCCTCAGCCTTTGATAAAAGAGGTCGTCTTTTTACCCAAATCAATGGCCCAAGACTTATTTATGGGGGTTTTTGAGAAGGTCACTAAGGGGAAAAATTGCTCACTGATGGAAGTGGGTCAGGGTAAACAATTGTTAGCAAAAATTTTTGCTAAAGCCTTCCTTGTCCCAAGAGCCAAGTACTTGTAAGTCTGGATTCTGCATAGGACCCCATTTCTTGTTTTGGGTGGATGGCACGACTAGGGCTGTTTCCGTGGACCAAAATAATTGGTTGGTGTTGCTGTGGCGATAAGGTGGCTCGGTTTAACAGGTTTTGAAAATTGCCCAAAATCATCTATTAAAATAGCTTCTATCAACAGCCTCTTCACGACACCCAGTGAGCTTCCTTTACTCATCAAGAACTATTAAAGAATAAAGGTTTTTATGGTTTTATACTTTTATAACTTTCCCCAAAAAAAAGCTTTTAGGGTATTACAAACGTATGCTGAATCTCTCTTAAAGTTCGACAGCTCAACACGGAGTCCTCAGTATAGGGTAAAACAATATTTGGGTTTCTGACTAGAAAAGGGTAGTAGCAATCTCTAAAAGGGAAGTGAGAGCAAAAATTCTGTGGCAAGAGGCTGTACCAACAAAACTAACTTTTTACAAACCTTATTTTAAACATCCCATGACGAAGCCCAGCTCTTTATTTAGTTTACAACCAAACTGCATGTATGGTAAAGCAGAGCGGGTGTGCGGGGAAAGGGATACTAACATCACTAATGGCTTTTTCCAAGTTCCAGGTTTACCCGGGGTCTAATCCGTTTCAGCAGAATTTTTATTACCCTTCATTCTTGGGAAAGGGTAATAAAAGCTTTTAGCATATTTTAAGCTTTGCTATGTAAATGAGTGACCTACCCCTTTCAATCCCCCCGGAAAAAAGCCCTGGGGTTTTCTATGAATATGCCCAGGAGTGGGGAGTGGGGGTCCTAGCAAAGCAGGTAAAAGTAGTGAAGATGATAAATATGACCAACATAAAACCTTTTGTACTCTATGCTCGACCCCTGATTCTGGAAGATTGGCTTAAAAGTTTTGCTTTAAAAGCTGTGAAGTGCTGATGAACATTAGGAAAAGAGTGGCACTTAATATTTTTCTACCACCATTACAAAAGGGCTGAAGTACTAAAATTTACAAAAATTCGACCTCAACCCAAAGACAGTGTTGAAGGTGTCTTCAGTGAAAACACGATTATGGACCTTTTTTCGGGGACATTAGGGGAATTGTTAACCTTTCCCTTTTAGGGATGCTGTTTGTTCGGATAGGGTTTTAGTTTTGGGGGATTCCAGGTGATCCCCCTCCTGCTTTCTCAGGCCCCTTTTCAGGCCTTTCTCGACCTTTTTCGTGCCTCTCTCATGCCTTCCAGTGTTTTCCTTTCCTCTCAGGCAAAATCATAGGGAAATATGCTAAAAACTAAACCACACCAGCCCTGATCATTATTTTTTTTTTGCTATACAATTATTGGGGGAACATGAACAACAAAAACCCGATTAAGACAGCTCATTAGTGTTACCAATTTTAAACACCAAATTTTTGGGAAACAAGTAAATTTTGCACGTATTTGATGTGTTTTGAAACAAAAAAAAGAAATTCAAACTTCAATACAAACTGAAGTAATAAGTTTTTAAATTTTTGTCCCCGAACCAATTAAAAATTAAATAATTTTTTTCTGTATTTGTAAATGTAATAGTATAAAAATAATTTTTTTTCTGTAATTTTTAAAATTTTAATACGTATTGACCTCATCGCTGATGCTTAAAAGGGTGACCCCGGAAACTGGGAAAGAACAATGACGTCATTTTATCGATTTTGGACCATTAAAATTTTTAAAAAATAAGGTTTTAAATATTAACTATATGAATTATATTTTTTTTGAAAAGAAGCAATGGCATAAAAACAAAGAATACTCATAAATTTAAAGAATTTATGTAAAAAGCTAAATGGGGAAAAAAAAAAATTTTTTAAAATGCTTTTTTCGCAAGGGCCCTTTGAGGGGGTTCCGGTGCTGGGGAAAGGCTCTTATCCAAGAAATTTTGGGGCTACGATAACTTTTCAAATCAAACCTCTTTATTCTCAGGCCCGTGTGACCCTAGGGTTTAGCCTCTCCCCAGAATGTAATATTTATAAAGTACCCTTTGTCTTAACCTCTTTTCATAGACAGCTTCTGTACATTTTTAATCTCTCTCACTTTGGCGATTAATTTTCATTGGCGAATTTAACCAAACAATTGCTTACCCAGGCATTTTGATTACGGTGTTCCTTGGCTATAGCCTCACCAATCTTGGGGTCCCCCTTTTCCTGTGCTGTCTAGAATCCCCCTGCTTGTAGTAACCCTGAAAAAAAGAGGGAAAAAATTTTTTGCATGTTAAATTATTTTTAAGGTTAGCATGGATTCCACTGCGACAACATGGGTGAAAAGGATTATTGGGGACAAGTGTGAAGGGGACTGAGGGAAGTGTGTGCAACATTGGGTGTCTTTATTTTAAGAATTTTCCCAACCCGGCTTTACATCCCCCACGATAATAAACGTGGAGATAGGACAAACATGTGTATCGTGTATCCCCCACAGACTTTGAACGTTGGAGACGGTGGGAAGTAAAGAAGTAGTTTAGGTTTCGTCCCCCAGCCTTTATGAACATGTTAGTTCGTAAGTTTCTTTCGTCAGACTGAAGGACTGATCATCTCAAACTACTTCTCCATAAATATAAAAAATAAAGCCCAAAAGTATACAAACCGAAAGTTGGGGAATTAGAAAAATTTAACGTTAGGTAATTTTTTTTTAGACGTTTTTACCATCCAGGGCTTTTTTCGTACAATACTGGGAAAAAACGGAAAACTAAAGAAAAGAGGAAATATCCCCAGCCGAGGCGGTTTGAGAACCTATCTTTTTGAAACTGAAGGAAAAGCAGGAAATGAGCAATTATGTACTAGAGGAGATGAGCTGCAATAACCAAGGTATCACTGGTAGTCGGGACCATAAGAAAAGTTACTTCTTCTTAAGTTAAGTGAGTCCTGATCGCTTTATAAAAAAAACTGGATGGTAAAACGTCAATAGAATAAAAATCCCCGATGTTTCCTATGTGTTAATTCATCACTTTCCCGGGAATGCAAACCCTTGCATCTTTCATTACAAACCTTTTGGTACGAGGACTTTCACAACCCAGTTACTACCTTGGGCCCCAATCTTTCATAACCTAAGTCCACTGGGGGGTCTCCGTACCATGAAAATGCCTTTACCTACTCACCTCATCTGGGCTCCAGGATTATATGTTCCATCTTCCCCCTTTGCTCAGATTCCCCAAGATTGTTTTATCAAAACCTGCTTACAATGAGGGACTGATTACCCATCCCTTATTGTCTTCGGTTATAATCACGAGGTGAGGGGTGATTATCTTCTTGTACAGTCTTCCGTGTATGTCCCCCTTTTTCTGATAAAACAATGGATGGTAAAAAATCTAAGAATGAAGAAGCAGATTTTCACATGGTCTATTTTAAAATAGAATTAAGTGTAAAAAAACAAAGACACAATTGCAAAAAAAGCATTTTTTGGGACAAAAATTCACCTGTTTATAAATTAACACATGGCAACCTGGTATCTTTTATTTATGAAATTTTGCCACACAGTGGCTTCAATCCATACAAAGGAAATCTTGAAGAACAGGAGAAGAAAGAGGTAATCAGTCCCTCAACCTTGATCGATTTACACGACCATGACTGCTGCACCTCTCTGCCCAAAGGTTTATAAGCCCCTTTCGCACGTTAAAACCGTATTTTATTTAAGTTGTGACTGACCACATCGACTCAAGGTTGAGGACGATTACCTCATTCTCCCCGTTTTTTTCAAGATTCTCCTTTGTATGGACTGATGAAGCCACTGTGTGGCGAAACGTTTCCTCAATAAAGATACCCAAAAGGTTTCCCCATTGTCTAATTATCAACATGTCGGTTTTCTAACCCTTCACTACAAACTTCACTCTGTGCAAGCTTCGTCAGGACAGATAAAACAGACCCGCTATACAATAGCACACCCCTTTACCCCAATGTCTTTGTCTTCAAGATCTAAGTGATGTTAACAAGTTGGAGCTTTGATACGTTTTACTTTATTTTGCGTATGTCACACCCCCTATAGGCTCCCCTACCAACGAACCAACGATAGAGAATAACAAAGGGACCCCCCTTTTTACTACACCCTTGGTTTAACCCAGCCAATCACAAGGGAACCTCCAAATTTTGAAAAAACTGCAAACACAATTTGACACAATTCAAACAAAACCCAAACCCGGGGGGGTTTTAACCCCTTCAGAGACCGTAAAAAATCCAGCGTCGTCTGGGGGTTAACGATTTTTGACGAGGGTTCAAGCCCCACCGGATATGGCTTGTGAACGATACGGGGGCTCGTGGAGCCAAAAATGGCGATTTCCCCAATCCGGGCGTCACAGTTCCACTGATCGTGCTTGCAAAATTTTTTGTACATGGGTATATACATTTTACAATACACAAGAACACAAGAAAGGGGAAAAACCGCAAAGGCCACTGGCCCCTGCGAGGCAGCCTTGCATCTATTTAGGGGAAGGAAGTTTTTTATAAAAATTTAAAAGCTGACTTCTGCCGTACCTCATTCCCCCTCGGTTATCGTACAACAAGCAGGGGTACAGCCACAAATTCACCGTGATCGTAATAACAAACAATCAGCTATGGAATTTTATTTGTAAATTTTCTGGGGAAGCTATCCCCCAGGGGGCTTTTTCAATGCTTAAAAAAGATCTGTGGGCGGAACGTCTTCACAAATAAAACGCCGAATAAAATCTAAAGAAAACAAAAAAGTTCCCGGGCCCAAGACTGTCAACAGCCTCCTACCCGGGAAAGGGAATTGCCAATAGGCCCTGGCTACCTTTAAGAAGGAGCGGACAGATACTTAAAAACATGCCGGGTCACGGGCTGTGGTTCGTAGTTGGACACGTAGGGGTAAAAAGGGGAAAAGGGGGGGGATGGGGGGGGGGGGGGGGGGGATGGGGGGGGGGGGGGGGGGGGGGGGGTAAAGACGGCCAAATAATTTTTTTTTTTCGCGATCAAAAGCATGTGCTGCATGATAACTTAACATGCCCCCGGTTCTTCTTTTTACTTAACATGTGTGTCTGCATGATAACTTAACAGCACTTGTCGCATGAAACTTACAAACAATTTTTCTGCAGAAACTTACAACACTGTTCTGCAGATAAATTAACTGCACTGTGTCTGCATGATAAAGTTAAACATCCTGTGTCTGCATTAATTAACATGACTGTGCTGCGATAATTACACACTGTGCTGCATGATAACTTAACATGCACTGTGTCTCATGATAACTTTAACTGCACGGTTTTTGCATGTTTTAAATTAACATGCACTGGTCGCTGATAAATTAACATGCATGGTTGCATGATAACTTTTAAAATGACTGGTCTCATGTAAATTAAAGCACTGTGTCTGATGATAATTAACATGCACTGTGTCCGCAGAAACTTACATACTTTCGTCCCTAAAATTCTTTTACATAAAAATACGAACTTATGTTTTAAAGTGTATAATCGACATTATATATATTTTCTGTGCCAAACACCACAGAAAATAATCACGATGTCTGAAAATAAGTAATTTGAAGTAGGAATTGCTACAGCTGTTTAAACTTGATAGAAGATAATTCACTACAAACTAAGTAAAATTATTCTAAAATCAATAAACATTTCATAATTATTAATATATAT
>NC_069401.1:13441617-13448706 GCF_026875155.1 Cherax quadricarinatus
CCTTTATTGAGACTCCTTGTGAGGTGTAGACTGCAGGAGAGTCCACTCTGATGGTCATCACATTCAGTGAAAGTCTAGAGAAATGACAAACAAATGTTTTCATTAATTTGCCAGTTCACTGAGTAATGGCAAAACGTAATTTAAGGTAATATTGGCATCCATCATGACCAACAGTTGTAGAAAACAAATAGGAACATATGCGTTGCGTGTATCAGGTGCAGAGAATAATTATTCAGTTGGACCCTAGTGATAATTATTTTTACATTTTCTATGTTCATATGCCTAATATTTAAGTATTGTGATTATAAATGAATTATTTGAGGTATATCAGCATTTATGTGACGCTCTGACTACTGAACCACAGGGCAGTGCTGACCACTGTACCATACAGCAGAGGTTCTCACTTGATTCCACTCTTTTTCTGAGTTAAATTAATGATTTTCGGAGTCTATTTATTATTAAGAATGGGGTATAGTAACGTAAAATTGATTACTAGATGTATTTCGGTTTGTACGTAATGGTATTCCATAACCCCAGTCACCTGAGCCTCACTGCAGGCGAGTGGAACAGTGCAGAGTGCGGCGTAAGTTAATAATGCACTTAAATATTAGCCTCAGTGACTTGAAGGGAATCATAAGAGTAATTCACAAGTCATAATAATGAAACTGATATCCAAATTTCTTCAATAAAATTTTGAAATTGGGATATTACACAACCCAGGCCTAATTTCAATCTCTCAAAGAGGCTAAAATGACCAATATCTTGGTATATATAAATACGTTAAGCTTGAAGCCGGTCAGAAGTTACAATATTATCAGCATGGAAGGTTGAAGTTAATCAAATGTGATATTTAGAAAGTATCACATAACAAATAGTATTTATTTTTTTCCAGTTTACAGAAAAGCAAATAAGAATCTACACAGGCCAAAATTAATCTAACTTTTCTCCGAATAAGACCGACCACTTTTTATTTAAAAATTAAGCTCAGTAAGTAAATTTTACAATTGCTATAGACACATACAAGAACTTTTAGCTGGTTTAATCTAGAAGAACCAAATAAAGTCAAACACTGTGACTTATTTCTGATCAACACAAAGGTACCTGTCAACACTGTAGTGTTGCGAAGAATAAGACACCAGTACAACACTTGGGTATCTTTAGTGTTGAGTAAAACGTTTCGCCTGCACAATAGGCTTCTTCAGTCAAATACAGAGGTGGCAGGCGTAGTAGTGAAGTAAAGATGTAATCAGTCCTGATATCAACCTTGGAGAAATAGCTTTTGAGGTGGTCAGTCCCTGAACACCTCACAAACTATTCCTTCAAGATTGATGGACTGATTACATTGTGACGCTGCTGCCTCTGTATTTGACTGAAGAAACCTACGGTGTAGACGAAACGCTTCAAGCGACAATGAAGATACACAAGTGTTGTACGGGTGTCTTACTCTTCAACTTGTAGATATTATATATAGCATTTTGAAGAATGTAATGTGGTGCTGGACCTACCTCTGCCACCTCTGTAAACATGGGAAGGCCATCACACAGCCACCTGTCAACATGACAGGTTTACTGTATCCAAAACCTGTAACAATCATTCAGCATTAGTTTTCTGTGGAAAATGATGAACGTTAGAGTGAATTATTATTATTATTATGTGAGCAAATCACCCGCAGGAGGCTTACAGGGACTTACCTGAATTATTACCTGCAAGTAATTTGGGTGAGGTAAGTGGGACTTAAGTCACAGCAGGTCGCTGAACTGTAACTCCCTTGATGCCCACTTATTCACCACTCTCACAAAAAGCTAGACCTGACATTAAATTAATAATTATAATACTAAAACCATCTATTCTGGCAAATTAAAGTTAGGGACTGTATATGATTAGACTTGATGGGTACACAAAATATAATTGTTATTAACACTTACCATTTAATTACTGGAAGACACTTAATGTTGATGAAACACACCCTAATGCTACCTCTACAGCTAGGATTTATGATGGCCAATGCAAAAACTACTGTACATTATAGATACGCGTAGCATTTACGATGGCCAATGCAAAAACTACTGTACATTATGGGTACGCGTCATTTACCTAAGGTGTGTTGTTGGGAAGGATTCATTTAAGTCCCACAATTTTTCCTTCCTTGTTGCCGAATTATAAGGGCTTTCCCTACTATTTAACCCAATTCTTCAGCAGGAATGTGTCAGGAATTTCTAAATCACGGATTGAGGCCGATATACACCAACAGACCTTCGAGAACGTCTGATTACATTACACAATTCAGTCCAGTGTTCACACATTAAATTAAATATGGCGTCTCCCACTGGCATCACTCTGCAGCTGTTCCCCCCTCCCCCCTCCCCCTCCACCTCCCCCTCCCCCTCCACCACCCCTTCCCCTCACTCGAAATTTTTCGAAAGGGTCAAATCAGCATCAAATTTTATTACACAACTATTATATTATTCATTTATATGTTCTACATTTAGGAAATTATGTAAAAAATTTCCACAAATATGTTTCAAGCTGAAAGCGACTGAATTATATATATTTTTAATGGCTACAATAACTTTATTGTCGTAACACAAACACTGAAAAGAAAATGGGAATATTTCTATACACTTGTGCTCGCTAGAGATGAGCAAAAGTTCGTTGGTGTTTTAACCAATAATCGAGGGATATAATGTCTGTTAAACTCCAGGGGCTATCATGTTAATATTTAAAATAATTTATAGAGTGGGTTGCCACTGTCTTCTCCCTTCACACAATGCTTACCACGGTGCCTCGTGGCCTGATAGCTAAAGCTCTCGCTTCACACAGCGAGGGTCCGGGTTCGATTCCCGGCGAGGGTTGAAACATTGCCACACAGATGTCCAGCACCATCACAGGTACTCAGCACCACCACAGGTGTCCACCACCACATGTGTCTACCACTACCACAGGTGTCCACCACCACCACACAGATGTCCACGACCACCACAGGTATGAAGCACCATCACAGGTGTCCACCACCACCACACAGATGTCCACGACCACCACAGGTATGAAGCACCACCACACAGATGTCCACGACCACCACAGGTATGAAGCACCACCACACAGATGTCTACGACCACCACAGGTACCCAGCACCACCACAGGTACCCAGCACCACCACAGGTTCGTCTCATACACAACCTACCCAACATTCTCCACTTGACTCTCCACTACATATACTCCTGTATATGTAGTCAATAAAGGATCGCAATATAGAGCATTTGTGTTTATTTTTCCATACTGTCATTGTTTTATACTGTGTCTGTCCACGTGACTTTGTAATGTGTAGACCACCGACCTCGGAACAACAGGTTAGGTTAGGTAAGGTTCGTCAGGAAACAGGACAACAGGACGCGGGTCTTAACGGAACAACACACACCGTCGGGAGTGGAAGAGGTAACTAGGTTAGATAAGAGGAAGGGACGGGTAGCTCCGGTTCCATGAATCAAGCGCCGTGCAGCATCATCATGGCCTCCTCCTCCTCTTCCCCCGCCCCTCCTTCCCCTCCCGCGGGAGTAAATATGAGGAGAGAGTAATATAGGAAACTTTGTTCGTCAGTCTGTGGTACACTAGGAAAGAATTGTGCTGAATCAGTTGACTTATTTAGATGAACCTTTCAAGGAGAAATACTTTTGTGACATCTGTCTGAGTGTATTGTGAGACACGAGTGTATAGTCTCGTAGACTGTGTGAGTGTATTGTGCTTGAGTGTATTGTGAGACGAGTGTAGAGCATCATAGGTTACCAGAGTGTAAAACACTTAGCAGAGGTTAACGAGTGTAACGAAACAGTTGCAGAGTCTGCGGAATTTATGTTCATATCTGTTCAGCAACTAAATAAATAATGCAAGAACCGTGAATAAAATTATTCCTGAAGGTGACACCAGTATACAGTACACCACCCTTGTCTACCTGAAGGTGACACCAGTATACAGTACACCACCTTTGTCTGCCTGAAGGTGACACCAGTATACCACCCTTGTCTGCCTGAAGGTGACACCAGTATACCACCCTTGTCTACCTGAAGGTGACACCAGTATACCACCCTTGTCTGCCTGAAGATAACACCAGTATACCACCCTTGTCTACCTGAAGGTGACACCAGTATACCACCCTTGTCTGCCTGAAGATAACACCAGTATACCATCCTTGTCTACCTGAAGGTGACACCAGTATACCACCCTTGTCTACCTGAAGGTGACACCAGTATACCACCCTTGTCTGCCTGAAGATGACACCAGTATACCACCCTTGTCTACCTGAAGGTGACACCAGTATACCACCCTTGTCTGCCTGAAGATAACACCAGTATACCACCCTTGTCTACCTGAAGGTGACACCAGTATACCACCCTTGTCTGCCTGAAGATGACACCAGTATACCACCCTTGTCTACCTGAAGGTGACACCAGTATACCACCCTTGTCTGCCTGAAGGTGACACCAGTATACCATCCTTGTCTGCCTGAAGGTGACACCAGTATACCACCCATGTCTACCTGAAGATGGCACCGTTATATCGTAGCTGTGATTCCAGTGTCTGCCTGAAGGTGACACTAGAATCACAGCTACGGTATGTCTACAGGTCACTCCATTATGTATGAAGGTTAAGGTGCAGGATTTACACTGACTGGTAACAGTGTTAAGGTGCAGGATTTACACTGACTGGCAACATAAAGTCGGTTCCTGACCAGCCGGGCTGTGTCTCGTACGTTGGTTTGCGTGCAGCCAGCAGCAACAGCCTGGTTGATCAGGCTCTGATCCACCAGGAGGTCTGGTCACAGACCGGGCCGCGGGGGCGTTGACCCCCGGAACTCTCTCCAGGTAAACTCCAGGTAACAGTGTTAAGGTGCAGGATGTACACTGACTGGTAACAGTGTAAAGGTGCAGGATGTACACTGACTGGTAACAGTGTTAAGGTGCAGGATGTACACTGACTGGTAACAGTGTTAAGGTGCAGGATGTACACTGACTGGTAACAGTGTTAAGGTGCAGGAGTTACACTGACTGGTAACAGTGTTAAGCTGCAGGAGTTACACTGGCTGGTAACAGTGTTAAGCTGCAGGAGTTACACTGACTGGTAACAGTGTTAAGTTGCAGGAGTTACACTGACTGGTAACAGTGTTAAGCTGCAGGAGTTACACTGACTGGTAACAGTGTTAAGCTGCAGGAGTTACACTGACTGGTAACAGTGTTAAGCTGCAGGAGTTACATACACTGACGAGAAACTCTGTCAGTGTAACTCCAACAAAAGTACGAGTGTTATTGTCCTGTCCCTTACATAATACACATATAGCGTATTTACTGTTCTTCCTCAGCTCAGTATTACAGTGTTGTAATTTGTAAAGTTGTTTGGTCTGGTAATAACAGAGTCTGTATCTTTATTATGTATTGTGTGTTTATTACATGCAAAGTTATCATTACTGCCTACTAGTTCATTACTTGGATCATTATTAATACTGTGTGTCCACCTTACATGCGCACTTCCCTCACATATATCACAAGTCAGCGCATGATGCGACTCATGACACCTTCGCCACACTGAACACAAGTGTACCTAATGTGCCTCGTTCTCATCTGCACTTTGCGGTTCCTGACAACGTTGAACATCACCGCACAGCAGTGCCACATGGCGCAGTGTGCCAGTGTTTGTATGTGCGGCGGTAGTGACATAATAACTGTTGACTGGATGGTCGGTGTGGGTCCCTCACTGCCCTGGGTGTCAGTTCTCCCGGCGCCAGTCCCACCTCACGTAACTGTTTCCGTTTTGCAGTATATTACAAAATAAAACATGCAAAAAGTTATGGCAACTCTCGCTCTGCCGCCGCCTGCCAGTTTCACTCTCTTCTAGCTACACTTATTTTCCTCAAGAATAATATCCGGTACCTTGCGTCCTTCCATGTACACGGTCCGCTAGCTCAAACATTCCAGCCTCTGCCTGGAACTCTACATTACTCTCTCCTGCTTCTTTTCCTGACACTAAGGGTTTACCACCCCAGAACTGACGGTAACTTCGGATACGTTGTACCACGATCTCAAAAGCTTAACTGTTTATTTCCTCACCTGAAACCACCAAAACTTCGTTGGGACCACAAGTGAGAAAGATAGGAAAGACCATGGCGATGAATGGAGACCTCCAGTGACCTTTGTTAATGTGGCTTAAACTTGTCCAGGTGGTCGCACCTACTATTACTACCTCACGACACCTGGGCAGGTGTGACACTGTCTCCTGATATACTCAATGCACCTACCTCCAGCTGCACTCCGTTTTCTATACCTGAGCAAAGTTACTGGATTTATTAAGTTAGGAGACCATTGACTGCATGTGCCACACTCAGTCACCTGCACACTAATATGAAGCAAGCATTAATGTATGAAACAGGGACTCAAGCTCGCAGTGTTTATGTGCTGAGAGATATCAGTACATCTTTCAGTGTACGTATGGAGGTTATGAGGCTCGTCATGAAATTTTTATTATTATTAATTATTAATATTATTATTATTATTATTATTATTATTATTATTATTATTATTATTATTATTATTATTATTATTGTTGTTGTTGTTGTTGTTATTATTATTACTGTTATTCTTATTAATAATAATAGTAATATTATTATTATTATTATTATTATTATTATTATTATTATTATTATTATTATTATTATTATTATTATTACATTCATTGGGAAGTGCTAAACCCGGACCGAGAAAGGTATCCCCGCATTTCATAAGCCCAGCTGCCTCTACCTCACTGCATGTATATCTGTATATGTGTATGAGGGTATATTTTTTGTATGAATGTATGTATGCACACCTGTGTAGGTATGCATGTACTCACCTAATTGTGGTTGCAGGGGTCGAGACTCCTGACCCCGGCTCTTCACTGATCGCTACTAGGTCCTCTCTCTCTCTCTCTCTCTCTCTCTCTCCTCCTTGAGCTTTGTCATACCTCGTCTTAAACCTATGTATGGTTCCTGTCTCCACTACATCTCTTGCTAAACTATTCCACTTCCGACAACTCTATAATTGAAGAAATACTTCCTAACATCCCTTT
>NC_069401.1:13449206-13469314 GCF_026875155.1 Cherax quadricarinatus
TTTTTTGGGGATTGGAGGAACAGCCAGTGGCCTCCCCTCCAGAACCACAGATCTAATGCAAAAAAAAAATTAGCAAACAAGCTTACGACATACTTGTTTTTTGCAAATATACAGATCAACAACAAAATCCCTTTAAATCAGCACACCCTCAAAAAATCAAATTGAATTTTGCGTCTCAAAAAACCCATAAAAAAAACCCTTTGACACTAAAATATGGATACCAGGGTACAACCTATTTAGATGCGACAGAAAGAAAGGCAACAAGGGGGTTTGGGTCTGTATGTACAGATCGTCATTTCCCAAAAAATTTTGATAGTAAAGACTGGTTCCCCTAGTCTTGTGTTGTATAAAAGCCCCCAGGTACAGTTTTGAAAAAAATTCAAGGAACAACTTTTGAAAACTAAAATTTACTGTCGGGAAAAAATCCTTATCCCTGCCCCCAGATTTTGTTGCTTATTTTTTTTAACTTAAGACATTTAAAGGGAAGAAGGGAAAAATAGTTTTCCCAGGAAAATTCCCAGAAGACAGCTCACTCAAAACATTCTACAAAAAAATGGTTGCAAATTTCTGTAAAAAATTTGTTGACCCGCAGATAGTGGAGCCAACAATACATTGACCTTATTTTCAAAATAAAGTTATCTGGTACGAAATATAACAGTATAAAGGGACATTTAATTCGATCAAACCAAACTAATTTTAGATTGCTGCACAGGGGTCCTGACCAACAAAATACAAAAAATGTGGGGGGTTTTTTTTACCAATTCACTTTGGGCAAGAACATCAATGGTATAAAATCGGTCCTTAACGAAATATTTTTGTGTCCCTAGCTCGACCGCTGCCGCACTCAGCTCACACGCTGAGGTCCGGAGTTCGAGTCCCCGGTACGGCTGAAAAAACATTGATAGTATTTCCATAAGACCCCTCTGTCCCTGTTCCCCCTCAGTATAAAAGGGTGCTAGGGATGGTGTGGGTGCATCCTGGGAAAAAAATGACCCATGTCAGCTATGGTTTTGTATAATTTCATGTACTTGTATAAATAAAGGTATTGTTATTTTTTTTTTAAGATATTTCAATAAATTGAATCCGAACCAGAATTAGAAAGGGTAAACACTGTTGGTTCCTTTAACCCTTTATCTACATTTTCCTTTTCAGACATGGCAAATCTTTGGCTTGCAATGACCTACTTCCACCCCTGGATTTCTCCTGGTACACGCCTACGACTTTTTCCCCTCACCTACTGCAGTATAAAAACCCTTTCTCCTCCTATCTGTATTCTTATCAAGATTGACAGATGTCACGTCGGCTCCTGGGGGGGGGATTACTTCAAACTCCTCCATCTTTAACCATTCTTCTCTGAGGAAGCACGTGTGGCTAACTTTTCCCACTAAGATACCAAGTTTTGCACAAGCGACAAATTTATCAACTTGTCGGTTCTCTGAACCTTATCCACTAGAATATGCTCGGGACACCCAATTAAGATAAAGAAGAGAGAATGCATACTAGAAAGAGAGGAGACGTCCGCTCAGGCGAAGGCAAGAATCACAGCTTTCCTCAATTATGTTAGATTTGTTGTTTGCAGAAGGAAAATACTGGCTAAGGAAAAGAAAATGTTGAACTGAGAAATTTATGAATCTACATAGCCAGAGAGACGGGGAGCTAACGTGAATATTTAATGAAATAAATCCAAAATATTTCTTCTCGTATCCAAATCCAGGATTAAAGTCACACCCAGTGTAGGCCCTTGCTCAACCAGGTGCACTTACACCGATGACAGTAGTGTGGTCCCAAGTAGGGTACAGGTGTTAAAAACAGGTGTGGTACAGGCGTTTGGTACAGTTGTGGTTGCTGTGGGGTACAGGTGTTCAACGGTGTGGTACAGGTGGGGTGGTTAGGCAGGACCTACATCTAGTGCCCGCAAGAGACATTTTAATCTAATCACAATATTTCCTGCACTGCTATGCCCCCCCCACCGTCCACCCAGCTGCCAGCCTCCTTGTCCCTCTACTGCTCTGCTGTATTGTCCCCTGCTTGCTGTACTGTCTACTGCTCTGCTGTACTGTCTACTGCTCTACTGTACTGTCTACTGCTCTATGTACTGCCTATGCTCTACTGTACTGTCTACTGCTCTGCTGTACTGTCTACTGCTCTGCTGTACTGTCTACTGCTCTGCTGCACTGCCTACTGCTCTGCTGTACTGCTACTGCTCTACTGTACTGTCTACTGCTCTGCTGTACTGTCTCCTGCTCTGCTGCACTGCCTACTGCTCTGCTGTACTGTCTACTGCTCTGCTGTACTGTCTACTGCTTGCTGTACTGCCTATGCTCTGCTGTACTGCTTACTGCTCTGCTGTACTGCCTACTGCTCTACTGTACTGCCTACTGCTCTGCTGTACTGTCTACTGCTCTGCTGTACTGCCTACTGCTCTGCTGTACTGTCTACTGCTCTGCTGTACTGCCTACTGCTCTGCTGTTACTGTCTACTGTTCTGCTGTACTGCCTACTGCTCTGCTGTACTGCTACTGCTCTGCTGTACTGTCTACTGCTTTACTGTACTGTCTACTGCTTTACTGTACTGCCTACTGCTCTACTGTACTGTCTATTGCTCTGCTGTACTGTCTACTGCTCTGCTGTACTGTCTACTGCTCTGCTGCACTGCCTACTTGCTTGCTGTACGGCCTACTGCTCTACTGTACTGTCTACTGCTCTGCTGTACTGTCTACTGCTCTGCTGTACTGTCTCCTGCTCTGCTGCACTGCCTACTGCTCTGCTGTACTGTCTACTGCTCTGCTGTACTGTCTACTGCTCTGCTGTACTGCCTACTGCTCTGCTGTACTGCCTACTGCTCTGCTGTACTGCCTACTGCTCTGCTGTACTGTCTACTGCTCTGCTGTACTGTCTACTGCTCTGCTGTACTGTCTACTGCTCTGCTGTACTGCCTACTGCTCTGCTGTACTGTCTACTGTTCTGCTGTACTGCCTACTGCTCTGCTGTACTGCCTACTGCTCTGCTGTACTGTCTACTGCTCTGCTGTACTGCCTTCTGCTTGCTGTACTGCCTACTGTTCTGCTGTACTATGCACCGTTCTGCTGGTGCTGCTGCACTTCCTACTATACTGCAATTGATAATTATAGCTCGGCTCTCTTTTTTTCTGTGAACATGGACACCATTTGCCTTTTTTCCACTTCGATACAGCTTTACTGCTAACAATGGTGTTTCCTCAAATGGATCAGGGACGTGTATCTTGGCAGCAAATATTCAGTTAGTAGGTCAGATTTTTCTTCATTGCTGGTAGAAACAGCCCCATCCTGTCGATTTAGAGATGGAATGGTTACACCAGGTTTTGGATCTCACTCTCCTTGATGCCACTTTCTTGTTGTCTCAGTTTCCATCTAAAGATGTCCCAGTTTTGCACTTCCATTATTCGCCAAGAGGTCTGCCTGTTATAGGTGGTGGGATGCCTCTTGCATTTTTCTCCATGCCTTAAACTTAGCAGCAGCGGCCTCTTGGCAACAGTAACGAAACCGGTGCTGATGTGAAGGCTTCTGTACATTCTCTCTCTTTTTAACCATTTTTCTCATAGGGTAGGTTAAGAGTTCCTACCGTTATTTACAAACTAAGAGCTTTACCCACCTCAACTCATTTGAAAACCTTTTTATTGATATAAAATACACAAATAGGAAACAGGAAGCAAGTTGAAGCCATCTGTGGGCCAGTGATTTCATTTGGTCAATTGACTTTATTTCAACGGCTTTGTTATGCTGTACGAACGTATTTCAGAGTCGAGTCATTCTGGGCATGAATGATCTCAACTGAAGTGATGCTACTGAGAAGGGTACAGCCAGAGTGTAGTTGCTATTTCCTGCCCATCTTGCTATACAGAGGCTACGAATTGGAGCCAGTGCAATATTGACCTTGTACATGACGGTAAGACCACCCAACTCTGCAGTATTGACAGATCTATTTAGGTAGGGTCAAGGCGAGTGATGAGTTATCTGTTCTGTCCAGAAGACGTAGATGAGACGGGGAGGGAGGGAGGTAGGCAATCCTAGACAATGAAGAATACTCAGAGTGTGAGAACACTTGTGCCACGTACAGAGTGTTGCAGCTTCTGTTGTCGAGCAGGTACGATAAACGCTTCAGTGCTGTCAGCTTTCCCGGCCGCTTTTTGAGATTTACAACATGGGTTTCCCTTTTAGTTTGAAAACAGATTTCACCGCAAGGATATCTACTTCATCCCCAAGTTCCAACATTTTCCCATTCATTCATTCTTACCTCTGCTCCAACATTAAATCATGGTGGCCTATTCTGTTTTCTCAGAATCAAAGGTAACTTGCCATCGTTTCCCCAGGCTGAATAGCTGTACAGTGATTGATGTACCTGAGAGCGGTGGCATTTCTCTCTTGAATCAATAATGTCAGGTACAGTCATCTGCATCTCTCTCTCTCTCTCTCTCTTTTCTCTCTCTCTCTCTCTCTCCCCTCTCTCCTTCTCTCTCTCTCTTCTCTCTCTCTCTCTCTCTCTCTTCCCTCTCTATCTCTCCCGGGACTATAACCCATAGACTGAAGTGGATGTCAAACTTCAACTGATGTCTTTATCTACCTGAGTAATCTCGTAACTTTGCATAAGATTGGAGCTAGCTGGACTACGGATCAGAAGGCACTGGACAGGCACCTAAAGTCAGTACCTCACCAATCGGGCTGTGGTTCGTACTTTTGTGTGCGGCCGGCAGTAACAGCCTGGCTGATCAGACCCTGATCCACCATGAGGCCTGGTCTCGGACGGAGCCGCGGGGGCGTTGACCCCCGAAGCCCTCTCCAGGTAAACTAGAGGCACTGGCTAGATTTGAAGGGCTGGCTGGGCCTGATAGACAGCTTGGCCTTGGGTGCAAGGGCCTGAAAGACCAACTTGGTCTTAAGGACCAGTCTGGCCTTGAAGGATCATCCTGGGCTTGAAGGACCAACCCAGGCTTGAAGGATCAGCCTAGTCTTGAAGGATCAGCATGGGCCTGAGAGTCCCTCCTCGGCTTAAAGGACCAGCTTATGCTTGAAGGCCCAAAGCCTGGTCTTGAAAGACTAGCCTGGTCTTGAAGGACCTGACTGGGCTTGATGGATCAACCTGGGTTTGAAGAACCAGCCTGGTCTCCCACTCAAAGGGGTGTGCAAGACACAGCAGGTCTGAAGCACTAACAATGCAGAGGTGTCTCTTAGTTTGTTGTGCCACATGGGACAGTTCCTTTGGCACTTTATTTAAAGTATGGTCAAGAGAGCCAATAAGCTAGGAGACGAGGATAAGCATGCATGAGATGAGGGGTAAAACCAGGGCTAGATCGCACAGCTGCTACATGGGTAGGTTGCAGCACTGGGCTACGTCTTTGGGGGACGAGAAACAAAAGGCTTAAAGAGGTAGATACAAAATAATGCGAAACAAAATGCTTATTCTGGGCTTCCTAGGTTCGTCAAGCCATGTTTGAAAGACTTGCCAAGTTCGAAGAACCTGTTGGGGCTGAAGAACCTGTTGGGTCTGATGAACCTGATGGGTCTGATGAACCTGATGGGTCTGATGAACCTGCTGGGTCTGATGAACCTGATGGGTCTGAAGAACCTGATGGGTCTGAAGAACCTGCTGGGTCTGAAGAACCTGCTGGGTCTGATGAACCTGATGGGTCTGAAGAACCTGAAGGATCTGAAGAACCTGATGGGTCTGAAGAACCTGATGGGTCTGAAGAACCTGAAGGATCTGAAGAACCTGATGGGTCTGAAGAACCTGAAGGATCTGAAGAACGTGATGGGTCTGAAGAACTTGCCAAGACGGAAGAACTTGCCAAGTTTCAAAAACTTGCCAAGTCTGAAGAATCTGCTGAGTCTGAAGACCCTGCCAAGTCTGAAGAACCTGCTGGGTATAATGAACGTGCTGGGCCTGAAGAACCTGATGAGTCTGAAGAAGCTATTGGGTCTGAAGATCCTGCCAAGTCTGAAGAACTTGCCAAGTCTGAAGAACTTGCCAAGTCTGAAGAACTTGCCAAGTCTGAAGAACTTGCCAAGTCTGAAGAACTTGCCAAGTCTGAAGAACTTGCCAAGTCTGAAGAACTTGCCAAGTCTGAAGAACTTGCCAAGTCTGAAGAAACTTGCCAAGTCTGAAGAACTTGCCAAGTCTGAAGAACTTGCTGGGTCTGAAGAACTTGCCAAGTCTGAAGAACTTGCCAAGTCTGAAGAACTTGCCAAGTCTGAAGAACTTGCCAAGTCTGAAGAACTTGCCAAGTCTGAAGAACTTGCCAAGTCTGAAGAACTTGCCAAGTCTGAAGAACTTGCCAAGTCTGAAGAACTTGCCAAGTCTGAAGAACTTGCCAAGTCTTGAAGAACTTGCCAAGTCTAAAAGAACTTGCCAAGTCTGAAGAACTTGCCAAGTCTGAAGAACTTGCCAAGTCTGAAGAACTTGCCAAGTCTGAAGAACTTGCCAAGTCTGAAGAACTTGCCAAGTCTGAAGAACTTGCCAAGTCTGAAGAACTTGCCAAGTCTGAAGAACCTGCCAAGTCTGAAGAACTTGCCAAGTCTGAAGAACTTGCCAAGTCTGAAGAACTTGCCAAGTCTGAAGAACTTGCCAAGTCTGAAGAACTTGCCAAGTCTGAAGAACTTGCCAAGTCTGAAGAACTTGCCAAGTCTGAAGAACTTGCCAAGTCTGAAGAACTTGCTAAGTCTGAAGAACTTGCCAAGTCTGAAGAACTTGCCAAGTCTGAAGAACTTGCCAAGTCTGAAGAACTTGCCAAAGTCTGAAGAACTTGCCAAGTCTGAAGAACTTCCCAAGTCTGAAGAACCTGCCAATCTGAAGAACTTGCCAAGTCTGAAGAACTTGCCAAGTCTGAAGAACTTGCCAAGTCTGAAGAACTTGCCAAGTCTGAAGAACTTGCCAAGTCTGAAGAACTTGCCAAGTCTGAAGAACTTGCCAAGTCTGAAGAAATTGCCAAGTCTGAAGAACCTGCCAAGTCTGAAGAACTTGCCAAGTCTGAAGAACTTCCCAAGTCTGAAGAACTTGCCAAGTCTGAAGAACTTGCCAAGTCTGAAGAACTTGCCAAGTCTGAAGAACTTGCCAAGTCTGAAGAACTTGCCAAGTCTGAAGAACTTGCCAAGTCTGAAGAACTTGCTAAGTCTGAAGAACTTGCCAAGTCTGAAGAACTTGCCAAGTCTGAAGAACTTGCCAAGTCTGAAGAACTTGCCAAGTCTGAAGAACTTGCCAAGTCTGAAGAACTTGCCAAGTCTGAAGAACCTGCCCAAGTCTGAAGAACTTCCCAAGTCTGAAGAACTTGCCAAGTCTGAAGAACTTGCCAAGTCTGAAGAACTTGCCAAGTCTGAAGAACTTGCCAAGTCTGAAGAACTTGCCAAGTCTGAAGAACTTGCCAAGTCTGAAGAACCTGCCAAGTCTGAAGAACCTGCCAAGTCTGAAGAACCTGCCAAGTCTGAAGAACCTGCCAAGTCTGAAGAACCTGCCAAGTCTGAAGAACCTGCCAAGTCTGAAGAACCTGCCAAGTCTGAAGAACCTGCCAAGTCTGAAGAACCTGCCAAGTCTGAAGAACCTGCTGGGTCTGAAGAACCTGCCAAGTCTGAAGAACCTGCCAAGTCTGAAGAACTTGCCAAGTCTGAAGAACTTGCCAAGTCTGAAGAACTTGCCAAGTCTGAAGAACCTGCCAAGTCTGAAGAACCTCCCAAGTCTGAAGAACCTGCCAAGTCTGAAGAACCTGCCAAGTCTGAAGAACCTGCCAAGTCTGAAGAACCTGCCAAGTCTGAAGAACCTGCCAAGTCTGAAGAACCTGCCAAGTCTGAAGAACCTGCTGGGTCTGAAGAACCTGCTGGGTCTGAAGAACCTGCCAAGTCTGAAGAACCTGCCAAGTCTGAAGAACTTGCCAAGTCTGAAGAACCTGCCAAGTCTGAAGAACCTGCCAAGTCTGAAGAACTTGCCAAGTCTGAAGAACCTGCCAAGTCTGAAGAACCTGCCAAGTCTGAAGAACTTGCCAAGTCTGAAGAACTTGCCAAGTCTGAAGAACCTGCCAAGTCTGAAGAACCTGCCAAGTCTGAAGAACTTGCCAAGTCTGAAGAACTTGCCAAGTCTGAAGAACTTGCCAAGTCTGAAGAACTTGCCAAGTCTGAAGAACTTGCCAAGTCTGAAGAACCTGCCAAGTCTGAAGAACCTGCCAAGTCTGAAGAACCTGCCAAGTCTGAAGAACTTGCCAAGTCTGAAGAACTTGCCAAGTCTGAAGAACTTGCCAAGTCTGAAGAACTTGCCAAGTCTGAAGAACTTGCCAAGTCTGAAGAACTTGCCAAGTCTGAAGAACTTGCCAAGTCTGAAGAACTTGCCAAGTCTGAAGAACTTGCCAAGTCTGAAGAACTTGCCAAGTCTGAAGAACCTGCCAAGTCTGAAGAACCTGCCAAGTCTGAAGAATTTGCCAAGTCTGAAGAACTTGCCAAGTCTGAAGAACTTGCCAAGTCTGAAGAACTTGCCAAGTCTGAAGAACTTGCCAAGTCTGAAGAATTTCCCAGGTCTGAAGAACTTGCCAAGTCTGAAGAACTTGCCAAGTCTGAAGAACTTGCCAAGTCTGAAGAACTTGCCAAGTCTGAAGAAACTTGCCAAGTCTGAAGAACTTGCCAAGTCTGAAGAATTTGCCAGGTCTGAAGAACTTGCCAAGTCTGAAGAACTTGCCAAGTCTGAAGAACTTGCCAAGTCTGAAGAACTTGCCAAGTCTGAAGAACTTGCCAAGTCTGAAGAACTTGCCAGGTCTGAAGAACTTGCCAAGTCTGAAGAACTTGCCAAGTCTGAAGGATCAGTCTAGTGTGAAAGACTTCTCAAGTGTTAAAGACCAGCTGTGTCTGGAGGACCAGCTGTGCCTGGAGGACCAGCTGTGCCTGGAGGACCAGCTGTGCCTGGAGGACCAGCTGTGCCTGGAGGACCAGCTGTGCCTGGAGGACCAGCTGTGCCTGGAGGACCAGCTGTGCCTGGAGGACCAGCTGTGCCTGGAGGACCAGCTGTGCCTGGAGGACCAGCTGTGCCTGGAGGACCAGCTGTGTCTGGAGGACCAGCTGTGCCTGGAGGACCAGCTGTGTCTGGAGGACCGGACATAGCTGGTCCTCCAGACATAGCTAGTCCCTCACCAACATCAAGGAAGGTTCCTTGATGTTGGTGAGGGGCTCTTGATTTAGGGAATTGGATCTGTGCTCCAGTTCCCCGAATTAAGCCTGAATGCCTTCCACATCCCCCCAGGCGCTGTATAATCCTCCGGGTTTAGCGTTTCCCCCCTTGATTATAATAATAATAATGGAGGACCAATTGTGCATGGACAACCAGCTGTGTTTGGAGGATCAGCTGTGCCTGGAGACCATCTGTGTATGGACGACCAGCTGTACCTGGAGACCAGCTGTGCATGGACGACCAGATGTGCCTGGAGAACCAGCTGTGCTTAGAGGACCAGCTGCGTGTGGGATAAGGTGCCAGAGAGGAGAGGATGAGGAAAAGGGGGGTGGGGTAGGAGGGAGTAACATCCGCAGTAGCCACCAGCAGAGACGGTATTCCCGAGGTTATCTTCTCGGGAAGTATGCCACTATCTGCACACCCTCCCCACCTCTCAGTCATCCTCCTCGTATTCCTTCTCTTCTTGCTCCTTCTCTTCTCACTCCTTCTCTTCTCACTTCTTCTCCTCTTGCTTCTCCTCTCGCTCCCCATCTTAATCTTCCTCATTTCACTCCTGACATTCCTTTTATCACTTTTTATCTCCCTTCTGTTATTCTTCTCTCGCTCCCCCTTCAGATGAACCTGTTACTGTATGGAGGACAAGAACCTCTGTTACTGTATGGAAGGACAATAGCCTGTGTTACTGTATGGAAGGACAAGAACCTGTGTTACTGTATGGAAGGACAAGAACCTGTGTTATTGTATGGAAGGACAAGAACCTGTGTTACTGTATGGAAGGACAAGAACCTGTGTTACTGTATGGAAGGACAAGAACCTGTGTTACTGTATGGAAGGACAAGAACCTGTGTTATTGTATGGAAGGACAAGAACCTGTGTTACTGTATGGAAGGACAAGAACCTGTGTTACTGTATGGTAGGTCCGTCACAGATGATGGGAATGTTTGTCATTCCATGAGTATCGCAATACTGAAAAAGCTGAAACAAGCGCACCTCTGGCGAGGACTGATGCTGTAACACACGTGAAGCTGGAGGTACAGCATCCATCAGTGTCTGTAATCCAGCGATATCAAAGAGTCGGAAGTGTAGGGATGACTACGTCATGTAAGGATTTGATTTACCTAAGGATGAGGATAGGAATCCTTACCTAGAAGTTGTCTCTGCTGTTCCCGGAAGGATCAAATCCACAGTCTTATGTCTCTCCAACCTGCTTTCTCCTCTCACAATGAAGCATGATGACCATAAATACCACTTGACAGAGTTCTTCGAAGCAACCTTAGCTGAATCTGAATAGATTACTGTCTTTAATATTGAAGAAAGGACACGTTGGACAACATTTTCTCTCTAATAGAGATTTATCAAGTCATGTCGTTTCAAATTAACAGAGCAAAACGTTGTCCCAGCCAATGTTTGTTCTTCAAAGCTTGTCGTTTCTCCAGCCTTAGCGGTGAAAGGAAAGGGGAGCCTCTGGTAACAAAGTCAGGGATAATAACACATGTTCTCATTAAACGTAAGATTCTGCTTACTGAGGATGAGGAAGTTATTCTTCTTTGTTTGGAAACAACTGCGTATGTGGGAGGAAGGCAGTTGACAAGGTGCGGAATATTTCACTTTCAGATGCCTCAATTTGCGGCAGATGCTGAACATTAGAAGCTTAACTGATCATGAAACCCAGAGGTGCATCTTGCCTTGGTCTGCAGCACAGAGGAGCATCCTGCTTTGGCTTGTAGTTCACATGAGATACTGCGTTGGCCTGCAGCTTAGAGAAATACAATGCTTTGTTTTTCAGCTCAGAGAAGCACCCTACGTGAGTCTTTAGCTCAGAAAAGTATCCTGCGTTGGTCTTCAGCTTAGAGAACTCTACGTGGGTTTTCAGCTCAGAGGAGCACCTTGCTTTGGTCTTTGGTCTTTGGTTGCGGTTCAAAGGAGGACCATGCTCCTCTGAACTGCAGAGACATAGTAAAAGAACCCACTCTGTTATATTAGTTTGACATAATCTAGGCTGCTGGCTAATCGCCATTCACTAGAAAATGAAGAAAATTGCTCGCAGCTGTATAATACATCTGAAGGCTTGGTTACTGAGATTGTACTGCCATGTGATAATCAGGATGAATTTTCAGAATAAAAAGGATTTGGAAGAAATCCTCTACAATGTGGTGAAGGTTGTGAATGATATATTCATGCAAAAGCTGAAGAATTTCGTATGATTTATTAGTTCTGCAGGGAGAAGCGGAATGAAATGGCGGAGTTCCGACGACAATAAAGACAAAAGGCACTAGCAGCTAAACAAGCTTTAATTAGGACACTGTTTCGCTCTTTGCGGAGCTTTATCAAGTCTTGATGAAGGTCCAGACAGAGTGAAACTTTGCCACAATACAAGCTTATTCTGAAACTTTGACTTCGTCTTCAGGGTCAGCAAGAAGATGAATGTTTAATTATTTGTGGACGAAGACACGAGTCTGCATCACTCATTGTGTTGAGTGACTCACATGAGTTTAGCACTTTACACACACACACACACACACACACACACACACACACACACACACACACACACACACACACACACACACAGGAAGGGCACTGCAATGGATCAAAGAATACCTGACAGGGAGGCAACAACGAGTCATGGTACGAGATGAGGTATCACAGTGGGCACCTGTGACGAGCGGGGCCCCACAGGGGTCGGTCCTAGGACCAGTGCTATTTCTGGTATATGTGAATGACATGATGGAAGGGATAGACTCAGAGGTGTCTCTGTTCGCAGATGATGTGAAGTTAATGAGGATAATTAAATCAGATGAGGATGAGGCAGGACTTCAAAGAGACCTGGACAGGCTGGACACATGGTCCAGCAACTGGCTTCTTGAATTTAACCCTGCCAAATGCAAAGGCATGAAGATCGGAGAAGGGCAAAGAAGACCGCAGACAGAGTATAGACTAGGTGGCCAAGGACTGCAAACCTCGCTCAAAGAGAAAGATCTTGGGGTAACCATAACACCGGCACGTCTCCGGAGGCACACATCAACCAGTTAACTGCCGCAGCATATAGGCGCCTGGCAAACCTGAGAATAGCGTTCCGATACCTTAGTAAGAAATCGTTCAAGACACTGTACACTGTACATTAGGCCCATACTGGAGTATGCAGCACCAGTTTGGAACCCACACCTGGTCAAACACGTCAAGAAATTAGAGAAAGTGCAAAGGTTTGCAACAAGGCTAGTTCCGGAGCTCAGGGGTATGTCCTACGAAGAAAGGTTGAGGGAAATCGGACTGACGACATTGGAGGACAGGCGGGTCAGGGGAGACATGATAACGACATACAAAATACTGCATGGAATAGATAAGGTAGACAGAGACAGGCTGTTCCAGAGAGGGGACACATGAACAAGGGGTCACAATTGGAAGCTGAAGACTCAGACGAGTCAGAGGGATGTTAGGAAGTATTTCTTCAGTCATAGAGTCTTGTAGATGAATGGTTCAGAGAACCGACATGTTGATAAATTAGACACATGTGTCTAATTTATCAACATGTCGGTTCTCTGAACCATTCATCTACAAACCTGTCAGACACTGCAACTTCTTGGGGTCTTAATACTTGGGAATTCTTCGCTTGCCTAATTCTTGGGCACGACCTACTTCAACATTGAACAAATGTTACACGACCTATGACTGCTGCACCTCTCCTGCCAACGGTTTATAAGCTCCTTCTCAGCACGTATGCCGTATTCTATTCAAGATTGATGGACTGACCACATCGTCTCAAGGTTGAGGGACTGATTACCTCATTCTCCTCCTGTTCTTCAAGATTCTCCTTTGTATGGACTGATGAAGCCACTGTGTGGCGAAACGTTTCCTCAATAAAGATACCCAAGAGTTGCACATGTGTCTAATTTAACAGTCATAGAGTCGCCAGGAAGTGGAATAGCGTAGCAAGTGGTGTAGTGGAGGCAGGAACCATATATAGCTTTAAGACAAGGTATGACAAAGTTCTGGAAGCAGAGAGAGAGAGGACCTAGTAGCGATCAGTGAAGAGGCGGGGCCAGGAGCTGAGTCTCGACCCCTACAACCACAATTAGGTGAGTACAATTAGGTGAGTACACACACACAAGCACACACACACACACATACACACACACACACACACACACCACACCCCACACACACACACACACACACACACACACACACAAACAACAACAACAACAACAACAACAACAACAACAACAACAACAACAACAACAACAACAACAACAACAACAACAACAACAACAACAACAACAACAACAACAACAACAACAACTCTGGTGGCCTGGTGGTTAACGCTCTCGCTTCACACGGCGAGGGCCTGGGTTCGATTCCCAGCCAGAGTGGAAACATTGGACCTGTTTCTTTCCACCTGTTGTCTATGTTCCCCATCAGTAAAATGGATACTTGGGTGTTAGTCGACTGGTGTGGGTCGCATCCTGGGACACTGACCTAATTTGCCCGAAATGCGGAGCATAACAAGGGATTTTCTATATAGTAGTATGTCATTGTTGTCAGCTAGGACTGTATACCTTGTACATGTACTTGTAGTAAAATAAAGATATTATATTAAGGGGTCACAAGTGGAAGCTGAAGATTCAGATGAGTAACAAGGATGCTAGGTAAGACATATGCAACAGTTAGGTATCTTTATTTCGAAACGTTTCGCCTACACAGTAGGCTTCTTCAGTCGAGTACAGAAAGGTTGATAGAAGCAGAAGATACTTGAAGACGATGTAATCAGTCCATCACCCTTAAAGTTTTGAGGTGGTCAGTCCCTCAGTCTGGAGAAGAGCATTGTTCCATAGTATGAAACAATATGAAGTTGAAATGACAGAATGGGGCCTTTATATAGTGCCAGGAGGTGAGACGTAGGTTGCTTTGGGAGGGCAGGTCCCTCTCAAACCCAGCCGTTCTCACTAGTAGAGGTTGTCGAAGTGGTCTGTACCAAGATACCCTTGTGTTGCAGTGTCTGACAGAATGAACTGATTACATGATGGACTGATTACATCGTCTTCAAGTATCTTCTGCTTCTATCAACCTTTCTGTACTCGACTGAAGAAGCCTACTGTGTAGGCGAAACGTTTCGAAATAAAGATACCTAACTGTTGCATATGTCTTACCTAACAATCTGTCGGTATTTCATACCATTTTAATGTAACAAGGATGCTAGGAAGTTTTTCTTTAGCCATAGAATTGTCAGGTCGTGGAATATTCTAGAGAGTGATGTAGTGGAGGCAGAATCAATACATAGCTTTAAGAAGAGATATAGTAAAGCTCATGGAGCAGGGAGAGAGTGGACCTAGTGACGACCAGTGAAGAAGCGGGGCCAGGAGCTGTGACTCGATCCCTACAGCCACAAATAGGTTAGGTGAGTATACACGGACACACATATCTTTCTAACTCTCTCTCTCTCTCTCTCTCTTTATATATATATATATATATATAAAATATATATATATATATATATATATATACATATATATATATATATATATATATATATATATATATATATATATATATATATATATATATATATATATATATATATATATATATGCAAGGAATTCGCAAGAGCAGGCGAAATATGCACAAACGCCCGATCTGTGGTTAAGAGACCATACAATAAGTGTCAGGGGCCCGAGACTGTTCAACTGCCTCCCAGCATACATAAGGGGGATTACCAACAGACCCCTGGCTGTCTTCAAGCTGGCACTGGACAAGCACCTAAAGTCGGTTCCTGACCAGCCGGGCTGTGGCTCGTACGTTGGTTTGCGTGCAGCCAGCAGCAACAGCCTGGTTGATCAGGCTCTGATCCACCAGGAGGCCCTGGTTGATCAGGCTCTGATCCACCAGGAGGCCTGGTCACAGACCGGGCCGCGGGGGCGTTGACCCCCTGAACTCTCTCCAGGTAAACTCCAGGTGTGGCTGAAGGAGACTCGAACCTACGAACCTTGTTCCAAGGTTCGTAGGTTCGAGTCTCCTTCAGCCAGACATCAGTGTTTGTATATATATATATATATATATATATATATATATATATATATATATTATATATATATATATATATATATAAAATATATATATATATAATATATATATATATATATATATTATATATGTATGAAAAGAGAGAGAGAGAGAGAGAGAGAGAGAGAGAAAGTTAGATAGTTATGTGTGTGTGTGTACTCACCTACTTGTGGTTGCAGGGCTTGATTCACAGCTCCTGGCCCCGCCTCTTCGCTGGTTGCTACTAGGTCCACTCTCCCTCCAGGTTGTTCCACTTCCTATCAACTCTATATGACTGAAGATATACTTTCAAGCATCCCCATAATTCATCTCAGTTTTCAACTTCCTGAGTCCTATCTCTGAAATATTCTATCCCTTTCCATCTTGTCAGTCCCTATCATTATTTTATACGTCGTTATCATGTCATCCCTATCCTTCCTGTCCTCCATTGTAGGACATGCCCCTTATCTCTGAGACTAATCTTGTTGCAAACCTTTTGCACTTCATAGTGTCTTGATAATCTGAAGAAGTTCAGATTAGTAATTTCGAGAGAGGATCGTTGTTGTTACAATCATGGAAAAGCGCTAAACTCTCATGGGAAAATCTGGATAGAATGAAGGGGAGGATAATTCTAATCACTTGGTTGAAAAACCTTCCAAAACTGCTACGTAAGTTTCTCAAAACCTGGCCTAGAGGGCATTACTCTCTCAAGCCTCTCCATGAGTAACAGGAATTTCTCATAACCTAGCCCAGGTGTGAGAGTCTCTCATAACCTAGCCAAGATGTGAAAGAAGTTCTCATAACCTAGCCAAGGTGTGAGAGAGGCTCTCATAACCTAGCCTAGGTGTGAGAGAGGTTCTCATAACCTAGCCTAGGTGTGAGAGTCTCTCATAACCTAGCCAAGATGTGAGAGAAGTTCTCATAACCTAGCCAAGGTGTGAGAGAGGCTCTCATAACCTAGCCTAGGTGTGAGAGAGGTTCTCATAACCTAGCCTAGGTGTGAGAGTCTCTCATAACCTAGCCTAGATGTGAGAGAGGTTCTCATAACCAAGCCAAGGTGTGAGAGAGGCTCTCATAACCTAGCCTAGGTGTGAGAGAGGTTCTCACAACCTAGCCAACGTGTGAGAGAGGCTCTCATAACCTAGCCTAGGTGTGAGAGAGGCTCTCATAACCTAGCCTAGGTGTGAGAGAGGTTCTCATAACCTAGCCTAGGTGTGAGAGTCTCTCATAACCTAGCCTAGATGTGAGAGAGGTTCTCATAACCAAGCCAAGGTGTGAGAGAGGCTCTCATAACCTAGCCTAGGTGTGAGAGAGGTTCTCACAACCTAGCCAAGGTGTGAGAGAGGCTCTCATAACCTAGCCTAGGTGTGAGAGAGGCTCTCATAACCTAGCCTAGGTGTGAGAGAGGCTCTCATAACCTAGCCTACGTGTGAAAGAGGTTCTCATAACCTAGCCTAGGTGCGAGAGAGGTTCTCATAACCTAGCCAAGGTGTGAGAGAGGCTCTCATAATCTAGTCTAGGTGTGAGAGAGGTTCTCACAACCTAGCCAAGGTGTGAGAGAGGCTCTCATAACCTAGCCTAGGTGTGAGAGAGGCTCTCATAACCTATCCTAGGTGTGAGAGAGGCTCTCATAACCTAGCCTAGGTGTGAGAGAGGCTCTCATAACCTAGCCTACGTGTGAAAGAGGTTCTCATAACCTAGCCTAGGTGCGAGAGAGGTTCTCATAACCTAGCCAAGGTGTGAGAGAGGCTCTCATAATCTAGCCTAGGTGTGAGAGAGGTTCTCATAACCTACCCTAGGTGTGAGAGAGGCTCTCATAACCTAGCCTAGGTGCGAGAGAGGCTCTCATAGCCTAGCCTAGGTGTGAGAGAGGCTCTCATAACCTAGCCTAGGTGTGAGAGAGGTTCTCATAGTCTAGCCTGGGTGTGAGAGAGGCTCTCATAACCTAGCCTAGGTGTGAGAGTGGTTCTCATAACCTAGCCTAGGTGTGAGAGAGGTTCTCATAACCTAGCCTAGGTGTGAGAGAGGTTCTCATAGTGTAGCCTAGGTGTGAGAGAGGCTCTCATAACCTAGCCTAGGTGTGACAGAGGCTCTCATAACCTAGCCTACGTGTGAGAGAGGTTCTCATAACCTAGCCTAGGTGCGAGAGAGGTTCTCATAACCTAGCCTAGATGTGAAAGACGCTCTCATGACCTAGCCTAGCTGCGCGTACAGGCATAAAAAACTTTCATGTCAAGGTTAAAAACACTTGAGCATCACACTGTATGTCTGAACACAGTCAACAATGCTGCTTGTAATGTCACCAGAATGGTAAACATAACAAGACGTGAGGCAAGTATAACATCCGGTTTGTGTAGGGGATTTAAACACATTTTCCCTATGTATATAACCCTATCGATAAGTTTTTACTATGTCTATATTAACTATATATTATTTTTGAAATAGTGAATATATTCATGGTATTACAAAATATCAATATACCCACTTTTATGTTTTTTATTTAATTTTTTGGTAATATATTCAGTAGCTTTTAATGTACCGTTTGTCTGTTGCCTAGCAATCAATATTACGCTAACGAAGGCCTTATTAACTTAACCTAACCACCATTATTAACCTAGCCTTATCAGACCAATGTTAATTTAACCTAACCTAACCCTTTCTATAGCAAACGAAATCTAACGTAACTTAACCAAACTTAACCTAATCTAACGTAATCTAATGTAACCTAACCAAATTTAACCTAACTGTATGTAATCTAATGTAACCAAACCAATGTTGACCTAACATAATTTAATGGAACCTAACCAATATTAACCTAACATAATCTAAGGTAACATAACAAATCCTAACCTGACCTAACTCATACAAACCTAATCGAATCAAGTCTGTTAGATTTTGAGGTATGATTGTAGCCCTGTCTACAACTAGGTTAACTGTCACGGTTGATCTGAAGACTTGCATGATTCGCATAATTTGAAGGAACTCAACCTGCGTGTATGTTACAGAAGCTGGCTGTCAGCTACACTCAACCAGGGTGCATGTTACAGAAGCTGGCTGTCAGCTACACTCAACCAGGGTGCATGTTACAGAAGCTGGCTGTCAGCTACACTCAATAAGGGTGCATGAATGTTACAGAAGCTGGCTGTCAACTACACTCAACCAGGGTGCATGTTACAGAAGCTGGCTGTCAACTACACTCAACCAGGGTGCATGTTACAGAAGCTGGCTGTCAACTACACACAACCGGGGTATGCGACAGAGTTTGGCTGTCAACTATACACAACCAGGGCATGTTACAAGGACTGACTGTCAGCTATACACAACCAGGATCAGATAAGCCTGCAAGGGGGTCTGGATAGCCTGGTCTGACAAATGGCTCCTGGAGTTTAACCCCAGCAAGAGCAAAGTTATGATGCTTGGGGAAGGACAAAGGAGAGTACAGACGGAGTACAGCCTAAGAGGTCAGAGGCTGCAAAACTCACTCAAGGAAAAGAATTTTGGGGTAAGCATCATACTGAGAACATCTCCTGAGGCGCACATCAACCAAATAACTGCTGCAGCATATAGGCGCCTGGCAAACCTGAGAATAGCCTTTCGACATCTAAGTAAGGAGTCTTTCACGACATTGTACACCGTGTACGTCAGGCCTATATTGGAGTATGCAGCACCAGTTTGGAACCCACACCTGGTCAAACATTGCAAGAAATTAGAGAAAGTGCAAATGTTTGCAACAAGACTAGTCCCGGAGCTGAGGGGTTTGTCCTACAAGGAGAGGTTAAGGGAATTCAACCTGACAACACTGGAGGACCGGAGGGATAGTGGGGGACATGAAAGCAACATAAAACATACTAAGAGGAATTGACAGGGTGGATAGGGACAGAATGTTTTAGAGATGTGACATAGCAACAAGGGGACACAATCGGAAGTTAAAACTCGGATGAGTCACAGGGATGTTAGGAAGTACTTCTTCAGTCATAGAGTTGTCAGGAAGTGGAACTGTCTGGAGAATGACATAGTGGAGGAAGGATCCATACATAGATGTAAGAAGAAGTATGATAAAGCTCGTGGAGCAGGGAGAGAGTGGGCCTAGTAGGAACCAGTGAAGAAGCAGGACCAGAAGCTATGACTCGACCCCTGCAACTACAAGTGAGTACAATTATGTGAGGGCATGTGACAAACTGGCTGTTAACTATACACAACATTTTACAATATATCATTCAGTCGTATTTCCAGTAAGTCAAACATTCTGAGGTAAATTTGAACCTATTAATTATAATGATAATAAATGATCTACCGAACTGTATCGCTCGCCAAGCAAGTACATATTATAGATCCTTCCGAGGTCGTTCCAACCGTAGCCACAGAAGGCACAGAAGAGGTCGCAGAGGACGGTGTTCCGGGAACAAACAGAACTCCTCTCAAGCTTCAGGTTCGGGAAAATCTGAGTACCCAAGTCAAAAGGGATTTTGTAGTGACTCGTACCAGCTTAGCTCAAAGTGTCTTCAGAAGAATCTGTAGATCACAACAATAACAGTCGATTGACCTCAATTCTTTAAATGTATGTCTTATGTTTGTTATATACAACGTTTTTCTTGCATTGTATAGAACCAGCCCAGAGCCTTAAATCTGCCGTCCACCTTATGTATTAAATTTCGGCTGTATGTCGAGGACGCCATACGTTAGCGTTGCTGAGCTGTTAACAGAGTAATACTTATAGAGAAATTTCCTAATATCATTTATTGTAAGGCTTCCTTATCATACTGACCTCACGAGGCTTCCTCCTCCACGTAGGTCGTAGGTCAGAGCGCCATCTCTCACTCCCACACAAGCTGACGGCATACACAGACGGACAGGACGGGGTCATCCCAACACTATCAACAATAACGTCCCATAACAGTC